>CM002487.1:6435227-6486989 GCA_000325765.3 Leersia perrieri | reverse complement strand
TGGAGGTACCTTGCAAAACCACTCAACTCCCATGTAAGAGGGGGAGAAGTATGGTTACAACCGAATTCAGCTTATTGCAAGCATCCACGGACATTGAGAAACAATATTCTCAAAAGCAGTAAATGCATATCAACAACAATTGATAGACACCATATGGATATTTCTTATCCAATGCCTATGGATGTTTACCATCCAAAAGACCAGCATAATTGCGCATAAATTCCAGACGCTGGGTCACTGGAATGCCCTAACTCTGTTGTGGGAAATAACATAGAATGCGAAAAGGTTGATATTTCCACACGCTATATTGATTCCATTGAATCATCATACAAAGTCTACAAAATGTCGACATCTCCTAAAAAATTGTCATATACCTTCACTGGATCCAGACCAAAAAGTCCTAGGCAGAGTGCTCATTACACTCAAATCGGGTCAATCAAAAGGTGACAATTAAGGAGTATTGTTTTTGCTTAATAATGGAAATATTACCACAGTAATATATCCTTCTCATAATGCCTTCTTACGGAAGTGTGGTGGTGAGATAGTAAGAGCTTGTAGCACATGGTTTCTCGCCGAGACCTAGCATAACATACCCATTGGTATGTGTGGAAATTAAGTTCCAATATTCAATCATGGCAGATGAAATGAATTTGACAGATTCGGACAACCAAGTCCTGACAGACTTAATATTCTGAATCAAACATGGTCAAATTATTGTGGTATTATTGGTTGTGTGAGTTCCTTCCATAGAAGGTAAACTCCAACTATGTCGATTGCCATGTGTGCTTACAAAGAAATCCAAACTTGGATTTTGTATCGTCTCAACAAATATCGATGGTTTTTATAGTCATCAAAAGCACATTAACCAATTGGCAATCATCTTAGGTATAATTTCTCATCAGAGAAATTAACCTTAAAGACGGGTTTTGAGATGATAAATTTGGGTAAATCCAAATCATGCTTAAGTCTATAACTTAAGCACATAAATCAGTTTTCCAATATCCAATTGATATTGTCTACCAATATCCAAATGATATTGTACAGTCATATCAATGAACACTTATGGTCGTTCAATCCCTAAAGATGGATCAATATCCGTTGACCCTGGGATGAAAACTATGTGCCATTAAAGTGCTCATATATCTTGCAAATTGCAGATACTTTGCTAGCCCATTATAGCGCATATCTAATATCACCTTCAGGTGAGACTTAGACATGATATCAACAGATATCTTTATGGTAATAAAATATTTTGATTTACTTTTGAAATCAAGATAAAACCATAGTGGGATATGTATATCTTGGCAAACTAATTCCCGTAAAGCCAGATTACATACTAATTATCATTAGAAGTGATTAAATATAATTACTTCCACATATCATTTCGAAGTTCACAACCTCGCAGAATAATTAACCGCATAACTATATTATGTGGTATTGATTCCATTGAATCACCTATCATTGTCCATAAAGATAATGATATTTGAGTTGTTCAATTGCAAAATAGGTTATCTTGCAAACTACATTCCAACCAACTTCACGATAACTTCATGTTATAAGAAATTGGTATGTGGTCAATCTGTGTTTGCAAGTGTCAGGGGGAGTAATCTTCTAGACTAAACATGTTCAAATGCAAATGTTGTACTCTTTTTCCCTCTTATGAGTTTTTCCTATCGGGTTTCTCGTGAAAGGTTTTTAATGAGACAATATATCAACGCAAATATGTATCGTATCCCTATTTTCCCCCACAGGGGTTTTCGAGAGGATACCAAAGATATATAATAACTTCTCATATTTTTTCCTATATGGTTTTTGGAGAAGTTAACCTAATTATGATCCAAAGGTCATAATCATTATCCTCAAAATTCTCACATGAGTTTTTCCTTTTTCAAGGTTTCTCAGAGAATTCATGAGACGATAACACATATATGTCATATCATTTTCTCCTTATTTTTCCCACTGGGTTTAAAGGAGTTTTAATGACATATCTATACCATGGTTTCTCTTCAAATTTTCCTCACTGGGTTTTAGAGGAGTTTTTCCCATGGATGCATCGGAAGATGATAAACAAGAGACAAGCTTCAGGGGGAAACTCTCTGACTGATAGTTCTTGTTAAACGATTCACATTGTACTCATTTCTTTTATGAGTTTTTAACCATTAGATTTTTCTCATACAAAGTTTAATTAGACAATGTTTGATGCAAGCATATGCCCTACCTCATGTTTTTCCCTACAGGGGTTTTTCTAGAGATAGAACAAGGCAAAGATTACTCCTTAAATCTTGCAGGTTTATGATAGAGCAATCACAAATCAAATTATTCTTATTTTTCCCACAGGGTTTTTCAAAGGAATTAAACAACATATTGATCTCAAAAGGGACTCGATCAAAAGGGGGAGTGTTACAATATGGTCATTATTTCATCATATCAATATGAGCAATCAATATGTTGTAACAGCCAATATTATTCTGGGCCATCCTCTCTCTCTGATTCTGGGCCCCACGCCCATTTCTTTTGAAAATTCAGAGAATCCTTTTATTCCTATTTAAAATCCTTTTAAACTTCAGAAATTCATATCTTTTCACCAACACTCCAAATGACTCCATTCCACCTCCCAAAATTTTCTAAAATTATCCTTTTTCTGTTGGCACTATTATTTTGGTATACTTTTGTACTATTTTAGCTGGTTTTCTTACTTGGTGTTACGTTTGTTCGTCCAGACGTCCAACCTGACCAAGAGCCCGACGGCGACTACGGAGGAAATGACCCCCTGCCGTCCCCAGGCAAGCCATCTTTGACCATATTGAAATCCTATATGTTGTTAAAAATATTTTTATTGTCAATTACGCATTAGTTTCCACCGCAACTTTAATTTTTGGCCCCGACAATTAATCGGAGGACCTACCCTTAGTCGCACCCAGTTCTGTAGGTTGAATTCCTTGAGTCTTTGGCAAACCCCCTCAAAAAAATTGCGCCGGAATACTGTCAGCAGATGGTACTTCCGAAAATAATACTGCTTAGCATTGCTACGTTTACTTTTCCTATTTGAACCTATTATTTAATGCTCATTCATAAAATTACTCGGTTTTGAGAAAATGAAAATGGAAAGGGGTGTTTTGTGAAAATGGGTATAGCTTAGTCGAGAAGTCCTGGGGACTGGCTAAGTGTATAGGCCTTTGGGGCCAGAGGAGGATCCGTGGGATCCGAGAGATCGATGCATCAGGGATGCTCGATGATGAGATGGTTCGCGCGTTGAGACGAACCATGATTGCCTTACCCAGGTTATTTACCTTTCCCCATGCTCCAATTAAAAGTTTGACTCACGTATAGGTTGTTTCAAATGTTTTGTTTCAAAACCGCAGCTTTACGCAACTCAGCTCTTAGCTCCCTTCGTAAGCCTTGCATGTCACAAATTCTCGTGCCTTGCTGAGTACGCTAGTACTCACCCTTGCTTCCTATATAATTAATTAGGCGCCGAAGAAGAAGACCCCTACGAGACCGCTGCCGAGGAGTTCTACCAGGAGCAGACCGAGTACGAGGAGTTTTAGAGTATCGTCCTAGTTCCCAACCGTGCCTGTGTGTTCCGTGTGTGCCTAGCCGCTTAGTTTCCTTTCTGAGCCGCTGTCCTAGTTGTTCGTTTCCGCTTGCATGTTCGTATCTTCTGTTTATGCGTGTTAGGCGTAAAGCCCTGCTACCGTCCGGGGTCTGTCTGGACGTAGCCTATGTAAGGATGTATCCCAGTGTTGTAATGAATTAGTTACTTTGATCCACCTTTGTATTCTGTGCATACCAGCTTTTGTGTCCTGGGACTGGTACTAAATCACAGGTTACAGGTATGGTAACACCCGAATTAAGTATAAGAGGTTCGGGGCGTTACAGAAATGATCTAACTATCAAAATATTGTTGTACAACTAAGAAAGATCCATGGAAATAGGGAAGAAACGAAAGTCTCTGGCTGATGACTCACTACTGCCTAGGAAGCAAGATCAACATGTATGGTAGGCAACCGCTAAATAAGAGCTGGTACAATAAGATACAGTCAGCAGGCTATAGTACTGTTTATCTTGCAAAAATCCTACTTGAAAGAGCGAGAAACTAGGAGAGAGAGCATAACAGGCGCTTAATCTATCGCTAGGCTCCAACGCCAAACCAAAGCATCGTCACCAAACACCATGATGCAAGCCCCTGCCACCATCTTGCAGCACGTTCCCGATTGCCTCAATGAGAGAAGGATTTGGAAAGAGAAGATAAATTAGAAAACTGAAAAGTGATTCCTAGGAGCCCGTGTATAATAACTCAGGTATAATAACTTAGGAGCCAGTTATTGTGTACTGGTTGTTATTTTTGGTGATGTAGACATTTTTATAGCTCGCTGTGGGTGATACTATTAACCTTGCTCTAATGCAGCAGTAGTGTCGCTCGATGCCCGCTGAGGAGCATGACGATCCATGAAGAAAGGTTGGGCGGGCATAATAGGAAAAGGCTGGCTGCTAGGCTGTAGGCCCACGTTTCGATGTGTGATTTCCTGAAGAGCGGTTCAGATATGGTGTCAAAACAGAAATAATGCGTGATTTCTGACGCAACGACGTGCTAGGAGCGGGACGGGCGATGGAAACATTACAAATGTTTTACGTAGGTAAAGATGTGCTTAATAATAATGATAGAAATAATGGCAATTGTTTCTTCAGTACTAATTCTCTTACATATTATATGATGGTCTATGACACTCATGCATATTCAACCAGGTTTGGTAGGTCCGTAGATGACTGTGACCTCGGCAGAAGTTCTAGTGTGCCGTAGGGCTGCTGAGATTGCAATGAAGTTACGAGTATCGAAACTAATTATCGAGAGTGATTCTTTGGAGGTGGCAAGGATGATGGCCCAAAGGAAGGTAAATAGGTCGATCTATAGGACTTTGGTGGACGACCTCAAGATAAAGGTGCTATCGTTGGAGAGCGTTGTTAGTATTGTTTGGGTTAGGAGATCACTAAATAAAGTGGTTCCTAGGTCGGCGCCCCAAAAATCACTTTTAGACAAGTGTGCTTCACAACCAAGAAATTATGTTCAAGAATCTCCTGCACATTTGAGATTTCTTCTAATTGTTTTCGGGGTAAAATAGGCAGCACCTCATAGCAGAGTAGTGTCAAGAGCAGAGGAGGATAATGACTCAAGCCTTGAAGCAGGAAAGAATAACTTATTTTCTCGATATATATGTATGCTAATTCTGCGACATGTAGAAACTAGCTGAGAGCAGGTAAAAGGACTAGGTAAAATTTCAATCGCCTATATAACATTTAAATAACCTCCCAATTACAGTATCATAATTATCCTATATACTCTTCAGAGACAAAGGTATGACCAACTTAACATGACGGTAGCAAAGACATACCAAGCCCTTTTTTTTAATATTTTATCATTGCACAATATGTTGCATCATCGATTATCAGTGACTAAAATGTACTATTGTATGATAATATCTTAACTCTCCTAGTTCGACGATGCAGTTGCGAAATTAACGAATTTAAATACTTCAGTTGATTCTTGTAAGCAGACTTGTAAAACATTGTAGAGTCAAGATAAACAAATCTTCAGTTAACCAGACTTACTTTTAAATCTAATCTACAAAGAATACTGCAAAGATTTAGAGCATTCAATACTTCATTGAGCGATAGGAGTAGATCTTATGGTCCTTCAGGAAGCAGTATCTCCTCAAGGACAGTACAGTCTCAATTGTTCAGTCAAAAATGTCAACGGGATGGGAAAATGGTAATATATTAACAGTAGAGTACCAGAATGTCTTCGAACTCATAGACATCTTATTATTGCTTCCACACAAAATTAAACTAATGTATCATAAAGAATAAAAGAGCATATACTTGAGTGTTCCTTTATAACACATACTGTATCAAAACCAACAGGAGCAGAGAATCATCAGAGATGCAGCAACCATAGAAACAAATACAGGTTCATCTTGCTGTTGGACCATATGTGGACATTGAAGTTGTGGTATCACTCAATGTGCTTGTGCTTCCCTTGAAGCCACTGTCTGCATAAGCTTCCTCCAATGCCATGCTCTCCTTTAGCTGCACAACCACAGCAGCCATTGTTGGCCTTTGAGTACCAACATCAGCAGTGCACAACAATGCGGTGTCCACCACTTTCCACATAGAGCTGACCTCGTAGGAACCTCCAAGCCGTGTGTCAGCAATTAAGCTAATGTTACCAGTAGCAATCTTCTTTTTCACGCGTTGGACAATGTGTCCTTGTCCTGGTATTATTGGAGACTCACCGGTGGCTATCTCTAGCAAAACAATGCCAAAGCTGTAGACATCACTACTCTCTGTGAGTCTACCTGTGTGGTAGTACCTAAAAAACACGATGTCAATAAATCTTCATGCTGGATCTTTTTCACTACCACTTCAATGCATGGTGCATTATGAGGTTAAATTGAAAAAGCGATGCAAATAATATCAAATCTTTTAGCTTTAAATTCCCAGCTTGGCTTGATAAGGTATTGGATGAAGAGTAAGTTAAGAAATGTAAAACTATGCACATAAATATACATACTCAGGATCAATATAACCGGCTGTCCCTGCTGCAGTAACCGATATATGTGTCTGTGTATCGCTATGATAAGTCTTGGACAGTCCAAAATCTGCTATTTTAGCTTGTAGATTTTGACCTAACAAAATGTTAGCAGTCTTCACATCCCGGTGGATTATTGGCGGACTGCAACCTTTGTGTAGATAATCCAGGCCTACATATATCAAATCATGTGTAGAAAACTAGTAGTGAGAGGTGTGCATGTATGTGTGAGTGCATTTCATTTTCAATTCTCTCAAAACCATGTGAGAACACATGTAATTTTTATCCACTTAATATTCTTGTTTTTTTAGGAATAAATTGGAAGTAACACAACTATTTGGTGCAAACTATTGGTTTGCTACAATTTTAGCCAGATAATTCAGGAAAACCACCACAACAATATCAAAATTTTATCATAAAACTAATGCATTGTCATCTTTTATCTGTGTCTGAAGTATAGATCTAACATACAACTATGAGATACTAAATTGTGTATAATTGTATATGCACAAACCCATCATATAAACAAAGTTTCAGTTTTGAAACCATAAATTGTTGTAGTAGTTTTTGAAATGAGCTTTTGGTTACAGTGTATCTTATCCATTTTGCATCAGTTTTTTTTTTTTTTTTGGAAAGATCAGATCGCCCGGCTATATTATACTCCCTCCGTCCGCATATATAGCGTATTATCACGTTTAAACTTGTCCATTTATATTAGGGATTCCAGCAAGTAGTACTAGTGCGTCGTTTGGCAACTGTGGCAGATTAATCTCTTTACTGCTATCTGACAATATTTCAGTATTGCTTGGATGACTAAATATACCATTTTGCCCTCTCCCTAGACCAATGATAGAATGCCCAATGAATTAAAAAGGGGTAAATCAGATTTTCTCCATCAACCTTAAATTTCTCAACTTTTGGCATAATACACTACATACGCGGACGGAGGGAGTAAGAAGGAGAACAGTTTATATACAAGATTTTGTATCAGGTTAATTGGTGCTTTTGGTGGCAGACTAATGGCAATGGGAAAGAAGGGAAGTAAATCAATTATGTCATGGCATTTTACACAACTAGCATCCGTCAATTGTAATTCATATAATTAAATTTCTAGTTAGTAGATAAAACAAATTCAGTGAACCCTGATAGTTTAACATTAACTCTTTGCTACATGTATGTTACCAGAAGTTTCAAATACATAAAAGCATGTTTGAGAACAAATCTTCTGAACAATTGGCATGTAACAATAATAACTATGTTCACTGTACATTTGATATATTAAATTTAAAAATTCATTGCATATTATAAAACATTGAAAATCAGATGTGCTTGTATTTCATTTTCATACCTTGTGCGGCTTCAACCGCAAGTCGGACACGCGTTCTCCAATTCAAGGTTTCTCTAACACCATTATTGCCTTGGTAAATGTAACAAGTGGTTGTTAGAATAAATCCATGTAGTTAATACACATTTTAACAAAAAAGAACTAATCTATCATCACAATACATTGAACCTAGAAATATATATGCAGCTACTAAATACAAAGATCTCCTGGAGTTTTACATGGGTATTAATAATGCAGGTGGGATTAAATGTGCAGATGTTTGTGATTGGACAAGATGATGGATTAGGTGTAGAAGTTGCTATATTTTGGAATAAATTTTGAATAGTAGGTTATTTTTAGGATGGGAGAAGTACCATGCTCTTCTTCAAGTGCAAACATATATCACTAAAAAGTTGCATAGTCAAATATTTCATAGATGTCATATCTCACTAGGGTAAGACTGGCCTTAGCAAAAACAAGGATAAGAGATGCAATTGGAAAACCTCTTAGATGGTCACACAAATTGCCTTGAGCCATGTACTCATAAACAAGTGCTAAATGATCCATCTCCCAGCAGTAGCCAACCAGAGAAACTAAATTCCTGTGATGAACCTTTGTCAGACTTTGAACCTATGGAAAAAGGGACCATAGATAAGTTATATCTCATAGTGTCCACTTGTCTTACAGTAAAATTGGCAGGTTTAGTCTTAAACTTTGTTGTTATTTTTAAACAAATGGAAAGATATAGCACTGCTGCATTGTCATATGAAAAATTGGGCTAGTGACATATCTTTAAATTACGAGTGAATTCAGTACCTCTGCAAAAAACTCATCAAGCCCATGGGACGATGATTCAGAACGCATCTTCACAGCAACTTCGGTGTTGTCTTCTAAACGACCATAGTATACGGGTCCAAAACCACCTCGTCCAATGGGTCGTTCAAACTTATTAGTAAATTTTTCAAGCTCATTATATGTGAATTGGCGGTTCTCGACCTTTTGCAAGACGCCCTCATGTTGTTTCCGTATTTCTGGGGCACTCGGGAGTTCTGGTTGAACTCTAGGTGGTTCCTTTGTAGAAGCTGGTTCCAATAAATACCAGTTACATAAAAAATCAAATACAAATTACATAAAAAGTTGTAATAATATCTTGTGTAAACTCTAGTATTTAAGGATAGACAGGTCATAAAAAATTAACAAAAATAGAGAATACATACGGTTGTGCTTTCTTTTCTGTTTCCAGATAAACAACACCAGAACAAGAACAACAATTGCGATCACCGGAACCACTACTGAAATAGCTATGGTGGTTGCTCTTGCATTTTTTCCTGCCGGAGACAGAACTATTACTGGTTTGTTGCACATATTTGCATCAGAATCAAAGCTGAAAATGGAAAGAATAGTTCTCATGAGTTTACTTTGATACGAAACAGAAAATTAGTTTTCAATAGTCACCAGCCCAAAGTTCATCTGAAAAGCTACATTCTGCAATTTGAATAAATAATGGAAAAAAACAATAAGACATAAACCTGAAAATGATTGACCCCGTATTATTTTTATGGAGGGAATCAGGAACTGGTCCAGTCAGTTGGTTGCATGACAAATTCCTGTGGTTAGATGAAGTTTAGAAATTAGTACTGTACCTTCCTTCGTCTCTTAGTCTGTAACAAAAAAAAATTTAAGCAAGCATGGTTTTCTTAATAATCTGTTGTAATCTCGGTAGAGGAGCAGCTGCTAACAGTACACGTGTGTATGCACTTATTTGAAACACGATATTATACAAAATGCAATCAAAACTATATTCTAGAAACCTCCAACGTGGTTTAAACTCACACAGCTAGATAGCAAGGTCATGAAAAGTCAAGTATATAGTAGATACCATACTTCAGATTTTCCTAAAAAAATCATATATGTATAGACATTTTTAGGGAAATATATGTATATACTTTAAACAAATGTGCCTCTGTTTTAAAACAAATCAGTCGTAAAGCCACATACAAATATTTGAGTGCCGTGAATAATGTAAAGTTATTTGATATCGCCCCATGCAAGTTGCTGTTGGAGAGATCCCTGCATGTAAATTTTCAAGTGACCCAACATAAGGCCTAGCCATGAAATTGATAGCATAATACTGGTAAAAGCATATTTTTTTAAAAAAAACTCACAAAGATATGATCCTTGCAGTTTTATTGTCTGCATTACTGCAGTTTACCCCATCCCAAGCAAATTTTACAGGGAAACACGGATCGCCCATCCAATTCTTCTTTATCCCATACTCGAGTTTTATTGCCATGATGGTTTCATCTAGCATGGCCAAATGAGCAATATTAGGATAAATATTGATTAGATTGAACCATAACAAAAATCAAAGAAATAAAACTAATAAATAATGTTGACCCTTTTGTGCGTGTGATGAACATACCTTCAAGATGTTGAAATTAAGACTTCTCAGTTGTGAGATTGACATGAATTTTATGATATAGCAAGTAAATGAACTAACTTTATCAGCAATATAAAAAGTATGCTCCGTCCAACAAAAACATTAACCCAGAGAAAACAAAAGTGGCTGACAAAGGGGTATAAGTGCTTACAGTCTACTGGAAATGTCGTTGGACTATCATGAGAGATGAGAGAGTACACCTCCAAGGCATTGATCATTGGCGGCAGCTTGGATGCAGCGGTAGGTACAAGACTGATGCTGTACTTGCCATCGGTGGCACTTAACCAACCAACATTGTACAAGGCATCAGCAGTTAGGTATGGAGGGCTGTACTGATATGGCTCACCATCATTAAGGGAGGTGTTGAACTGTCGGAGCTGACTGTTCTGGAAGTCAGCAAAGTGCAAGAAAAGCTTAAGGTCATGGCCACTGGGCGTTTTGTCTTCCCATGTAATGTTGAGCACTGTTTTGTTGTCAACCGCCACAATGGCAGTCTGCATAACAAGCGAGGGCACAGCGAAACTGGAACTTTGTTTGATGTTGGACACGGTGGAAATGTTCTTCCACAACGGATCAAAGTACCACATCTGCCACCAATACCGATCGTATGTATCGTCAGGATACCTATGTAGATCAAAATGGTAAAAAGACAAATTAAGCATGGTCATTGATAGCACTCCTTGTTTTCTTTTTTGTGTGACATTTTGAACACCAAAATAACCATGGATACCACACTGTTCTTTCTTACTTGACATTTGGAACACCAAAACCCTAGACCGGCCACTAGATTTGAACAACAAAATTTACCATATCCACTCGTCCCCTCCCAAGAATGAAGGTAGCATCATCTTCTATATGGGTCATCTCACCATTTACCCTAAACTTCCGCCAGTGTTCCACCGTAGGAGATTGCAGTTCCAACCTCTTACCGTTGCATATTTTTCCTTTATTCTTGCCGCCATTGGGCAGCACATCATCAGCCCGCTCCCAACTACCTCCTTCCAACTACAAGCCAATGAGTGATCTCACTCGTTCCTTGCTCCCCTCCGATCTAAGCTATCTCCAATCAAGCCACCAAACATCTGCAGCTATGACTGTCGCCACAGAATCTCGGCCCTAGAATTGGGCAACCCCTCCACAACACATTGATCCCAGCTGCAGATATTTCGCAAATCTCAACTAATGGTCCATCAATCTTGCTACCCACTAGAATCCTATCAGAGCCACTACCGCTTTCTTCTATTTGATCGTTGATGTCCTGGCCCCGAATAAGCACCCAAGAAGGTCGAACACCACCTTGGCGTAGACCTCATAACCAAATTTTAATTCTGTATCACATTATATCGCTGACGGTCCATGAGAAGGTAATGGAAAAGTTATCGGAGTTTGTTGTAGAATCTCATGGCACCACTGTACTTGAAGAGTGGTATTAGTACACCCAGCCTAACGGAAGTTATCCACCAATGATCATATATTGAACCCTATTAAGTTAGAGATCTAATTTTGTGGTAGTTTACTTGAATTAAAGTACTATCTAGAATGTATATGTCGATTTAATTAAAACCTTAATTACAAAATTCTTATTACTTATTATGTATTTTTGATATATAACATTGCCTTGTCCTATATTGAGTTGTCATTATACCTTTGTTAACCCTAGTTAAACATGAAAGTATGTGAATTATGATATATTTTATGCCATTTATGTGTTTAAATGTGACAGTGGTGTTAACTTAAAACTAAAAGGGCATAACCCCTTATCACACTCGATATGATATAAGTGACGAAGTTTACATCCATCCATGATCGAGCCATTTGACGTTGTTTGCATGCTGCTGGTGAGGATAAAACAATTATAAGCCTTTCCATGTCAATGGACCTTGTTGCATTCTGCTCCTACATACATATGGGAACTGGCCCTCTCCTTTCAATCCACAGTCTTCTTCCAATCCCGGGCCACCACTACATTGTCTTCTCATTTCCTGGAGACCTCGATGGATTAACTGCTTAGAGCAGTGGATTCGACTAGGACGGTGGTATTGACAGCGGATCTAACAGGGGTACAAGGTACAGCTAGCCATTGGGGTATGAGGGGGGTGGGGACTATATAGGATTACTATAATCTCGATGGACTGGGAAGTGTAGGTCACACCTGTAGAAGGTTGTCAATCCACAAGGCCTCTTGAGGTAATATTCGAGGCGCATAAGTAAGCAACTACGATTGGACCATCACATTCTTTTCAAATGTACCACTGCATTTCTATCTGAAGCCACTGTTTCCCCTGCATGGTGCAGTACCATCACCATGCTTCAAGATACTCCCTTTTTCTCTATGTCCTCCATGGCATGGACCAACAAGGTTACGTTGCACGCTGCAGTGATGTAAATGCTTTAAAATATACCAATTGTGTTATTGGTTCTCAAAATATACTTGGACTATTAGTTTAATACATCATCCTCTTATATAAAAGAGTGGTTATTTACTTATTCTTCATTTATGTAGACACTCTAGTTTAATGATTTTTCATTTCTGTAACCTGGTAACAATTTTAATTTTTTACAAAATACATTCAGTCAACCAAAATTTGTTCAAAATGAGATATTCTGTAAGGTAGCCCAAGGGTAAAATCATCTATTGCAAACATTTATCTAACTATTAGAAGAGGAATATTAAAATAATGGTCCAAATTCTTTTGACAAAACAACCGCAAACTAGAGTGCCATAAAACTAGAATTTCCTAAAGCAAACATCACAGATCTAAAGTTTTGTCATGAAAATTACCAAAATATCAACTGCACGATTATTAACAGAGGAAGAAAAACATACTCCACCTTGTAATGTCACTGCTGTTCCCCATTTTGCGCCGCGTATACAACGACATGGACTGGTTGCCCATCACGGCCGGGTAAAGCGCGTCGTCGAGCAGCCTCAGCTCCACCGTGGACACGAACGGCGTGCCGGCGCCGACGTTAACGAGGCACACCGGCGTCCACCTCGCCCACGCCACGAACACCGCCTCGTACACCTGGTCGCTGGGCTTGTCCACCGTGACCCATGGGTAAGGACCCAGCTGCAGGTCAAATTTCAGCGTCGACGAGCTGTCCTTGCCGTCGTAGTTGCCGTAGACGAACGATAGCCGGATCAGATACTTGCTGCCGCTGTGGGTGGGGAGCGTGTAGCAGTTGCGCAACCCGGACGGGAAGCTCCTGAGCGTCAGGAGATCGGTGGTCTTGGTGCTGGATTTCTCGTTGGCGATTCTGTGGTTTTCGCCTGAATCGATGTATGGTTCGTCGGAGACGTAGACGATGCCGGTCTTGGAGTCCTTGTAGCCGCTGTAATTGGCTTCCAAGCCGCAGTCGATGCTCAGGAAACCTGCATTGCGTTAATACGCATGGAATCATGTGATGACTGTCACAAATTCGTTAATGGAAAATAGTGGTGATGATGACGAAGCTGTGATGGTGAGGGAAGTGAAAGCACACCTGCAGGCGGGCTGGCGGCCGCCTGACCGACGGCTTGACGCGCTGCTGTTAACAAGATTGTAGTAAAGAGAACAAAGAGAGCCATTGACACCAGCTGGAACCGGCTCATCGCCATGTTTGCACCTTCATTTCGTATGTATATATTTGCAAGGGTACATGCTTTCACATTCTTTTCTTCTTCTTTTTTTTTGTTTTTTTTTTTAAAACAGCTTTCACATTCTTGATCCATAACATTCTAACAATGCAAACGCAACAAGTTCATTTGTTTATTTCGGAATACTTCTGAAGATCCAACTTCTTCCACCAAACTTATCATGAAAAATAGTCGTCCAGCATTCGCCCATCACACATTAAGACTGGGTCAAAGTCAATAGAATATGTAGACATGCTTATAATTAGCACTTTAACTGAATGTTGCAACCACGCAAAGTCACATGCATGCTAGCTGTTGGTTGTTGTCGCAAGATAATTTACTATGCAAGTCAAATAACCATGAAAAACAATATTTCTATGTGTGGTTGATCATGCGGCTCCAACCTATATATGACAGCCTTGTAGTTGTAGAGATGAATGAGTACTCCCTCCATTCTATAATTCTGAATGTTTTGGACAAGATTCAGATCAAACATTCAAAACATTGATTACAAATAACTTTTAAAATAGAGTGAAGTGCACGGGCGGTCCCTAAACTTGTGTGGGTGTGTCATCTAGGTCCTCGAACTCCCAAAACGTGTTTTTAGGTCTCTAAACTTGTATGATTGTGTCATCTAGGTTCCCGAATTCTCATAACGTCTTTCCAGGTCCTAAACTTGTATGAGTGTGTCATCTAGTTTCTTGAACTTGAGTAGTACGTCGTATAGGTCCAAACAGTCTCTAAACTTGTTTCCCATGATGACATGGCATGCCACGTGGCATGTGCGTATACTTACGGTCACTAAAAGAAATAAAAAACAAAAAAATGTGAGACCCATATGTTAGTCACATAGACAAATTTTTTTAAAAAAAAAATCAGTTCCCTTCTACTCTCTATTCTCGGCTTCACCCTATCGTGGTCGCCTAGCCTGCTACTGATGGATTCAGGGTTCACGGGTGGCAGCGTGGCCGGGGGGTGGGGGGAGGGGGATTTGAGGGTGGTAACGAAAAATTTGGTCCATACGACTGACATATGGGTCTCATAATTATTTTTTTATTTCTTTTGGTGACCGTAAGTACAAGTAGATACCACGTTATCACAGAAAACAGGTTTGGAGACCGTTTGGACCTATATGATACTCTACACAAGTTTAGGGACCTAGATGACTCACCCATACAAGTCTAGAGACCTAAAAATGCGTTATGAGAGTTCAGGGACCTAAATGATAGACCCATACAAGTTCAGCGACCTGAAAATACGTTTTGGAAGTTTGGGAACCTAGATGACACACACACAAGTTTAAGGACCATCCGTACACTTCACTCTTTAAAATATTTAGTTTAAAAACTTGAAAATTGTATGCATAGACTAGTATTTAAAAAGTACTTATGTATAAATTTTTAAGATATTCATTCATATTATAATAAATACAATTCTCAAAGCAATATTTTGAATATTGTGTCATTGTCCAAAATATCAAAAATTATGAAACTGTAGGGAATACTGGTTCTAAATACTCTTATACGATCCCCAGCCATAATTAAGTTCATAACGTGCATCAGATTAAGCTGGCCTTTGGACTAAACAATAGTTTCACCACCACATAATTAAGGATCAAGAATCTCTCTATTTGGCGTGACAATGAAAAAAATTACCGTAGAAATTACTTCATTATTCTAATTGTTGTTGGGAATATTTTTTTCATTGGAATGGTACTAAATATTATAGGCAAGGTTCGCTATTGATCATCTCTAACCAGTCTATTCCAATAAAAATTTTGTTCTTTATTGTGCCTGCTGTTTTGTAGAACTTTGTCACAAGTTGCTAATTGTAATGTGCAATTTGATTCCAAAAGAAATAAACAAACTCGTATGTATATACTAAATGTCAAACTGCACGTATGGTATTCTTTGATTTCAATAATAGACACGATTTGGAGCAAGAGTTACATAAAAAAATTAGATTTGATGGACTCGTCACATCATTTCTCCATTAATTTCAGAAATCGCAGGAGCTGACATTCGTTCTTTTTGACACAGTTCATGATGATCATCGCTCTACCATCATTCAAATTATTTCTCCTCGGCTCTCACCAAAAACTTTGCATCTCGTATGGAGAATATCGGTTGCAAATTTTTTAGACAAAAGGCACTTAGGCCCTGCTTTTTTATAGAAAGCATATTAGATACATGAGTTTTGCTATGGGGGGTGGGAGCGCAGTCCCTGCTGGGGATACCAGATAGCTTTTGCCGTGACCTCCAGTAACCAACCGATCGGTGTGAGGATAGTCCGACATGCCCTCTTGCAGGTGTCCTCCACCGATGCAGCCACCACCACCAACGGCAAGCGAGCAACGAAACCCTCTGGCCCTTAGCTTCATGACCGCTGCAGGCTGCCCACACAGGCCACCGCCCTCTAGCCCTAGAGCTCCAAGAAAGGAGGAAGCCCGACAAGCAAGCCGCCACATGACCATCCGAGCTAGGATGCCCCGGAGCCAGCACCATACCCCTTTCACTCACGCCGTTGTCACCTCCTAAGCTCACATCGCCGCAAAGACACCGGCGCTGTCACAAGCTCAGCCACATCGCCTTGCTGTGGGCGCTGCCCTGCAGATCCAGCTACAGGGCCAGGACTGACGACAGCAGCGCCAGACTCAACGAGTAGAGCCTGCTGCAGCACTGTTGCATAAGCTGACGCACCGCACAACCACTACATCGCTGGCACGCCGCACTGGGAGAGCCCACCGGCCTCATCCCCACGCCCCTACCAGTTGGATCCGGCCGAGAGGGCCTGGGAACAGGGCTGCCGCCGCCGCCAACCTCCGAATCTGGCCGAGATCAGATAGCCCTGGATCTGGGCCGCCGCCACGGACCACGCAGCCTAGCCCTCGCCCTTTCCCGTGTCCTGGGCCGTCAACCACACCGCCGGTCGTCAACCGCGTCGCTGCCTACCCACCGGTTGTGTGGCTTTTCCCGCAGCTCGCTCCGGCGAGGGGCGAAAGGGGTGGAGTCGGCTGCTGGAGTTACCGCCGCCTAGGTCGCTCGAGCGGGGAGCGACCCGAGCACTAGGTGGGGACTGTCGCTTCCTCTAATTATTTTTTGGGATGTCACAACCACGTAAAAGGGTTAACCCAAGGCCTGTTCGAGCACAGATAGACAAACCTGCACCCAATTATAGAGGTTGGGTTGTTATAAGTTGGAGTAGACTATATATTTACTATCAAATACGCACTTCTTTTGGAATATGCCCCCTAATTCACATCCTTTCAAAATTTACCACTAAGGCCGCGTTTGAAGGTGCATGGAAAGGATTTTTTTTTCCCCTCGTTTTCCGTTAGCACGCTTCCCAAAATGATTATCCGGGTGTTTTTTGCAAACGAAGTTTATATAAAAGTTTTTTAAAAAATCATATGAATCTATTTTTCAAGTTTTTAGTAGTTAATACTTGATTAATCTTGTGTTAATGATCTTCCTCGTTTTGCGTGTTAAAAATAATCCACACCACTACCCTGTTTCAAACTAGGCCTAAGTCTGAATTTTCTTCCATTTGTGCCCTTCCGTTTGTTCTTTTGTGCCGTCCGTAAGCCAAATCGTCTGACTCCATCTACCGTCATTCTTGTTCCCGACTCTGTCCATCATTCGCCCGACGGTACCACCACCTCTCCCATTTCGGGCGTGATTTTTATCTACATGGGAGGATGTCCACCCAAGCTATCTACCGTTCGCGATTCTCTTCGAGATCTGTTCTGTATTTCAGCATCATGAGTCGATTTCCCGCTAGTATTGTGGGACAAAACATACACAGTGGTTTGTACTTGTACAATACTACACACTATGGCCCCACCACCCACCCCTCACATCTGCACAACTTTTCCCATCTTTCCCCTATCCAGGGCTACCAAAAAAAACTCGAAGCTCGCAAGTAGCTTGAGCTCGCTCTTCCTAGGATCGATTCGTGCTCAGCTCGAGCTTTAAACGAGCTGAGCCCGAGCCTAAGATCAAACTCACGAGCTTTATTGAGCCGAGCTTAAGCTTCTGACGATCTTAGATATATATAACCTTTATTGTCTATTTTGTAACACTAGTACAGAGACCGTCATAGGTGGTGGCTCAAAACTGGCCTTAGGTGGCGGTTTTTAGAGTCGTCACCTATTAGACGTCACCTATGCCACCTATGCTTAAAACCGCCACCACCTATTCCATCCCATCCATCAAAAAAAAAAGCTCGGGCCGTCTCGATACGAGCCGATGCTCTGAGCCATCGCCTGGCTGCGCTGTGTCGTCTAGTCGTCGGGCCGGGGAGGAAGCGATGAGCCGTGCCGCCGCCGTTGATTTGGCGCCGTGCCGTCGCCGGATGGAGACGCTCATGGCCAGATCCGGCGGGCCCCAAGCTCCCCGCCACCGGATCTGGTGGCCCTGACGGTGGCGGCGGCGGTGAGGAGGCGACAACGGCCCTGACGAGGTGGCAGCGTTGGTGAGCAAGTGGAGAAAGGAGAATGAGAGAGAGAAGAAAGAAAGAGAACGAGAGAGAAGTTCCACCGGAATTGAAATTTATAGAACGGACTTAAAGTCCTCTCCTCTCGGCTCGTATTGGATTATAGGTGGCGGTTTTTAGAGAACCGCCACCTATAATAATTATAGGTTATTAGCTTTTTTTACCCCTTTTTAATAAGAAATAGGTCATAGGTGACGTTTTTCGCGGAACCGCCACCTATAGAGGCACTACACCTATTAGGGGTTTTGTAGTAGTGTAAATTAGTAGACAAAATATGTAATTAGTGTGTGTTCACATCCTTTATTTATGAGTAAATTACACTTTGCACCGGATAAAACGTACTTTATTTTACTTTCCATCGGGTTTAGCATATATTTTCACTTTGCACCGGGATACATCAAAAGAGTTTCACTTTGCATCGGGTTGTAACATATAATTTAAAGAAAATCTTGTAAAATATATGAATGAAAATTAGAAAATAATTTGAACTTAAGTTAGGCTTCACAAAGTTTGATTCATGGTTTTAAAGGTTCATGAAAATTCTATAGATTTAATAGCTTCTCTCTATGTTAATCCGGTGCAAAGTGAAACTTCTTTTGATGTACCTTAGTGCAAAGTGAAAGTATACACTAAACACGGTGCAAAGCGAAACTAGGTATATTTTAGCTATTGCAAAGTGCAATTTGCTCTTTGTACTTATTCTATTTCCTTTTTCCTTTTTCCTCGTTTCCTAAATACTATTAACTGGAAATTATTTTTAGTAAGAGATTATCTATAAATATATATTATACTAATTGCTAGTCAAGCTCGATAGCAACCTGCTCGAGAGCTTGAAGGTTTTCAAGCTCGGCTCAAGCTGGACTCGAGCTTGTATCGAGCTCGAGCCTGGACAATCGAGCTCACTCGAGCTCGTCTCGTTGACAGCCCTGCCCCTTTCCACTATTGAGGTTCTCTCTGTGTGTCAGTTCTCTCTCCTTCCTCAGTTTATTTTTTTACTGTAGTTATCCATCTTGGTTGGTTCTAGGCTGTCTACGAGCTTCCTCAAAGCAAACAATGGAAGCATTCTTAGTCTTTTTTTAGTCCTCGTGGCCTGAGAAGACAAGCTTGCGGCTATGATAGCCAGTTTTGAAGCTTTGAAGGAAGAAGCTTTAAAGAGAAACAAAACGCTAAATTAGCCAGTTTAGTTACAAACCGGATGAAACACATTAAATACTTTTCAGTTCTTTTCTCTGGGAACGCTAAATTGACACAATAGTTCCCAGGTAATCAACTAAGTTCATTCTTCATAATTTTTTTTGCGATGACAAAATTTCTTCTCTGATCGCAGAGAAACGAATTTAAAGGGGAAAATAACGGGAAGGTGGATCTCAGTACCACGAATGATATCTAGAACACGTGATGGGTAAAAAAAATTGTCAAAAAACTGAATTCAGATAGATCTTGATACCAAATCCAACTAATCACAAAAAACACATAATTGTCCCCCCAAGCCATTTCACAGCACTCCAGGACAAGTCAGATTTGCCTTAAAAATAAAAGATGTGCAAAATCCATCGATAAAAAGAAACTGCATTCACCAAAGCAGGCCCTTGCCATCAACATGGACACCAGCTAGCTCAACGTAGTAAAGGCTTGGGTTGGTGTCGCTGACAAGGAGTCGGGAGGAGGCGACGGCGGCGGCGGAATCATCGAGGACGAAACCGCTCCTAGGGAAGACGAGAGAGGAGACCGGAAGAGGAGGGATACCTTCATGCCGCCGATGAGGGGAGACCGGGACCTTTTTTTTTTTTTTTTTGAGATTGGGGAGACCGGGATTTGTGAAGGGACTTGTCACTTGTGTCTTGTGTGTGTGGAGGGGGATTAGGTCACAGGTGGGTCCCACAACCGGTGTATATCTCGTGAGCACTGGAAAACGAGCAAAACAATTGAAATACGTTTCTGCTTACAAAGATGGGAACACATCTCGAGATGAGCTTGTGGTTATCAGGCTATGTAGACATCATCCTAGATTCCTAGGTCTAGATAAAACTAACGATTGTTTCTTCGCTAGTCTCTTCCTCAGATTGTAACAGGCAGGCTGCTCTTCCTCAAGGAAAACCAATGTTGTAAATAGCCTAATAGAGAAACTAGCTTTCATAATATCTCTTAGATGGCGTATAATGTTTTACAGCTAGAACTAGCTAGAAGCTAGCCTATAAATGTTGGAGGATACATAATAGCTAACCTTGTACACAATAGAGGCTTAGAACCTCCCCACAACTCACCTCTTACATAGTACAGGCCCAATTCGATCTCCTGACGTCTCACGTTGAATGTGAGGTCCAAGGCGAATGACCACGTACAGTAAGGGCCTGTTTGGTTGCGCATCAGGCTTGGCATGCATCCATGAATGCAATTTCTTTTTGTTTGGTTGCCTGGTCAGACTTTCCAGCCTGGTCCTGTGCATGCAAAAAGGTGTCCTCAGCCAGGCTAAGCGGAAACACTCAATTCGAGCTTCACAACTTGGCCAGGCTCGACGTGTGCACCGCGCTGCACCCACGCACACAAGGATGGCCGATGGGGGGCTGTCAAAAAAGCTCGAGGCTCGCAAATAGCTCGAGCTTGGCTTGTCTAAGCCTTGATTCGAGCTCGGCTCAAGCTCCATCCGAGCCGAACCCGAGCCTATGATCAAGCTCGCTAGCTTTATCGAGCCGAGCTTAAGCTTCCAACGAGCTTAGTTGTGTGTAAATTTTAAATGTCTATTCAATATATTAGTAGACTAAATATATCATTTATGTGTATCCATGTGACTTATCATTATATATTGGCATGGTATGTTTATATTATTTCTTTTTTAACTCTTTTCTTAATATGATTAAGGAAAAAATAATTTTTAACAAGAGATTACATTCAAAATATACATTATACTAGTTTTAAGTCGAGCTTGAACCGAGCCTGTTTGGAAGCTTGACGATTTTTCAAGCTCGGCTCAAGCTTGTATCGAGCTCGAACCGAGCCTGCTTGGAAGCTTGATGATTTTTCAAGCTCGGCTCGAGCTTGTATCGAGCTCGAGCCTAGGCAGACAAGCTCGCTCGAGCTCGGCTCATTGACAGCCCTAGTCACGGCCCCCACCCTGCTCCTTTCCTCATTTCTCCATCTGCAGGACTGTCATCGCCACTACCCGCTTGGCCGTCGCCACCACCACCTTCGCTCTCCTGACCATCAACAACTAGCCTCGAGCTCACGCCGTGGCGCCAGATCTAGCTTCGAGCTAGCTGGCTGCCACAAGGTCGCCGTCGCCAGATCTGGCATCAAAGATCTCGCCACCGCCGGATTTGGCCGTGACGAGCAGCGATAGATGGAGGCAGCAGTGGCAGATGAGCAGTGAGCTCCGATGATGAAAGACCAGTAAGCGAGGGGATGGAACAAAAGGAATCTCTAGTGACGGCAACGAGGGGGATGGAGTCGAGCAGTGAGATCCAATGAGGGATGGAGACGACGAGCCAGTCGTCCGGCGCAAGCGGCGACGAGGGAAAAGTCCCATACCTTTCTTCTTTCCTTTTTTACTCTCTCTTTCCTTTTCTTTTTTCTACTGAGAGATTAGGCACGTTGTACTGTTTGAGATTATGCCAATCCGTTAGAGCATCTTCAGCAATAACCCTTATTCTAAAGCCCTTAAAGGTTAGACGAGGGTTGCACCTATTTTTTATTGACCCAAAATATGTCTTAACTCTAGCAATAGTCCTTATTTCTCAGTCCATAATTTATTTATCTTCTATATTAACATAGATATACACGTGTTATAACTAGTTTAACACCATGATAATTTAAATATGGATATTTCTAACGTATAGAACTCAACCATATTTAACTTTTTAATTTGAAACATCATTATTTGAATTCAAATATAACATTCTAAACACAAAAATAATATATGCTATACGCAAATGTTAGACACCACATGAATTATTAATAGTAAAAAAGTTTATAAATAATAGCATATGCACAATACACAAAGTTTCTTATGCAATCAGCGGCGGAGCTTCAGCAAAATAGCAGTAGGGGCTAGAAAATAAACATGTCCTTTGATCACTAGAATTGATATAAATATCAGTATATATAGATTGTTGTTGGAGCACCACTATCACTACAAATTACTCTTTGCCTCTTCTATTTTTTAAATTCCTTAATAACGTCATTACAGCTATAGTTCGCTGCAATTTCATGCTCAATGTTTACTAGCAAGCTATCCTATCGGCAAACAAATCATCTTCCATCCTATTAAGCGGCCCTGTTTTGATAATATTCATACTAGAAAATGCTTGTTTAGCACTGGCAGTTGAAACTGGAAGAGTAATAAGAATGGATCAATTTATCAAATAGACTTGGATTCATCTAGGTCTGATCTTTGCCTGCAATCTGTTGTCCACCGGTTGTCGGCCATTGGAGGCCGCTGCTCTTGTTTTGCCGCTCGCTGCAGTGCTGCCTGGGTGCTGCACTGCTGCTGCTGCAGTTCACCGTCACATTATCGCTGTTTTCATCTTGCCCGCCGTGAAGCCACACGAGCTGAGAAGAAAAGGGAAAGCTCGGCAAAATCTGATTGATTTGTTTGGCGCAAGGTCTTGCTGCTGCTTTGCTATTTTGCAAAACATACTAACCATGCTGGGCTAATGGGCTTATGTAAAATGAGCCAAATAGATGCTACCTACTATATATTACTACCTAATAATTTTTTTCTTGTTTTTGGCTGGGAGGGCCACCACCCTCTTTGGCCACAACAATCGTCTGCCACTGTATGCAATATATATGTACAAGATTTACTGACTATGCACATAATATTCGAAATAGGGGTTGGGTACGGAGGCATCAGGACTAGGGACCGAGGAAGAGGATTTGAGGATCTTTCTATTTTAGGGCTTTAATAGGAGCCTTGTTGAATCTCAATTTTTTTGGCTTAACCCCTCAAAACCAGTCAGATGCCTTGTTTAGGGTCCTTGCTGAAGATGCTCTTACATCCCAGTGTTTTCTTAGATTTCTTTCATATAAAATTGGCGATGTAAATTTACAGCTCTAAATGCAGTGGTAACTACACTCAAACACATGCAACCAAACAAACAACATCTCTTTCAAACCTTATTCTCCATACAAGCAACCAAACAAGATCCGGCGCTAACCAGGCTACCAATGCAAGCTACCAAACAGCTGCACAAGTATCCCCTCAGCCAGGCCAAACTCAGAGCTCGTGCGCCCCTGGGAATGAGATTGATCGAGTCCAAGTCGTAGTCTTATGTATTTCTCTCTGACTTGGGCAAAACCGCGCAGGTCACCAGGGAGTGAGTCTGTTGCAGAATCATGCATGACTCGGTACGGAAGAAAACGACGGACGAAATTTTCGTGAGTACAGAAACAACTAGAATTTTTAAATGTCTCCTTAAACATTCACCTATTAAAAACTGAAATATGTAAACTAGCTACTTTGAAAGCGCTAGGAATGGTTTTGATGATTTCACATGCTTTCGTCGTTCTAGCTACCAAATTATTTTTTAGGGCAAGTCGAATTAGTATTACATATGGTAGTGGCTCATAATGTAATTAAAGTCAGCCCATGCATGGCGCAACTGGCATAACTAAACTACTTTTGTGTTTATCGGATCATCCCTTTCATTTCACAAAATCATGCAACACTTCATTCAGAAATGAAGAAAAATCATACTAGTATTTGTCTCTTCGTATTTGGAATACATGGTGTTAGAAAAATCAAAGCATAATAGAGACACGGGCTAACGTGAAAACCCTTGTATATGTAAGAAAACCACAGGCAACTATCATAAAACAGATAGTCGCATCCTTTCTGTACGGCTTACCAGATATATATTAAGGGAAAACTTAATTAAGAGTTCTAGTAATGCAGGACTTTGCCCTGATAGAAAACTAATCTAACTTCTAGGAATATAATTCAAATGCTGAAATTCGGTTCATATCTCTAACACATGGTTATTAATTAGTCTAAGGAAAATCATGTTTATACCATTTTTTTTGAATGAAACAACGTGGACATATGAATCTGGACTATTCACCCCCAACTTATTAAATCCATTCGATTTTCAATTTCCCGATGTAGATAGGTTTTGGTTTATATAATCAAGCTGGCAAACCAACATTTTGAATTTTAAAACAGCGTTTGACTTCAAAATATTCATTCTAACAGGAACAATCAGCGAGCTGATAAGGCCCACTAGCTATGTATCATGTTGCTTCAGAAAGAGTAAACCTATCTTACAAACAAAAAACAAGATGAATAAAGAAAGAACAAAGTGTGAAACCCAGGTAACCTCATATATATACTAGCCAAAACCTCGGGCAATGCCCCGGCCCCACGAAGATCCAAACGTCTACTTATATAAGATGTTGACTAAAATATAATTTAATACAATTGTCAACATATATAATAGGGCATAAAGGATCTTGTGGATTTAAGAACAAAGCACAATAAACTTGATTAGAGGTTGATTGTACTAAGAACAAAGCACAGTTTGTTTTGTGTGAAGATCGTTGGATAAATCCATTTGGGTCACGGTTTTTTTTTTTTAACAAACAACTTGGTTCTCTATTTGGGCTGGTGAGGATGCCACGTGTTTTCATGGTGCAAAACAAACAATACTTACAGGTTCAACATTTTTTTTTTTGAACTGACAGGTTCAACATTTTAGGAAGTAGTGACCGAAGCATACAATAATTGCACGACCCAAAACCAAATTAACAGGCAGTAGAACATCCAATCTCATCTATATGTTGTAAAGAGATTGCTAGCAGTCACTTGTCAAATTATTGAAACGTTCACAAACTATATTCTGCTAGTTTATTCATAGAAAACAAAGCATAGTGTATTTGCCCATAATTGGTCCTGTTCGTGCCTGAGATTTAAAACAGCAAGTGAAAAAAAAAATCAAGCAACATGTTACTTTAGGAGACAATTAACAGTCCTGGTTCAATCAGTAATTCAGTATTGCACGGCGAGGGTCTCTCTCTCTCTCTCTCTGAGGTGGTGTTCGATCTTCTTTTTGCGCTAGATCAATAACACATTTCCGTGAACTGTTATCAACAGTAAAAATCAACAAATGCGTGCACCAAACATTATCGAGCAAATTTGGAATGTAAGAAATTAGATTGTCTCAAACATCACATTGATAAGAAACAATTGGTGCTTCAATTTATTGTGCACTATGGACACATCTTTTTTTTTTCTTTTACAATCTTATTAATTCAACTCTGTTGTTATTATATTATAAATAAGGTCATTATCTAAAAATATTTTAAATAAGGTCTAAATTTCTCTTTTGATAAAGTGTTCAGATACTATTCAATATTAAACTCATTTTTTGTTTTCATCGTCTAAAATATAATGGAATATAGAAAATATAAATTTTTTAAATGGTTTGTGTGATAATCATTTTGAAATCTATCGTGTAACTAAATAGGAGGATTGTTTTGCAAATTTAAAAGTAGTAGATGGATTGTTTTGCAAACTTCACTACTGCATTCATCCTAGCCATAAATAGAAGCACGGGATGTTGTAAGATGCTAGTTAAGGCTGCAAGGAGATGAACAGGGCTGCAATGAAACAGGATACGCCGTGGCAGCTCATTGGAAAGCCTGTCGTACTACTCTAGGAATATAGATACTAGATTAACAATGCCCCCGCTCGTTGCTCCGGGATTAAGCGAGGTTGTCAAATGCCCTTGTAACATGTTATAAAGGAATGACATATGCATGTATTATTTTAGGCATACTATACGTGTGATTAATATTTATTTTATGACCTATTACATGTATGATTTTTGTAGAAAAGTAATTATGAAGAAATTTGAGCATTGAAGTGTTTTGTAGTCACAGACAATGGAATTTTGTCATTTATGGTTGTTTTATTTATAGGAATCCAGGAGCATTATTTGAACGGTAAGTATTATTTCCTCTATGATTTTTTAAGGCCTTGAAAAGACCCAACATTGACATAATATTTCCATTGATGTGCCTAGAATTAACATAATATATGCCACATGGTCTCACCAGAACATTCTTGTATTTCACCCTCCCCACCAACCGAGTCAAAATCTTAACATGCCAAATAGTTTTTTAAAATTATCCCTTGGTATATCACTTTTTTCTTATAATTTACCTACCTTATTGAAGAAGTTTAATTAATTTAATTTTATTTGCTTTCATAATTTTATCGTCTAAAATGTAACTAACGTTACCATTTGAACTTTTGTTATGGATATAATTGTATAGGCCTGCAACTACGGTAAATACAAACTATTAATGTTGACCTCAGTATCATTATTATTAAACCTACACCAATATTAATTAGGCTTGTTATATTGTTCTTGCTTCAGTTATGAGATGGAGTGCTCTCTTTGGAGAGAAAATCCACTAATGAAGCATACATTACGATGCTCAAATAAATAAGAGTGATATTATTATGCATATTTAGAATGGAAGAATTTAAAGTCAAACATCACATCAGTAAGAAATTGTTATACTTTATTTCACGCGACGTCTGGGCAAATCCTCATTTTTTTCAATCTTATTATTTTTATATAGTTATTATAGTACAAATAAGGTCTAAATTTGCATTATTACAAATCAATGAAATGTATTCAATATTATACTCATTTGGTTATTTTCATGGACTTAAATTTCAATGGATAGAAAAATTATAAGGCCCCCATCGCTTTGCTTTTCCTTATCTTCCGCAGGCAAATTTTAAATTTTCAACCTTAATTTTGAAGTTGATTTTGTGTTTATTCATCGTAATCTTTTTTTCAGCCTTAAATTTTAAATCATTAATAATATAGATGTAAAAGTTTTATCTATAAATTATTTTTAATGATATGTTCATGCGTCAACCGCTTATTTGAAAAATCAAAACGATCACAGCCTAAATGTTATAAACGATTTGCATGGTATAACAGTTTAAAGTCTGTCGGGTTATATACATGATATATTATGACTTAATATGAAAGTAAGTGAAGGACAATTTTGCAAACATCAGTACATGCATCACAAAAAGTCTGAACTCTTCCTAGCATTCTCGCACGGACGTACGTATGGCCTAGCTTTACATCACACAACACATTATGTACATTTCACTAATGCCTAGGCCCCATGTTGCAGTGACATGCTCTACAAAAATAGCGTTTCAAGCCAAATTAAGCACCCAAGCAAAGCCAAAATTGTGAATAGTGCAACAGTAAAAACATGCAACGTGGATGAAAGTGGAAGGTCACTCCGTACATCTCTAGGTTTATAGATATAGATAGATAGGTAGGTAGATATGTGATAGTACTCGGTATAGTGTGTCATTACTCGGTATAGTGTATCATATATAGTTATATACTATACATTAACCACGTATTATGGATACCTTTACAATTATAGAGAGAGTTAAGTATGACACGAATAGTAAAGGCAATGAAAACTTTTTATACTTGCCTGTTCAATTTGGGTAGCATAAGTCTTATTCCATCTTTATCCTATCATATTCCCTGCTCAGAATCTCTAAATCTGACAAGGTTATGACAAACTCATATGGGTATAAATTTGTGGACCCTGGAGGGCTCAAGGACATTCAATCAAGTTTGACAAAACTTGAAACCCAATGGAGCACATCGAAGAACTTTGGAATCGCCTTGTCAACAGTCTCACCAATTCGACTAGACCCACATATACACATACAACCATATACAACATATAAACTAGTTGAGTGTTATACTAGCCTTTTGCAACAGCTCATTATACTCAGTGACACGCCTTGTCTGCTAATTAAGCAAAACAGGCCACTCAGCTGATAGGAAATAGGATTATTGGCTTGAATTTGTATAAAAATCTGTCTACTACTCTATGTTTTCCTTGTTTTCTTGCTAGTATTAGTATCAGCAAATCACCTGGGTCTAACAGATCATATATTCGATTAGTCAATCATTGATGATATGCATCAATATGCCTACCAAATGGAGAAATGCATAGCAAATCTCATAATTAGCCACATTTAGAAACTTAAGTCAATTTTAAAGATAATTTTGTCGATTTTTTATATGTTTTATACTTCAGCCTTAGCTTTTGGACTGTTAAATAGAATTATAAAAGTATATCTTGGTTGCTAATTTGTTTATTTCTATCACTTATTAGTTGTACATTGTGCAACTTGTGTGTGTGCTTGTTGCCTCTCTATCTTATAAGTCATAGCCAAATTTTAATGTTCGAATTTAATTTTATGTTTAATTGATGGTTTTTCATCATGTAACAACAAACAACAACAACAACAACATCATCAGCATCGGCATCGGCATCGGCATCGTCGTTGTCGTCATCATCATCATCACTGTTGTTGTTATTGTGCCTCGTTCATGTGTCTTGGCCTATAAGATGGATATGTAGAATATGTAAAAAATTTTGTAAGCAATGAATATATGTGTCAACGGCCGGTATCCATAGACGGGGTATGTATAAGACGGGAGAACATTAGCGTAAGGACTATAGTAATACGACATGATGCTACTCTAAGGCAAGGATTTTTATACTGGTTCAGGCCCTCGGAAGGTAATACCATACTCCAGTTTATATGGGATTGCTGAGGGGAAATTCCCTAAGTACAGAGTACAATATGTGGAAGGCTAGATGTCGACGGGATCATACTCGGAAGGCCTGAAATACGATCTCGACGACTTTGGTTTGGTAAAACTGCTAGAACAGCTTCGGCTTCTCCTTCAACTTGATCGATCTGCCCCGTACCCATGGGGGTGGCGATCCTTTTATACCATAGGTTCCATGCAATCCCTGAACAGGACTCCAATTAAGAATCACGCACGATTAGGAAAGTCCATGTCCCATACGAGTAGGATTCTGTCTTGTTTCCTTATAAGTACTGTGGGCTTTTGTATTATTCTATATATCCTGGTCTTCTTTCCTTATCCGTGTAGATATACCTTTCCGTTATACTCCGTATTCCCGTGTAACGAGGGTACCCCTAATCGGTAACCCTGACAGTAGCCCCCGACTTCAACTCGAATGTATTTCCCTTAGAAGTCTTTTCACTTGATTGTCGGAATAAGCCCTAACGACCTTACTCGGAAATTCCGAGTAGGCGAGGAGTCCAGGCGACCAATCGTTCCGCAGATCTGATAAATTCGATTTGAAGTCTAAAAAACAGCATCCTTGACTCCGAAAAATTAGACGGGGGAATTTCTGGGAAACTGAACCGTTAAGCCATCAACCTACAAAAGGGGAAAAGGCGCATCGCTTCCTCCCCGCCAGGCATTTATCCCCAAATCGTTCTGGCGCACTAATCTTTCAATCATTGAGAAATCTTCCATTCCCTCCTCAAGCCCCTTTCTGCAAACCCTTTCACTCTCATCCATTAGGGATGACGAAAAGCAAAGCTTCAACCACCGGCAGTGGAGACACGAAGCGGGCCAGGAAGGACGAGAAGACCCGTGGGAAAGCAGAAGGTGCCAGCGGTGACGCAGCCGTCATAGTTGCTCCGGGTTAATCTCTTATTTTACTTCACAATTTCGGATTCGCAGCTATTCTGGGGAAAAGAGAATGTAGGTATCATGCGAAATAGCAGGTTCGCATTCCTAGTGATCTGTCTTTTTTCCTCTTTCGTCCCAATATCCTCCGCGGCCCCGGTCCCCCAGGAAACTACGGCGATAGCCGTAGACAAGGCGGGAGGAGTGGCTCCATCGGAGGTATAATTCCTTCGTTACAGATTCAGTAACTGGGGACATGTTCATGTATCTCCTATCAAAATGACCTTCATTTTCTTGCCTGTCGCAGACCACTCCTAGTTCGTCGAAGACGCCAGTATCTCCCAAGCCCAAAAGCGGGGGCTCTACTGATCCGGCGTTCCCTCGTCTCCACTCCTCCGAGTAGCACCAAGGTAAGTGTACCGGTGGTGGTTCGAGTAGGTCTTTACTCCGAGTACTTGTCCTTGAGTTTTTTCCTCTCGATATCTATAGGGGCCCACGAAGCCTTTAACCCCGCTAGTCCCTTTGACGAAGCTGCCGCCCCTCCCTCGATCAAGGTAAACTTTGGCTTTTCCAACTTGATTCTCATAACTCTCCGTCCTTCCCTGACAATATTTTTGTTAGGACTCCTGCGGCCGATGCTCCTCCACCTGCTGCCCAGATGACTAGCGACATCGTCGTGGTGTCTTAGCAGGCGCCCGCCGTTCGGAGTAGCGCTCCTACCTCTCCATCTTCTTCCCGACCACGAAATTGGTTGGAGAAGATAGAGGAGGGACGACATCTGCTCGAGGAGGGCGCGAGGGAGCTCTCGGGTTCTGTGGCGAACTCGAGTGCTCTCGTGGACGAGGCGAACGAGAGAGCCGTTGGCCTCTAGAAGAAATTTGAGGAGGCCGAGCGGACCTCGCAAAGATGAAAGAACTATACGCAGGGGCCGTCAAGCAGAAGGAGGGCTCAGATAAAAAGACGGAGGAACTGCAAGATCACCTTGAGGCAATCAAAGGTGCTCTAAGGCTGAGCTTCACCTCACTCCACCAGTCTGTGATTGGTCTGGGGGTTGTGACGGAGGTCACCGCCTTTGGGGATGAAACTTCGATCACGGCAGCGCTGGGGGAGCTCGTGGAGGCGCTGGAGGGCTTCGTCGAGAAGTACTCGCAGCAGATGCAGGAGTGGACGACCACCGGGGTCCGCACTGGTGCCGCACATGTACTTGGTTGCGTCAAGGTGGTTTACCCCGAGGTCGACCTCAAGACCCTTCTCCGCCATGGCGAGATCAACGCCGACCATGCGCAAGCCTCCGAGGACACTGCCGCCGTTACCGAAAGGATCCTTCCCTTCTATCAGGGGTAAATCTTGTAATCAGTAGTCTAAAGCCGTTGTAGGACTTAAATGTACTCGAATTGGTACCTTTGTAAGAATGTTGTGTCCTTATCTTTAATTTATCATAAACTCTTTTGCAGAGTTAATGTGAATGTCGATGTAGATGTCCTTGTTGGTGATCTTTACTCCCCACCAGCTAGTCGTCGTTCCCCTGGTCTGGACCGGACGACCGTAGTTGAAGGTGGAAGCTCTCTTGTAGGTTCTGACCTAGCTCCTCTTATGCACCATAACTTAGGTAGGTGGAACTCGTACCCTATTTATTTACCAGGCTTTTTGTTAGGCTCTTTGAGTTTCTCCGCAGATCTCCTCGACTTGCTCACCGATCGTGAACGCCTTGTCGAAGTCTGGAAAGCGAACTGGGAGAAGGCTGAGCTCGAGAAGGACTTGCTGGTGACCAAGGACGGCGAGGATGTCCAGATTCTGCGTGGTCGCGAATTCTGGCTCAACTCCTTACTTGAAGGTTGTTGTATATCACCCTTGGTGAGGTCTGTAAGGAGCTGAACATCGAGCGAATTGCGCTGGAGAAGACCATCGCGGCTATGTGTCTTGGATTAAAGGCACAGCTACCCAGTTAAGGGGGGTCGGGGAGCATATAGACAGAGCACTGAAGAGCGAGTGCCGCCACGCCAGTCGGTATGCGGGCGGTCATGTTTTCGCGTGCGTGCAGGACGTGTATCCTCGAGTAGATCTCTGAACTCTCCATAGTGGGTTTACTCGAAGTAGGCTATCACGCTCCCAGATTGATATATCTGCGCAACGACTTACTTGTCCCTCTTGTAGAGAAGGTTTTCGAGTCGATAGAAATGGCCGAAGTGGTGATGTGTTCTGTAACCTGAGAATGTTAGTAAGCATAATTATTTAAGTCTGTAAAGCAATGGAACACTACTTTTATGCTTATTTCTATTTGTAATCATATTCGGTCCATCAATTTCTGTAATCATATTATGTTCGGAAGTATCTGTAAGACAAAAACGCTATCGAATAGATGGGTATTCTCTAACCCCCAGCATTGTTTGCAGAGTATGATGACCTCTGGGAACAATGCTTGAAGAATACATTACATAGAAATCGTTGTGGGAGCCCTAGGCACTCTACTTGTAAAGCGCCAGTAGGCATGGGCTTGTTTGCTAGTTAAAGCTGCGGTTACCTATCACCTAGCCATGAAGTTGGAAAACCTAATTTTCGGTTACATAGCTTAGTTAAAGCGCGTTTTGAACAGTCTTACACAGCCAATCTAACATGGTTTCTCGGTTCTTTGACATTGACATCTGAGCCAGTCTTATCCGCTTTGGGCGTCCCTAGCCGAAAGTCCCGTAGGGCGCTCGGAGACCGACTCAGACTACCAAAGGAACAGTAGGTTTGATCTCAACATGAAATTTGCAAAATCATAGGACAAATTTTGCGGCCTTAAATCGGGCTTCTGTATTATTGCCGTATATAACCGTGTACAAATTGGAGGAACAAAAATGGTAAAATACATATTTTGCTCTTATTTGAAGGTTATGACAGTAGACCCCTCTCTATAGCTGTGTTGTGCTCGAACATTGTCATGGTAGACATTCCCCATGGGGATTGTGGGCAAACCTGCATTACCGGGGATATCTTTATTTCCGAAATGGCTGCTCAGAACGGCTGCTCTTCTCGAGTTTGTCTCGAGTACTGGTATTGATTGCCTAGACAGAAGGCGATGTCTGGCTGTATCGGATGGTCCCGGTCGGAGGAAGTCCTCGGAGGGGAGCCTGTCGAGCCAGAGCACTGATCGTCTTGTTGTTCCTGTGAAGATTCTTTGTGCAGGTACAGGCTCGGAATTTCCCGTACAGCTTCTGGAGTTCTTAGATGTAAATGGTTCCAGACGTACTCGTGAGCAGTTGTCATGTTCTCGAGGCGTCCATGATCTCTGAATCTACAAATATTTGCAGGTGCTGGATTCCATGGTTGAGGGCTTGCCTCAAGCCTGCGAGAAGTCCTTCGTATTCTGCTATGATAGTTGTAGCTGGGAAACGTAGATGGATGATCCGGTGATAAATTATCCCCGTGGGGGATGTAAGTGTGAATGCACTACCGGCGCCGTGCATGGTGAGGATACCCGCGAACGTTAAGGTCCACAGATCCGGTTTGTCCCCGTTGTCGACAAGCTCGGCCACGTTATCGGAGAAAATCATGACTTGAGAATCCACCATGTTGATTATAGGGACCATCTTCTAGGTATCCGGCTGCTTTGTTTTTCTGTTCTTCCGGGGCCCTCTGCTCGTGGTGGGATGGGTGGGTGTTTGGCCCGCCATGTCTAGGCTACGCTTATCGCATTGTATGGCAAGTTTAGTGTTGCCCTGGACTGTGACCTTTTGGCCCTGGGAGCTTGAGCAGTTGGTATGCATAGTGGGATGTTGCCATAAACTTCACGAGTGCGGTCCTTTCTAAGCTGGCGTTGTACGGCGTGTCGAAGTCGGCAACGTCAAAGGTGACTTGCTTAGTTCGGAAGTTGTCGTCTTGCCCAAAGATTACTGCTAGTGTGATCTTGCCCAATGGTTTTGATGATGACTCGGGGTTGATCCCATGGAAGGGCTGATTGGAAGGGCTCAATTCGCTTCTCGGGATCCCCATTGCGTCCGAGGTACTAGCAAATAGGAGGTTAATTGAACTTCCTCCGTCGACGAGGACACCCATCACCTTGACGTTCCTGATTGTAGGCTCGACTACAATAGGATATCTTCCGGGCATCATAGCTGTGTCTGGGTGGTTGGCTTTCGAGAATTCGATCTTGTGTTGTGACCACTTCATCCTCGAGGTTCCTGCACGTGTGATCGCGCAAACCTCTCGTTCTGCCTTCTTGTACTCCTGCTTGGACGAATACGTCGTTGATCCTCCAAAGATGTGGGAGGTGTGAAGGTTCTGATTCGGAAAGGTTGGTTTGTCGTCTTCTGTTGCTAAGCTGGCTTTGACTACTCGTACCCGCTTGTTGTCGTCGGGGGCTTGTTGTCGGGCTAGGGCCTTTTTAAAGACACTGCAATCCTCTAAATTGTGGGAATTTGTCTTGTGATCGGGCACCACGGTCGTCGAGGGTTGTCGTCCTACGGGTTTGCGCGCTTAGAGGGTTCCACATGATCCGTGGCCAGAACATCTATAGGTGCTTTGCGTTTCCGTTTCTACGACCTTTATCCTTGCTCGACTTCGGGGCCTCCTTCCCAGCAGACTTCTTGTCCTCGCCCTTCGTGCTCTTTCTATCTTTTCACCGTAGGGCGTCGTCGGCACGTGCACACCTGTCAACAATTTCGAACAGTTTCTGAGTAGTCGTAATCTTCTTGGTTGCCAACTCCTGGGTAGTATAGCGATCTCGGACGGCGGTTTTGAAAGCCCGTATCACTGAAGAGTTGCTGATGTCTGGGATTGTATTGCGGCATTCGTTGAAACGTCGTACGAAGTCCCTCAATGATTCCCCGATACTCTGGGTCATCATATGGAAATCGTCTTCAATGGCATGCCGCTTGTAGGTTTCTTGGAAGTTGGCCACGAACTGGTGCCATAGATCTTCCCAGGAGTAGATCGATTGCGGCATAAATGAACTAGCCATGACCTCGCCGGTCCCTTGAGTGCGGCACGCAAGAAATTTGCCAGCGTGTTGTCGTCGGCGCCGGCGGTGTAGAGTACGGTGGAGTAGACATGTAGAAATTCCTCTGGGTCAGAGTTTTCGTCGTACTTCTCGATCGAACCTGGTATGAACTTTTCTGGCCACCGGACTTCCCGCGGTGCTGGTACAAAGGCTCTGCATCCGCCACCTGGGATAAACGGGGAACAGGTTGTATGCCTATGTCCTCGTCGGGAGAGGTACGAGCCGGAGGATGACGAGGATGACGATGGGTCGCTGCGAGGAGTCCTGGAACGATGCCCTCGTGACCGGTCTCTTCTCGGGCGGGGGGAATGGTTCTCTCGTTCTTCTCTCTGAGCGTTGTCGACTCGTTCTTCTCTCCGAGCATTGTCAACTCGTTCTTCTCTCCGAGCACCGTCGACTCGTCGTCGGTCGCCAGCTTGTTCTCGATGACGGGAGGTATGGTGGCGTCGTCTTTCCCGGTCCCACCGTCGCTCACCAGTGCGGTTGCTATCTGCGGGAGGCGTCCGTTCACGATTGGCCCGTCCTGGGGGGATGCGACGTTCGTCATCGGCCGGCTCCTCACCGACTACTTCGTTGTTAGCATTTACATTCCGGTTGGCCGCGGCCACCTCCGTTCTCGGCCGAATCAACACGTCCGTGTTCGGTGGTGCATCTCCTGCTGCTCGCGCTGCTGCGTTGGTGGTTCGCTGTCGCAGCTCTTCTCGTGATCTCGGAATCAGTGGGCTTCTCCGGTGCTCCAGTGTGTGCTTCTCTGAATGCCGAGTTGAGGTCTCTGGCTGTCTCGCGGAGTCGGTTGACCCATGATGCTAATTCTGGGTTTTCGGCGGCGCCGCACGGGGTTTCATCAAGTATCTGCTGCATTGATGCCAGGCATTGCGCGGGGGTTCCTGATTTTGAGGCCGTACCGTTGCCTCCATCCATGGTGTAAATAGCTCGGGAGTTATCGGACTTAGACACCTAGTAATCATCTTCGCCATTTTGGGTAATAAACGCTTCTAAATCCGAGATGATGGCTCTGACGAAACGGTCGGAGCCAGGTTCTTCTTCATTATCCTGATGGTTTCGAGTACGCCCGACTGAGTTCGGAGGAATTGGGTAGTGCATGGCTTTCAGGTATACTCGGCAATCCAAGATGATGTGCGTCCTGCTATTGTGGATAGGACACCAACGGGCGAAGAATCGGGCTCCCTCTTGTTGTCCGTTTTGCTCCACGTAAGCCTTGACGCGCTGAACTGTTTTGCAGTCTTCCAACGAGTGTTTGGAGGTCTTGTGAATGGCGCACCAAGTGTTCACCTTGATGCGAAACCTCCCCAAAGACGCTTGATATCGGAAGGTTGCTCCTTGGTGGCCGTCGTGGTCGGTGCCTTGTCCTCCGCCGAGGCGGGAAGGCCTGCCGTCTTCTGGCTTGCTTCCTCCTTGGCCGCGGCCCCTGTTTTCTTCACAAACGCCGGCGGACCGGGTGTGCCTGAAACAGTGGTGCAGACGGAAAAAGCAATAGATCCAACTTGAGTCAACACCAGTGTTGTCGAAGCAGCCGGCGCTGGGACGCGGTTGGAATAATAGTCAATGTAGCCTAGAAGCATGTCGTGAGGTCCTTGAACGCCAAGCCCCCCTACCTGGCACGCCACTGTCAACGGCTGATATCCGTAGATGGGGTATGTATAAGACGGGGGAACGTTGGCGTAAGGACTATAGTAATACGACATGATGCTACTCTAAGGCAAGGATTTTTATACTGGTTCTGGCCCTCAGAAGGTAATACCCTACTCCAGTTTATATGGGATTGCAGAGGGGGATTGCAGATGGGATCGTACTCTGAAGGCCCGAAATACGATCCCGGCGACTTTTGTGGCTAAAACTGCTAGAACGGCTTCGGCTTCTCCCTCAGCTTGATCGATCTGCCCCGTACCCATGGGGGTGGCGATCCTTTTATACCGTGGGTTCCCTATAGTCCCTGAACAGGACTCCGATTAAGAATCACGCACGATTAGAAAAGTCCATGTCCTATACGAGTAGGGTTCCGTCTCGTTTCCTTGTCAGTACTGTAGGCTTTCGTATTATTCCATATATCCTGGTCTTCTTTCCTTATCTGTGCAGATATATCTTTCCGTTGTACTCCGTATTCTCGGGTAACGAGGATACCCTAATCGGTAACCCTGACAATATATACGTTGGAACTCCTCCATCGGTCTTACAATATAGCTACTAAATTAGCTATGAACCTAGCCAAGAAACATGTCCAAGATCATTGCTTAAACTAAAGTAGTTGTATTTTGAGACGGAGGTAGTACCTATATACTCATTTTAAGGATAGAATAAAGCCAGACCTTTACATTGAAAGGTTAGTTGGTAAAAAATTGGGCGAAAGTACTACAACAACCTCTGAACTAACTAACCTAAACATCATAACCACAAAACATAACAAGAATCTGAACATTCGACACCACCCACCACACTACTCCTCACATGAAAGAAACAAAAACTCCCCACAGATTGCCCACCACTTGATGTCAACTTCATCACATCATCACCCTCGTATTCTGCGGACTCCAACTTCGCCAAGAGGCACCATAGGGTAGTACAATATTGCCAATACGTATGCGCATCTAGCGGTATATATATGTGGAATTGCACGAGCGAGAGCTATTGTCAATTTTCAGATGGGCACAATGGCGCTTCTAGTTCGTTTTGCTGTATTGGTGGTGTTAGCTGCAGCTCATGGTGCAGTCGGTCAGACAGGTTTTTCCTTTAATTTCCCATCTCCTGCCTTCTTCTTCATCTATATACTTGGAGGCAGCAATACATAGCACAAATCAGACACAATATATAATTCAGAAGTCAGTGTTAATTAAGATGAACATCAGAATCCAAAATTATATATAGTACTGAGATCAGAATCTGATCGATGATTCGATGCTTCTGCATGCGTGTGCAGGATTTCTCAGCATCGACTGCGGCTTGGAGTTGGACAACACCACTAGTACTACTCGTGGATACAAGGACCCTGACGAAGGCATCTTCTACGTCGCCGACGGCGGATACGTCGACGGCGGCGAGAACCACAGGGTGGCCGCTGACCAAGAGAAGGGGCACTTCCGATCCGACCTAACCGTCAGAAGCTTCCCCTCCGGCGTCCGCAACTGCTACGCGCTCCCCACCGTCGCTGGGACAAAGTACCTGGTCCGGGTGGTCGCCATCTACGGCAACTACGACGGCAAGAATAGTAGCTCGTCGATTCAGTTCGAGCTGCACCTCGGGGTGAACTACTGGGACACGGTGCGCGCCGACGGCGACGAGGTGTACGAGGCGATGTTCGTGGCGTGGGCGGGCTGGCTGGGCACCGGTGTGCCTCGTCAACACCGGCGGCGGCACGCCGTTCGTGTCGTCAGTGAATTTGAGGACGCTTGGTAGCGAGCTCTACGACCCGGCTCTGTCGGCTAACAAGTCTATGTGCTTGTTTGACCGGCGCAACATGGGCTCAAACATTACTATTATACGGTATATCTATATAAACCTTATACCCATATACGAATATGCATGTAATCTCTCGGTCTAAAGGGTTGGACTGCTACACAAATTTACTAATTTGGACTTTAGAGTTAAATCAAACATATTACAAAATTATTTACAGTTTCAAAACCATAACTTGGTATTTATTAATTTTGGTATACAAAATTGGAGTTCAAACCCTCAAGGAATGTGAGGCCCTGTTTAGTTCCCCAAAAAGTTTTTCCAAAAACATCACATTAAATCTTTGAACACATAAATGAAGCATTAAATATAGATTAAAAAAACTAATTACATAGTGTTGTAAATGACGAGACGAATCTTTTTAGCCTAATTAGGCCATAATTAGCCATAAGTGCTACAGTAACCCATATGCGCTAATGACGACTTAATTAGAATTAAAAGATTCATCTCGCGGTTTCCAAGCTAACCATGAAATTAGTTTTTTTATTCGTGTCCAAAAGCTTCTTCCGACATCCGGTCAAATGTTTGATGTATTGTTTTTAAAAAAAAATAGATTTTGCCAACAAAACAAGGCCTGAATATACACATGCCATCACTGCTACGGAAAGGCTTATGGGTGCTGGTTGAAAAATCCCTTGTCAGTGTTGCTTGAGGTCCCCACTTGTGCCGTTGCCGGAGTCATGGCTACCGGATCTGGCTGCCCACTAGGTCGTGGCGACTGAATCTGGCGGTTGTTTGGATTGTAGAGGCAAATCTGGCTACTCGCGAGCTCGTGGTTCTGGAGTTCGTGACATCTGGATTCGGCAGCTCGAATCCCAAGGTCATGCCCCTAGAGAGGAGGGGCCAGATAGTAGCAAAGGCGAGAAGTCAAGAAACAAAGGGTGTGTTTGGTTGCTAGCCACACATTGCCATCACTAGCCAATAAAAATTGCCACACTTGCCTAAGTTGAGATGAACAAATTCTCCACCACACTTTGGCTGGCCTAAAGGAATCTTGCCACACTTTTTCATGTCACTGACGCGTGGGACCAAGGGAATCTTGCCATACACTGTGGCAACAACCAAACAGTTGCCAAATTGGTCAAACTTGCCTAACCTTAGACGTGGCAATTTGTGGCAAAGTGTGGCTTGCAACCAAACACACCCAGATAATCCCTCCTTCCCTAAATGTTGATGCCGTTGACTTTTTTATATATGTTTAAGTATTTGTCTTATTCAAAAAATTGCATAATTATTAATTCTTTTCCTATCATTTGATTCATTATTAAATATAATTTTATGCTTACATATAGTTTTACTTGATTTACAAAAGTTTTTAAATAAGACAAATGGTCAAACGTATGTTAAACTTTTACGAAAGGAGGGAGTATGTCGAGTCAAAGTGTTGGCGGCAAAGAAAGATGTTAGTGCCGTGGACGTGGTGGCGGTGGAGACAGGATTTAGCTGATAGGATGGAAAATTATGTCAGCAAATATAATTCAAGTAATAAAATAATCCAATGAACCACTAAGATATATAGTTTAATGATATAATTAAATGCTAGTAAATTTCAAATTGTTAAAATTGAAATTTCTATTGCTAGTTTTGTCAGGATTACGGATAGGGCATACCTCATCTTCCGTGATTAATGGAACATACAAGTATACAAGTATAGTATACCCAAACATATAACTCATCTTCTGTGATTAATTGAAATTTCTATTGCTAGTTTTCCATAAATGAATAAGGAAATCTATTGAGGATGAAAGGAAGTATTCTCCCGGGCTTGGTGACTACGGAGTCATGCTCGGAGAAGACTAGGTCTTGCCAAATATCTTGCCAGGTTCTATGTCTTGGAGTCCTACTTGTAGACGTGGGTAATCTACTGTATTAAAGGCGAACCCTCGATGGGGCTCGAAACATCGAATCAGACCATCAGCATATCCACCAAAATCTAGAGCAACCAAAGCCAAGTCACCGAGATAATTAGCTGACTCTTCTGACAATAATCTCGTCGACATAGCCAAGATCCACATACTATTTTTTACTCTGTATTTCCCGAGATTAATCTCATATAAAGTGGATTAGGGTATTACCCGCTCAGGGCCTGAACCAGTATAAAAATCCTTGTCCATGTGTTTGTACATTGTCGTTTTACGTAGATCCTTATACCAACATACCCCAATGTCCTATTTATATATCCGGTCTACGGGTATCACTTGTCGACAAATTTACATAAGGGTCACCAGATATGGGAATATTTTGTCATCATGATTGATCATGCATTAGTCAAGGGCAAGGTTTACCTAGCTAATTGACTTATGCATGTATATCTCAATGTACAAGCAGGTGATTAGCTCATCAGTTATGTTTAAATGGAAATGTTTATAGGAGACTGACGGCAATTTTGCCTAGCTAATTAGATCATTTATACATAATTTGCGGCATGATTACATATAGAGGATGTGCATTTAGCAGCCAGCTGGTGCTTACATATAACAGCTCTTGTACCTAAAATATTGGGGATGTAACCACACCCCATGCATCTACTAGATCCTTCACTGCGTGGTGAGATTGACGAATAGGAAGAGAGAAGGGGTGGCATTGAAGAGGCCAAGAGGAAGAGGAGCAGGCGACTCGATCGCTTGTTGACGATGACTTAAGAACCATTGAAGGCATTTGGCCTACCTCAACCGCTCGGCTAGAGTAGGCGTGGTGCTGGTTTATAATTTTAGACCACATGGGAAGTCAGGGAGGACGAAGCATTCCCCTTTTTAACGTAAGGGCCAAAAAACTTTGCCTCAATATAAAGAGGGACAGTTACAATATATTTATTTCCAGGCCCTGTTGCCCGCGAAAATAAAATAGAAGCATTTTCTATTAGGGTTTATGCACGCGGTACTCTATCCGTCAAAAAATATAAACATTTGGTATAGGATGTGGCCATTCTTTTCAGATTCGTTGCACTAGGAGTGGTTATGCTCTACCCTAAATCCTTATAGTGTTGGGCAAAGGGAGTAGTATCGAGAGGTATGCTTATTCAATAAAACTAGATATTGCAATTTAGTTTTGTGACAAATTCATTGCTAAATGTATTGCTATGGGTTAATATAGTTATATGATAGTTTTGTGGATCATGCCCCTTCATTAATTCATGAACAGGTACCCGATGATCCATACGATCGATACTGGTGGCAGATGCGATCTGACCCGTTGTGGATGAACAAATCCACGGGATCAACCATAAAGCAGAATTCTAAGTTTGCGGTGCCCTCACACGTTATGCAGACCGCCGTCGAAGGGGTCAGCAACGGCACGATAATCAAGGTCACGCGTCAAGACAAAACAGCCAACAAGTTCATGATTTTCGCGCACTTCGCCGATTTCCAGGACAGCGAACTTCGAAGATTCAACGTCTCCATAAACGACATCGAGCCATCATTACAGATAAGCCCTCCCTACCTATCCACTGGCACCGCGTCAAACACTGAGTGGTACAGCACCAAGAATGGCATGTACACCATCACTCTTGTGGCCACATCTGCATCCAAGTTGCCACCAATGCTCAACGCGTTCGAGATCTACACTCTCATCCCCAATGACAATCCAATGACGTTCCCAAAAGACTGTGAGCAATCTATATATATTTACTCTCTTCTCTGTTTTCTCTGGTTAATTTTTCATACTTGTGCATACTCCCACCCACCACAAAATGTTTGACGTATAGAGGGAGTACTTGTTACAAAAAGTAGAGGATCTTAAATTAACCGTGTCTGAGTTGTCTTCCAAATCACAGCAGGTTTGAGACCAATTAACGAACAAACAATGAAACAAGCAAGTCTTAAATTTTACAAAATAGAAAAATTCCCATGCTAATTCTACGATTATAAATAAATTAATTGACATAGAAGAAATAAAGCTCCGGAAGCAACATGAGAACAAAATATCCACTTATTGTGTCCATAAAAATTTACACGTAAAAATGTTATACATCAAACTTAGCACATAGATAAAAGAGAGATGCATATTTATTTTGAGATGAATTCATTGCGTGAAACATAAAAAGAGGAAAGGCAGGCCCAAAATAAGGAATCACATAAGCTCATTATAGAAAAGTTAGTCATGGTTAATTTTGCATGCACCGGAATCAATGTATGGCCTGGGAGAAAGTATTAGAAACCGGGCCAATAGGGGTACATGGGCCGCATCTATGTTGCATGGGTGAGGACCAATCCAAAATTAAATCATATACATTAGTTTAAGGCAATCTAATAGTGGAGAATCTTTGTTGGATCCAACCTATTAATACAGATCTAAAACTCCTCCTTTTTTAAGTAGCAGAGATACCGAATAGGTCAAAAGATGGAATGCTCTAACAAGGAACTTTAGTCTTTTGGAAGAGTTGGAAAGGAATATGTGTTTGAATTAAGTATTTATTAGTATGTCATATATGCAAACTATTATGTGAGAGCTTTTACATTGTTTGTGTTGACATGAGCTGTCTATTGGTTTTAAATCTAACACTCCACAATCGATAAAAGATAGTAAGTCAAAGGTACGAGAGTAAAATGGTACACTGGTTCCTTTCCAACTCAGTAGAGGGGTTAACTCAAAAAAAAAAAAAAAAAAAAAAAAAAAAAAAAAAAAAAACCCTCAGTAGAGAGGGTAAAATGGTAATTTTTCACGGTAAACAATGGGTTCGGATCCCGTGGAATTGGGGTCAACACCACCGGGTGAATTTGTGCTAATCTGAGCCATCCTTTTTCTTTGTACGACTAAGATCATCTCTTCTAATTAACTCCACTTAATCGATCTTGTTCGTTCATCACACAGACAAGATAAGCAAAATGGAGTTAAGTATTATATGAATACGGACACACGGTGAGCATAATCAAATTCCTAACCAAGATGTCCTAAACTCTTGCTGCTCCTAACCCAAAGTCCAAAAAATGTCCTAATAATATGCAGTTTTGGGAAGCTTTCCCCAGAAAGAAGAGATTTGGGTGATTAGACGTAATCATAAAATTCATTTCGAACTACACTTGATTAAGTGGGATCAATTAGCGATCTTAGCCGTAGAAACAAGGATGTCACGATCGGGATACCAAGTAGTATTGTTTTTCGCAAAGTAGTATATAGGATCGGGATACTACGTTAGTATCGGGATACTATCAGATTTAAAAAAATATATATTTTATATATTTTTTATGTATGATTTGTAATATTTAGTATAAGATAAAGCCTATAATATTACTTTTGCTTAATTTAATTAATTTTATGTAACTTTTGAGTGGATTTATTGACATAATTTCTAATCCATCGTATTATTTGCTTAATTTAATATATACTTTTGAGTGGTATCGTATGGATCGTAGTATTGGGATACACCTAAGATCTGCTAGGATCGTAAGGGAATGAATAGTAGGATCGAGATACTATAAAAATTAGGATACTAGAATTGTAGTATCGTAAGATACTAGATACGTATCGGAATACTGACAACCTTGCGTAGAAGTGGATGGATGGCTTCGATGAGTGCAAATCCACCTGATGGAGTTGCCCCCAATTCCAAGGGATCTGCACTCGTAAACAAGTATACGTGAGTAGGAAAGAAACCATACGTCGTAATTTGTTAATCGGTGTAGCACATCAATTACGTTCTTTTTCCATATTTACTCCAAAATTACTTCACCGTTGATCACGCTAATATATAGAACCATAGATTATGTTGTTTGTGAAGATTAACATTATTTGTTCCCAAATAATTTGACCACTATTGAGATATAGAACTTGTAGATTATATTCTTTTTCAAGAATTATGTTGTTTGCTGGCAAAAATATTAACATCTCCTCTAGTTGAGATCTATAGCCCAAACAGAATTGCAGTTTCTTTTTTATATATATTTTTCACTCTCTCGATACCGAGTTTCACCCCCTCCTGTATCACTTAGATGAAGAATTACATTCTTTTTCCTCTTAATCTCAACCTCTCGCACTCGATATTTAAGCCCCTCTCAATTTTATTCCTTCAAGATTTGAACAAACCATGAACCATGTAAATAAATATTCAACAAGTAAATTAGATATATATCGATATACATTGTATTTTTTCCAACAAAACTACCGATTAAATCAATAGGAATTGACCATTATTACTAGTTAGTAACTCTTATGCAATTGGTTACTATAGTTCTTTTTCGTACTTTGCCCCTAGAGCTTCGCTCCGGTGCTTCCTACTGACAGTATAAAACAATATGGATCTAGTAGATCTATAAACTTTTTTCAGTAGAACTTTGGAGGGTTCGATCATCTAAGGAAAAAAATATGTAGGAGTAAAACTGTAATTTTGCATCTCCATCCAAGTGATGCCCCCACCGAAATCATGTCCAATGCGCCTCCACCGTCACCACCAACGCTGAATTGCAGCCGAACGATTCACCATTCATTTTGATGGAATGAAGTCGATCGAATCCGGTGCCTTCTACTGTTTCATGAAGGAGATCGAAAACCCCTATTCACTTATTAGTAAATGGAGTAATATGTCATTTTAAACGGTCGATTTTATTAATTTCTACTGACAGTATAATACTGTGAGTAGGGAGTAGGGAGTACCGGAGCGTTTCTCTATCTTTTAACTTGTGCTTGTTTGACCGTGGTATCGTGATTTAGTGGAAACAATGAGGTTAGCTCTGTTATCAGAGGTGATACCCAGAATAATCTTTCCTGAATCAGCGTGTTTAGCCCAGCTTATTTCTGGCCCGCAAAATGAGGCAGCTTGTTAGCGCATAATTAATTTAGTTTTAACTATTACAGATTTCCGAAAATTCAATTTGTTTGATTTTTTGAAGAGACTTTTATATACAATACTTTGAAAAGCATACCCACGGTAATAAAGAAAGTAGTAAAAAGCGTCAGGGTTGTTGTTTATTTGTCCTCCATACATACTCCTGTGTTGTCGTGCAATTTTAATCAAATGTTGACCTGAAACTTTCCTTTTCCTATTTATTCTAGTTGACATCATCATGTCAATTAAACTAGAATATGGGATAAGAAAGGATTGGACAGGCGATCCATGTTTTCCTGCAGCCTGGGAAGGCGCGAAATGCAGCAATTCAAGTGGTAACACTAGAAGGATAATATCTTTGTGAGTATGATTCAAAACATGATACTTCTATCAGTATTATTGCATAAAAATTGGTGCATTTGCCTAAAATTGGAATCGTTGGATTATTTGAAAATTTGAATGCAGGGATCTCTCCTACAGCAACTTGCACGGAGCCATATCTAATAATTTCACATTGTTCACAGCGTTAGTGTATCTGTAAGTACGCATACTGATTGATTGTGTTTAGAATAAAGGCATATTTGATTGATATTCTTTTAAACTCCACGTTATTCAAAGCCTATCGTTATGTTGTGTTATGTCTTTTGACAAAATCTAATTATTGTATTTGGATCCGTACGGCTAGTTCCATTGTTCTAAGAAAAAGTTAGCCCTCCCTTGAGATATATACATGGATAACTTAATTTAGTCATGGATTGTTACTAAGCAAACCATATTTTCCTAAAAAAAATTCCTACAAAGACGAAGAAAGGGACACTACTGATAATGTCTAAATTTGATGTCACCGCAGGAATTTGTCAGGTGCTGACTGGACCAATTCCTGACTCCCTCTGTATAAATAATAATACAGGGAAATTCCTTTTGAGGTTTGGGCCTTATTGATTTTTTCTTTCCATAATGCATCCAAATTCAGAATTTTGATTAGTGACTTCCTTGTGTGATTTCAGCTTTGGTTCCGATAGAGATACATGCAACAAATCAATACATGACATTAATACATCTCCGCCAAAAAGCAAAGAAAACAGAGCAGCCATCTTAGCAATTTCAGTAGTGGTTCCCGTGATGGCAATTGCTTTTCTTGCCCTTGCATATTTGATCTGGAGACAGAAAAGAAAGCGTAACCGTGAGTATGCTCTGGTCTTGTTAATTTGTTTTAACATCCACTCCCTCCAGTCAACAATATTTGACGTTGGGAGTATTATGTGTAGTACTCTCAACACCAAATACTATAAGCTAGAGGGAGTATTAATTTATTGATTTTTAAGGCCTATGATATATCTTTTATGATGATCAATTTTATTTATTATTTTTTTCGTATAACTGGTATTTGCTGGAATCAGTTTCTGCAGATGTTGTTCCTAGAGAAACAGAACTTGAGATTGCTCCAGCACATAGAAAAAATCATGGGGAAGCCTTGCAAAAAGTTGAGACTCGCCGATTCACATACAAGGGGCTCGAAAAGCTAACTAATAAATTCGAGCAGTTCATTGGACAAGGAGGTTTTGGACTCGTGTACTACGGTCGTTTAGAAGACCGTACTGAGGTTGCTGTCAAGATGCGGTCTGAATTGTCATCTCATGGACTTGATGAATTTTTTGCTGAGGTAATCAATTCGCCTGGAAGTTAAAGAGATCATAGGATCCCGATTTGTATTTTTCTTACACGTGAATGTAGCTCATATATGTTATTTCCTTTGGTGAAGAAAAAAGGTAACTTTTTGCTTAAACTTGGTCGCATTCGTAATGAAATTGCTAAGTGCAAACTTAGATATTTACTATGTATTATGTCCGTTTATGCAGGTCCAGAGCTTGACAAAGGTGCATCACAGAAATCTAGTTTCTTTGGTTGGTTACTGTTGGGAGAAGGATCATCTAGCACTGGTTTATGAGTACATGTCTCAAGGCACTCTTTATGATCACCTGAGAGGTCTTCTTATTGAAAACTTAACTCTTGTCTTCAGAACTATTTTGAATGTCTATAAACTATTTGAACTTAAGATAACATCTCGAGTGACTTTATAATTATATTTATTTTTTTCAAAAAATATTAATATGAACTTATCTTGGTAGGTAATAGTTGCATATTACTATCTATTGCACTGAAAGGTACAATTTATTAAAAGTTGGGATTTGTTACATTGTTTAAATTCTAATTATAATTTTGCAAATATATTAAGGTAATAATGGTGTACGTGAAACTTTAAATTGGAGAACACGTATTCGTGTCGCGGTTGAAGCTGCACAAGGTATGCTGCAATAAAAATATACATTTCTGACATACCTTTTTCTTATAGGGACTGTTATCCTGGAATACATCCAACGGATATTTAAAAACTGAGAGAAATCTAGAAAAAAGCTAGCTAGAATTTTTATGCGACAAGGGCATTGTCAAATTTATTGTCTAGCATTTTTTATCTTTGATACAAATAATACTTTTAACAACATACAACTATAAAAGTAATGAACAACACTCGAACACGTCTATTATCATCATACTGTCAAACACAACATGCTTTCTTCAGGTATGATGTCTAACATTCATGGATGCTTCTTCTCATTATAGTTTTTCGGGTATGATGTGATAAATGTAGGTCTGGATTATCTGCATAAAGGTTGTAGTCCACCAATAATTCATCGGGATGTGAAGACCCAAAACATTCTCCTAGGTCAAAATTTACAGGCTAAAATAGCAGATTTTGGACTTTCCAAGACTTATCTTAGTGACACACAAACACACATATCGGTCAGTCCAGCTGGGTCGGCAGGTTTCATGGATCCCGAGTATGTATCATTGTGTGCACGGTTTTAAATTTCTGACTTACTTTTCATCCAATAGCAATTATCTAGCTTATAAACTTATACTAGCTGAGTTTGCCAACTTGAGCTATAAAACTGATAATATGGTGTTGTGTTGTGTGGAAAACTTTCATCTTAATCACTCAATACAGTGTTCAGGCTTTTTAACATCAAATGTTTTGTAGGTATTACCACACTGGCAGGCTCACTGAGAGTAGCGACATCTATAGTTTTGGTGTTGTTCTGCTAGAGATAGTCACCGGTGAGTCTCCCATACTACCAGGACTAGGCCACATCGTTCAACGTGTGAAAAAGAAGATTGAAGCAGGTAACATCGGCTTGGTTGCTGACGCACAGCTTAGAGGTGCCTACGATGTCCACTCAATGTGGAAGGTTGTGGACACGGCATTAGCGTGCACCGCTGATGTTGGTGCTCAGAGACCAACTATGGCTGCTGTGGTCATTCAGTTGAAGGAAAGCCTTGCATTAGAGGAAGCTCATACAGACAGTGGCTTCCATGGCAGCACAGGGATACTGAGTGAGACTACAATGTCGACATCCACGTTTGGTCCATCAGCAAGATGAAGCTCTAGCAGTTTCTTTCTTGCTGCATCACAATGATTGTCTTCTACAAACTGGTGAGGATAAATTATTTGTCAGGTGATGTTGGAAGAATACTACTCGTTGTCTATATGATCATGTATGGAATACTATGGATTGTGATGGATCAATATGCTTTTAGTGTGGCCGTAATAAGGTTCATGTATATGAGCTTCCAGACCCTACTGACATATGTGGAGCAACAACCTTCCCATCATAATATGACCATAGCAGGCTTCTTAAATAGAGTTATTTTATGGTCTTTGACATGGTTTATTTAAAAAAATAGTATCTTCAATGGTTTATTAATTAAGATATCTCAATGATCCTAATAAATTATATTTCGCCATTTTTATTAACCTAGTGGCTAGTTTGAATTTTTGTATTAACCCTACAATTATTTGCCATCCATGTTTTCTGTATTAAATGCAGGTATCTATAACCATAGTTTGAATTTCAAAAGGTTTCATTTATTTAGGTTGCGTTCATTTCTCCACGTTCCACTCGGAACAGTGTATGCACTCAAAACGAGAAACGTATTTAGCACCTGATTAATTAAGTATTAGTTATTTTAAACTTTAAAAATGGATTGATTTGATTTTTTAAAATAACTTTCGTGTAGAATTTTTTTTCAAAAAACGCACCGTTTAGTAGCTCGAAAAAGTGTCATGGAGAAGAGTGAACGCACCCTTAGTTGTTATGTAATTGGTATGACCTATGTTTCTTTATGTGCACTGCTTTGAAATTTTTTTTCTCACGCACCCAAGTGCAAAAAAAAAAATCCCAAGTGTAAAAATACTAGAAAGAAAATTGTATGCATTTTAAAGTTTTAATTCAGTGTTATTTAGATTTAAATTTTTGGTATATATATTCCCCATATTTAGTCCCTAAATATATTTCGCTTCTAAAAAAATCCATCCACGGATTTACTTTTCTTTATTATGCAATTTACCCTAACATTTCTATCCATATAAATTGTGTTTGTGACATATTTGTCGCTAAGCACAACTTTGTCTCCAAATTCACCAAATGAAAGTACTGGTCGACAAATACGACAGGATATCAATAGAATCAGCTCGTTCGAATTTATATCCTTCAAAGAGATTTCCGACACTGCGTTGAAGGCTTTTAGAAAGATCTACATGACGATGCATGATGTAAGGATGCGCTCCAAAACTCCAACAAGCTTCAAATTTTCTTGCTCCGCTCATCACTGCCAACCCGCCACTGTGTGCGTCCTTCCTGATCCATTTTCTCTCCGCATGCTCGTCGCCACTAACGTAGCCACTGGCGTGATACAACCAGTACAACTCCATCCTCGACAGCCCTCTCGGATTTTCACATCCGACAAGCAACCAATCGACCACCACAAGCCATGATGGTCTTAAGGCAGTCCCAACTCACAACCCTCAGTGCTCTCTCCTAAGCAAAAAAATCTGATTTGGCATTGAAATAAATTAAGTGAGAGAAAAAAAACAAAGAAATAGTGTGCCATGTCTATGTTAACATCAACACCCAAGAAACTAGTGAGTAGGGCTGAAAACGGAGCGAATACGGACGAATAATGTCCGTGCCATATTCGTTTTCATATTTTTAGCCGGATGCGGATACGGATACGGATAAAACGGATACGGAAACAAATACGAATTATCTCGAATACGAATAAGGATCGAATATGGTCGGACACGAATACGAAAACAAATATTTCTCAGAACATACAAACCACTCAAACCATTCGCAGAGACAAAAAATACCACATATATGTAGATAATTTAATCAAAATATTTTTCATTTTAGGATGCATCACAAACTAAAAGCATTACTTCAAGTGAAATAAAAAAATCGACACGTGTAACTAATTATAGGTACCAATTTATTAAAAAAATCCGACACAAATAATATCAAATATAGGTACCGGTAGGGTCGTAGAGATGTAATTGGTACTATCATGAAATCAGAAATAAAAATGTCGGACAGAAATATATTGATATCTTTTTCCTTTTTTATTTTATTACACTGTTATGAAGTAACATAAAAAAATTATCTTATATACACCAGTATATTTTTTATATGTAATAGACTACATATAAGTTGTCTCTTAGAAGTTTTAAGAATTTTGGAACTGATTTACTATTTTTTATATGTTAAATGAATTTCTACATGGTTATCGGAATTAATTCAAAATTAAACTATGTGTGCATCTAATAATATATCAAAAAATACAAAAAAATATTATTTAGGGTCATATGTTCCATTATAGCCCATGTCCTTGAGAAAGATGGAAAATTAAATTATCTTCTAGAGAAAATTCAGATTTCTATCTCTAAATTACAACATAATAATTATAATAATATCTAGATTTGGTCATAAAATTCTGAAAATTGGCATGACAAGATATTTTTGGTCCATAAGCTTACCATAAAAAAATTAAATAATTTTAATAAAATAGGACCATACATTGTTCACAAACAGGGACATCTCTTGTATATTTTCTTAAACTATGCGAGAGATGTCCCTATCTTGTCGTGCCAATTTTCATAATTTTCTGACCAAATTTGGATAATATTGTAATTATTATGTGGTAATTTAGAGATAGAAGTGTGAATTGTCTATAGAAGACAATTTAATTTTTCATCTATCTCAAGCACATTGGTTAGAATAGAAAACATGAGTCTAAATATATTTTTTTTTGCAATTTTTTTATCTTATTAGATGCACATTTAGTTCAATTTTGAATTAATTCTGATAATCATGTATAAATTCATTTAACATATATAAAATACTAGATCAGTTCCAAAATTTTTGAAACTTCTATTGGACAACTTATACGTAGTCTATTACATATAAAAAATATATTCATATGTATATAATAAATATTTTTATGTGTTACTTCATAATGGTGCAATGAAATAAAAAAAGAAAAAAAAAAGAAAAACTAACCTTCGGCCCGACATGAAACTAGCCCAGTAGCTGAGAAAATAGCTAGCCCATTTGGCCCAACTAGAACTCATTAACCCCCAAACCGGCAAACCCTAACCCTATTCTCTCTCTCACTCTCTGTCCTCCGCACCCGTACAGGCTGCGGCGGCGGCGGCGCTCGGTGCCGCGGCGCGAGCAGGCGGTGG
>CM002487.1:6381817-6435127 GCA_000325765.3 Leersia perrieri | reverse complement strand
ATCCGCTCCGTTTTGAGCCCTACTAGTGAGATTGGCGTGTTAGAAAAATCGATGCACAACGAAGACATGGATTTAACGTGAAAAACCCTTGCGAGAAAAAACCACGGATAACTATCAGTAACGTGAAAAACCCTTGCGAGAAAAAACCACGGATAACTATCAGTAACGTGAAAAACCCTTGCGAGAAAAAACCACGGATAACTATCAGTATTGAGAAGTTGATATAAACGCAAAGAATAGAAGGGATTGTTGCGCCTTTCTTTTGCAGCATACAAGAGATATATAAAGGGGAAAATAGAGGAGTCCTGGTAGGGAAAGACTAAAAGTCCTAATAGGAAATTAATCCTACCACTAGAAATATAATCCAAATACATAAGATGTATAAATTCGGATCATATCTCTAACAATCTCCAACCTAAGACGAATTCGTTGTAGCATAAAAAAATATCAATCTTCAAATTAGACAAAACAATGCATTAAACTGAAACACCTATGATAGCATATCTCTTATATGCTGCAAGTGAAAGGTGCAATAGTTCCTTCTATTCCTTGTGTTTGTATCAACTTCTCAATACTGAGTTGCTCGTGGTTTTTTCCCGCAAGAGTTTTCCATGTTAAATCCATACATCGATTTTCCTAACAAGTGGTATAGCTACCGCTTTCCCTAACAAGTGGCATCAGATATCAGAGCCTACCGATCTACTCCGCCGCCGCTGGTATCCGTCGTCTGGTCTTTTGATCACCTGCCGCCATCAACAGCGTCCTTGTCCAATCGATTGATCTACACGGCCGTCAATTTTCGTCTTTGTCTTCTTGTCACGCGGCAGGGAAACAAGACGCGTGGCCTGTCATGCCTTGCTGCCTGCTCCTGCACGCGGAGGCGCGGAGCAGCGATTGATCTTGAAGAGGTAGAGGCGATTGATCTTGAAGAGGCAACAATTTTTACTGTTTAGACCTTTTAAAAAACTTATTTCATAAATGGACCCCTAAAAATACTATAACCAGACCCCAAGGTCAGCGCTAAACCCAATGGCTGTGAGTTAGAACATCCCAGCGCCATACACTGAGGCGCTCACCTCGGAACGGGGTTTGTCGACGGGGGGCGCTGTCAGGACAGCCAACGCCATTGGGTACGGCACGGGCACTCGGATCTCAGCGCCAAGAGATTTGGCGCTGAAGCTCCGCTGCCTCATCACACACACGATCTGCAGAGTTAAAAGTGTTAAGTGTCCCGAGGTCAGCGCCACACCTTACAGCGTCGTCGTACCAAGACTCAGCGCCAAAGGTATTGGCGCTGAAACCCACGCTCAACAGAATGGACTGATGTCCTGGGCTCTGAGGGTCAGCGCCAGGGGAATTGGTGCTGTCCTTGGCCATCTCAGCGCCCCGCAGGTCGTCAATCAGTATGCTGTTTAGGCAGCTGGGCGGGGGTAAGACCTCAGCGCCAATTCCCTGGTGCTAAGGTCTTCTACTTGAGTGCCGTCAGAATTGGCGTTGACATCTGCAAACACTGTTAGCAGCAAGAGTTCTTGTGCTCTTTCTGTTGTCAATCAGCAAACACATATAGCAGCACAGACAGCAAACACTACAGGCAGCAGCACAGGCAGCACACATGCATATTTTCACATACATTCAGCTAACACAGGCAGCACACACATGCATATTTTCACAGACATTCACAAGCAAACGTAACGTCGACACAGATAACGTTCGACATCCTTGCGGTACTACAAACTTCACCGGTGCTTCTTCTGTTGCTTCGACGACGAGGGCGTGAACCTGTCGACTTCCTTGTGGGCCCTGCATGGCCGGTTCGGCTGTGATGGTTGAGGAGCATCCTCAAGCTAAGACGCCCCTATCACTTCTCGCTGGTCATCCTCATCCTCATCCCCGTCCGGATCGGCATCCTGGCTCGCCTCCTCCTCCACCTCATCATCAACACCGCTACCGCCACCAGCCCTGCGGTTACGGCGAGATCCAGAGGCTTCACCCGATGTGGTTCTTGCGTGTTGACGAGGCTCGACAACATCGACCAATCGGCATCCAAGCCGGACGGTGAGCTTGCGGCAACGGTTACGAACCGCCTATATGCATATGTTAGTCCATGTGCAAAAGGTATTGAACTAATAAAGGCACTGCTAGTTGTTACCTGCAGGGCCGAACGGAGAATGCTTGGTGCAGTTCCAAGGGCTGCACCTGCTTCGTTCACGCACCAAACTAGTTCGCCGGCCTAAAACATACAATTGTTAGAGCATAAAGAGTATGGATGAACTTGTAAGTGAATTTGACACGGCACTCACCACACGATCCCATAGAGGCCCAAACTCCACACTCGTGCCTTCACGTGTGCGAATGTCATACTCATTGTTGCCCTCGTCCTCGGAATCTACGTCATTCAGATCGGTGTGCGCCTAAGCTGGCCGGAGGAACAGACGGTAGTTCCTTCCAAGCCATGCTAAGTACTCGGCAAAAGCACGATTGTTGTGCATCGCCCCGTCCGTCACAAGGTTGGCATAATATGCATTCCAATGGTTGATGTGCATTGCATGGTACATAGTCCAGTTTGTGACCTTCTTGTTCTGCTGTCGATCAACCCTGCATCGTTAAAAAATTCATTAGTACTACCACTATGTGCAAACTATTGTGGTAGTAGTAGACAATCACTTGTGTAGACTGATGTCCGTAGAAACATTCTCTGGAGGGCATCTCTGGATCTTTCCAAACTGCCTCATCACACGGTGTGTGCAAAGCCACTCCACCGCGTAGAAGCAAATCAGTGGGCATTTCAGCCTCCAATACTCTTGGTGAACATAGCACATTGGGTTCAATTCCATTATAGCTATGTCATGCTCCAAATAAGGCTCCCACGTGACCTACAACATCCATATTTGCATATTTAGTACGACAACACTTGAAAGATAAAACATTCATACACAGATTACAACGCATGAAAGATAGAACATTCATCTACCGCGTAGAAGCAAACCTGAGATGGTTGAAGGTTGTCAAACTCGTTGGTGTAGTGAAAATATACTGTCTCCCGTCGGCCGGCCGGCTGGGGGCACTCATCGAAAAGGTGCGCGACCGTAGGACGTCAGTCTGCCTCCAGAAACTCCCAGTGCCTACGAGCCATCCAAGATGGCCTTCCCACCGGCAAACGAAGCCACATCCAAATATGTAATTCAGTGAACGTTTCATAAGTGATCGCGTGGTATCATGTGTTGAAGAGTATGAACCACATTAGTATAAATTACCTGAAGGAGGTACGTGCAGCCACTGAGATTGGATCTTTCTTTCGTTCTGCAACATGCCTCACAGAGTTGCCTATACAGGCATGCCAAGGCGGCTGATCCCCAGCTGAGTGAGCCGGCCTCATACCCCAATCCCTCAGCACTGGCAGCCACATCCAGGAGGCTATGTCACCACCTGCATCCGGAAAAAGCACTGCTCCAAAGGTGTAAAGGACGTACGCACGACAGTGCCTCTGCGCGGTGGCATCATCCGTATCAGGTGGATAAATCCCAAAATGCTCTCTTAGACACAAAAGAGGCACACCAGCAGTCTTTGTTTGCCTCTGTCCTGGTGGGGGAGCCGGAGACGAAATACCAAGCATCTCCTCCACCCTAGCCCGCCACCCTCCAGAACTTATATCCCCAGTCACAGCATGGCCCCTAGTTGGGAGGCCCAAGATCATGGTGACGTCCTATAGTGTCACTGTCATCTCTCCTGATGGGAGATGGAATGTGTGCGTCTCGGGCCTCCACCGGTCCACCAGAGCTGTGAGTGCGGCCGAGCAGAAAACAGGCAGCCCACGGGAGACCATGGTGCAAAAGACTAGGAGATGAGCCGTACCTACGGGACATATCTTGGGTCCAGTACCAACGGTGTGTGTGTTGACGCAAAATTCTGCCACCGGCCACTGAGCGTTGTTGACGGGTGCGTTGGCCGATGGAGTTCCCCGCGCTCAAACACACGAAGGCTTGGGAGATCCGCTTAGCTCTAGTGCAGGTCCTAAATGTTGAGGTTGTGGGCATGCCAGTCAGTTTGATCCTACAACTGACAAGATGTTGTATGTTGATCTCTGTGAAGTTGATCAGCTATCGAGCCGATGTGATGTAGCGTCTCCTCATGGTGTTGATGTTGATGGTCCAGGAGCCGATCGGCTGATCAACCGATGATGGTGTGCTTCTAGCCGATGTCGATAAAATATTGAAGATCAATCGACTGTATGTTAGACATAGATCCAAGTAATCAAATAGGTAAGTGAGATCAATAATAGTATCGGCTAAATAAAGGATATGGCATAAGAAGCAGATACAAGACTTAGATCTAGTCATAGGATAACTCATCGGCTAACCCTCCGATGAAACTACACACGCCGACAGTCGATGCACCTAAACTGATCAGCTCTAGCCTTAGCCCGAAGGATCGAACGAGGTCGAGACAGCTTGCGCCAAGACTATTGCTAACCGATCTAAGCGAACCAACTGACATTATGTAGAGCGATGGATATAACAAATATATTTAGAATAGCAATATGATTAGAGAAATATCGGCTAAGATAGAAGATCAGACCTAACCGAGACAGTTCCGACTAAACCGATGCGTCTCTAAACACAATGCAATTAGAAATAGAATCGAGATATCAAGATAGGCAACACCTGCGTCAGTTGGATCGATATATCGGACTTAACCGAGAAAGTATCAATCGTCCCCGATACAGATGCCGTCGACGGAACTTACTTCTTCGCCGGAGGTCGGACCTAACCGATGCAGCCCAACTTGGTAGCAAGACCCCGATCTCGACTAATCTTACAAAGGTTTGAAACGAACCTATGTAGCCCCGATCGATCAGTCGAGAACCCGTCGAGTAGGTTGTAAACCTAGCGGACTAGGGTGGCGATGCGTCGAAATAGTTGTATTGAAGTCGAGGTGATTTTACAGGGACCTCTGGCATACAATTTATACTGTTGGGTCGACCGAGTCCGGACACGACTCAATCGGCTTGCTATATGAAGCCGTTACATAAAAGGAAACTAGGACACCTTCCTAATTACATAAGGAAAATAACTAAAACATGCCTAATTAATAGATAGAATTAAACTACCATGTGCGGTCTTCATGATTTCTTTTTGGATTTGGTTTCCATCTCCCGTGAACAGCAACCGACCGCTACAGTAATCTGAATGCTACAGTAATCATCTCATTCTAGGCCAAATCCAAATTATGGTGTCAACAGTGTGCGGACTCGAAGAACCGGCGGTGCCTTCAACAATAAAATTGCTAAAGTTATTTACAAAATTATAATTAGACAATTGTAAAACTGATGTCTTTTTTCAACTTACCATTCCCACCGCCACCTTTGGAGCTCGATGCTTTGCCTCATAATACTCCTCTAACGCTAGCATTTGTGCCATCTTGCAAAATTAAAAAGAACCGGTTATCATAAGGCATAATAATGAATAACATAAGGCATAATAATAAGAAGCATTAATTTTAAAACCATGTACATGTTACCAACAATTAAAGTTCACAATGCACAATTTTACAATTGCTCCATCCTTTTTTTACCCCCACGCATACATATCTATATATCAAAATATTATCGAAATATCTATACAATTGCTCCATACACATTATTTGCAAACCCAAACAATACATATCTATATATCAAAATATTATCAAACATTCACATTTGACTACAACACAAACTAGGATAATGAATTTTACCATTGCTCCATTCATTCATTTTATCCCTATCCATACATAAATATACAAATAAAAGTTCTTAATCAAGCACATTGTATTACAACATAAATTAGGGTTTCATCAACTAAAATATAGTGTTCAATCATCCACAAAGTGCCCTCAAATTAGAAATTTCTTCCCTAAACCATAAACTAGGGTTTCATCAAATAATCATCCAAATCAACATGAAAGCATAAAAAAAATTGGATGAAATGGATGAGTTTACCTTCCTTGGCCACCTTCAAGCGAAATCCCCGTAAAAAGTTCGATTTTGAGCGCATTTGAAGATTTTTGGAGAGGGGAGGAGAGAGGAAAGAGAAAGGGAGGGAGGGAGGAAGAGGAAGAGGAAAGGGAAGAATGGGTTGGGGCCGGCCGGTCGGTTTGCCTTGAGTCGCGATCTCAGCGCCAATACATATGGCGCTTAGGTAAAGGTGTTTAGCGCCAACGAACCTAGCGCTGACAGTCTAGACACCGTCCGCGACCACAAACGTCCTGTCTGCCCTCAGCGCCAATAAAGACATGTTATACTTCAGCGCCAAGACCTAGGGCGCTAACCTCGGGGTCTAATATAGTTTTTTTAGGGGTCCATTTGTAAAATAAGTTTTTTAAAAGGTCTAAACAGTAAAAAAAAATTTGGTTGAAGAGGCGGCAAGCATCTTTGATTAATCTGCTACAGTACATGCACGGTTATCGAGGCAAGACATAAATCAATCTGTCTTGTTCTACCGTATGCTGTATGTGTTTATTATTCTTCGAGTGAAATTTGCTACGTCCACCCAATCCTTTACACAGGAAATTCGTCTTTTCGCATTTGTTATATATTCTTGATCTACGGTTCTTCTCGTTAACATATTCACCAGGTATTGAGAAATTTGGCGAGGTCAGTTTTAGCATATAACAAATTCAGACGAAAGCTATTCCTATACAGGTTGGTGTTTTGAGGATTTTACGGGGGAATTTGCTATGCACACACGGAATTTCTACTTAAAAAATGCAAAGTTGCTGATTTCAATGCTTTCTTTGAGGGCAACGTATCCAGTGGAAACCAACTCTCCGTGCAAACTACGAAAACTTTTTAATCTGAGTCACACGATGTTGATCTAATGGTGTGCTCAGGAGAGGTGGGAGGGGTGATTTGCAAAACTTAAGGGAGGTGGGAGGGGTGATTTGCAAATCACACCTCCCACCTCCTTTGAGCACACCCTTGGATCAACATCGTGTGGCTTAGATTAAAGTTTTCATACTTTGTACGGAGAGTTAGTTTCCACAAGATAAGTTGCCTTCTTTGAGACCATTGTTTTTCAGCGAAATTGTTATTTCTATTGGTACAAGTCCAACTACATTCGGTCAATATCTGCTCGTTTTACGTGAATCAATTCGCGTTTAATTTGCTACATCTATATGTCATGTTTACCAGAAGATATATTGGGAGATCCACATGCTTCGTTTGTACCGCATTTTTGCTGGGTTTCACCAAATCATACCAGCAGTTACGAGGTTGAAGTTTGATCTACCGTATCTACGCTTCTGGATTTTGGCAATTCAAGATGTGACAAGTTTTAATTTTGCTACGTTCATACGGTATTTTATGAGTTCACATGATCATTGCTTGTGCACGAGGAGGTGTATTCGCTATTCTGCTTTCAGCAAATTTCGGGATTTATTTCTCATTAGCGATTTTAGAGCATGATTTTAACTCGTTGACCAGTTAGGAGATTCTCGTTGTGGAAAGTTGAGTTGAGAGCAATTATGACAAGCTGACGTTGATGTGGTGGATGTTATCAGAGGTGTTACAGTGTTACTACAGTGATTAAATTAAACAACCAATTTGTGTCAAAGTACACTGTCTTATTATATGATTTTGATTGTGTTATTGAATAACCAATTAATTAAATTTCATTTACGTCCTTTGTACTTCAAAATTTGTCTTTGACATTGCACTATGAATATTAGAGCCTGTTTGGGGGAGTTTTTCCCAACTGCAGCTTCTCCCAAAAGCTGTAGCTACCAGAAGATGCACTAAACGGTACATAGCTTCTAAGAATCCGCTCTTATAGATTTTGGAAAATGAACTAAAAAGCCAGAAGTTGAAGAAGCTGAGTTTTAGAGCTTTTCCAGATTCTTAAAAACTGGCTACCAAATAACTGTTTCTCAGAATCTAAAGCTCCCCCAAACAGGCCCTTAGTTTCACCATGTCTGCCCTAATGGATCGATGATGCTCAAGCTGTGACGGTGTACGGTGTATACATAATATGTTGCCTTCTTATTGATTTTGGCTATATGAAATTTCTATGTTGTGCACTTGTGCGGAAATAAACGGCTAACACATGGTTTTTGAAGTGTTTTCTAAAAGAGCATGCTTTACAAATTTATTCATACCGCGCAAATTACTAGTAAAAATTAGTTAGAAACCGCCCAACCTATCAGCACTGTAAAGGCCCACAACGCAATCAGCAGGCCACTCTAATAACAAAAGTCCCTCCTGGGCTCTTTGGACTTTGGCGGTTGCGTTGAATTGGGCCCAAATACGGCAGACACAATCAGACAAGAGGTCTTTGATTACTGAAGCAAACATTTAATAAAGCAAAATCCAAATATCCAAACGATGACACATCCGCCTGATCGACGTGGCCTCGGCCACCACGTCACGGGACCCCTCCATCCGCCGCCCGTTCCCGATCGGACGGCCACCACAACCCCGTCCCGCCCGCCACGTCAAACCACCGCGATGCGGGCCCCACCCACCAGCGAGCCATCCGTGGGCCCCACCCCGCGGTTAGTTAAGCTAATCCCATCTACCTCCTCCCTCCGCCTCCTGCAGCTCTACTTGTCTCGTGCTCCTCTCCCCCGCATCTCACTCTGAATTTTTTCCCCTCTCTCTTCTTCTAGGGTTTCACGCCCTCCTCCGATCCCGCGGCGGCGAAGGCGAAGCTTCCACCCGCCTCGGCGTAGGCGTCGGCGCCGGCGAGGTAAACCGGCAGCTTGTCCCTCTCTCTCTCTCTCCCCTCTTGCGGTCGGATCGGGGTGGTCTCGTGATCTGCAGATCTGTGGCTCTGCCGCTGCTGAAGGATGATGTGTTTTGTGCTCGGATCTGTATGCGTGTGTGGGTGTGTCGTCTGATCGGCGTCGCGTTCTCAGATTTGATATGGGATGGGGGTGTCGTTTGATGTGGATGGTTGGTTGGTGAGCCGTCCAGATCCATGCGCATGGGTGGATCTAGGGTGGGTTGGTGTGTTCGTTTGTCGTTGTGATTACCTCGGAGGTTTCGGATCGGTGGGAGTGATCGAGAGCGATGTTTGGTTGGAGTGGATTTGTGCTTGGATTGATCTGGGACAGTTTTCGTTTTGTGGGGATGGTGGTTTTAAATGGGATGGTATTTATAATTGGATGCAGATTCGGTTTGTGTGTATATTGTACTGAATTTGGCCCAGGATCCAAGTCGGTTTTTTACCAATTTGAGAGCAATTGACTTTGTTTTATTTTTGCTTCGTGGAAGTTGACATGCTTATATGAAAAGCTTTAATTGTCTGACTTGTCAGTGATCTCAATAAGGAAATAAACATATTTTTCTTCTTTCAGTACTGATTTTAAATGTGGATTATCTCGTCCTATTGCAAATTGTGCAACTGAAGAAAAAAAAAGTGTGAAAGAAACCCGTGATGGATCATATTTGACATTGGTTTTCATTTTATTTGAAATGCTGGGTTGCCTGTTTTTGCATTTCAAAATGTGGTTCGGTTTGTTTCTGTTATAGTCCAATGAATGCATCTCCCTGATCTGAACCATAACTGAGTTTATCACCAAGCTGAGGAAAGCTTTTGTAGTTTACTTGGTTATGTTTAACATTTTTCATGCTCATCTTAGTATGGGACCAATGCTGATCTGTTTAATTTTCCTGTACACAGAAAGATGGCTGGCGGTTTTCGAGTACTGCATCTTGTCAGGCCCTTTCTGGCTTTCTTGCCAGAAGTGCAGAGTGCTGATAGGAAAATACCATTCAGAGAAAAAGTGATCTACACTGTTATCTCTCTCTTCATTTTCCTGGTGTGCAGCCAGCTTCCACTCTATGGAATCCATTCAACTACTGGAGCAGATCCCTTCTACTGGATGCGTGTTATTCTTGCATCAAACCGTGGTACTGTTATGGAGCTAGGTATTACCCCAATTGTGACATCTGGAATGGTCATGCAACTTCTAGTTGGATCAAAGATTATTGAAGTTGACAACAGTGTGAGAGAGGACCGTGCACTCCTGTAAGTTTATAGAAATAGCAGTGTCTTCTATTTACACTGTCTGTACATTGGTGGATAATATGTTTTTGAGTCTAATGTGCATATACTGCTATCCTATCTGGTGAATGAAAGAAATTGTAGCGCTTATTCATTTTCTTTTGCATGTGACTCAGGAATGGTGCACAAAAGTTGCTGGGTATCTTGATTGCTATTGGGGAAGCTGTGGCATATGTGCTGTCTGGAATGTATGGTAGCGTGAGCCAACTTGGAACTGGGAATGCCATTCTCATCATCCTCCAACTTTTCTTTGCTGGCATCATTGTCATCTGTCTTGATGAACTTCTCCAGAAAGGCTATGGTTTGGGTTCTGGCATTTCTCTCTTCATTGCTACCAATATCTGGTAAACATCTTGAACTTATTTCTCTTGCTGGTGTGCTATTTCGTTACAATTTAGCTTATTGCTGAATTTGATATTGCATAGTGAGAATATCATCTGGAAGGCGTTTAGCCCCACAACCATCAACAGTGGGCGTGGTGCTGAATTTGAAGGAGCCGTCATTGCATTGTTCCATTTGTTGATTACTAGAACTGACAAAGTCCGTGCCTTGCGTGAAGCTTTCTACCGTCAGAACCTTCCGAATGTGACAAATTTACTTGCAACTGTATTGGTTTTCCTCATAGTCATCTACTTCCAAGGCTTCCGTGTTGTGCTTCCAGTGAGGTCAAAGAATGCTAGGGGGCAGCAAGGCTCATACCCAATTAAGTTGTTCTACACTTCCAACATGCCCATCATTCTGCACTCTGCACTGATTACCAACCTCTACTTCATTTCCCAGGTACTTACTATATATAATTGTAGTGTTGTTGCTATGCATAAATAAGCAAGTTTTGACATGTTTTAATTTTTGTTGCAGCTTCTCTACAGGAGGTACAGCGGGAATTTTCTGGTTAACCTTCTTGGGAAATGGAAGGAATCTGAGTACTCTGGCCATTCAGTTCCTGTCGGTGGTCTTGCTTACTATGTAACTGCTCCATCAAGGTTAATAATCTCTATATTTGATGTCACCATTCTCTCCTTGTGATTTGGCCTTTCATGTTTCTGTCAATCAATAGTTTGTTCTTACTTTTGCACGTTTGGAAACCATGCAGTTTGGCTGATGTTCTTGCAAATCCGTTCCATGCGTTGTTCTATGTGGTCTTCATGCTGTCAGCCTGTGCTCTATTCTCAAAGACATGGATTGAAGTTTCTGGTTCATCTGCAAAGGATGTTGCTAAACAGCTGAAGGTAAAGAAAACATACTTGTAGATTCATATTTTCTATCTAATTATTCCAGTTTACCTTAGCATATTTTTGCAGGACATTTTTATGCGCAGTGTCGTCTTCTGTATGATAATACACCTGCACATTTCTTTTATGCACCATAGCCCATTGTCAAGCTCTCAAATTTGTATACATGAAACTTCATATATTGAGTACCGTGCACATAAATTGTCAGGCACATAAATTGTTCAAGTGGTGTATTTGTCATAATGCTTGAAGAGTGTCATGACTGCTGGAGTCTTTTAGTATATATATAGAAACTCTAACCTTATGCTGTGAAATCAACATATTAGTGAAGACTGGGATATGTACTAGTAGTGTTGAAGTGATCTGCTTTCTATATTAGGCTACATGCAGAATGTTACTTAAAGGCCATTTATAAACTCTATTTCTTTGTCAATATAACAGGAACAACAAATGGTGATGCCTGGCCATCGGGAGTCAAACTTGCAGAAGGAATTGAACAGATACATCCCCACTGCCGCTGCATTTGGTGGAGTCTGCATTGGTGCATTGACTGTTCTAGCTGACTTCATGGGTGCGATTGGTTCAGGAACTGGTATCCTGCTTGCTGTTACCATCATCTACCAGTACTTCGAGACATTCGAGAAAGAGAGGGCAACTGAGCTTGGTTTCTTTGGTTTTTGATACTGATATTTGAGGATCTTGGTGCCAATAGTTGAATCTTGCAAATCAAAGTAATTTTTGGCCGGCTCTTTATGGATGTAATTGGAGAGGTTAAAGTCAGTTTAGGTTGCCCAACTTATTTGGAATGAGGGATACTTATAGAAGACTGCGTGTATTATACTTAGGCTGGTATGGTTGGCATGCCCTGTTTCAAGTATAGCCATGGCCACCACCCATCCGTCTTCTGCAGCCTTCTCATGTCTTTGACTATGTAGTAACACCATAATTTGGCATTGGTTTAGTCATTTGGAACTGAATATATCTTCTGTTTTTTGTGACAATCAGCTCTACTAATCTTTTGATTTCTAGAAATTGAGCAATGCACTGATGCCTCTTCTGTTCTTATGGATTTTGAAAATTTATAGTTATCTTTCATTATATGTGTATGTGTGAAAAGCACAGGTTTTTTTTTTCAATGTTGATTGTTGCATTGTGCTGCCTTCGTTCCATTATATTGTGATGTGGTAAGAGGATGCCTCGTATAACTTGGCATGAAGCTAATTCTAGTGGTTTCGTGCTATTTGCCGCATTCTGTTTGGCCATTTCTAACCAAATGTGGGTGTGCATAAATTACACATGTTTGGAGCTCATATTTGCTTGGAAATGAGTAATTTGGGCATAAAAGGTTACAAACTATTCAACATCACTACAAAACAATGTTTTCAATTGCTGGCTAAGACATTTAGTGGTTGGTCTCTTAAAACAGTTAATAGCCCGACTAAATAAAGCTATAGCGATAAATAGCTACTAAATTGTACATAAAAACAAATAGCGATATCATCCTCAATCAGCTTTAACGGGAGATAAGGCTATAGCCGGCTATTCAAACTATGCTACAAAATCAACTTTTAACGTTAACATGGTTTACTCTGTTGAATAAAATTCATCTCAGAAATAACTTTAAACGTTCACATTGTTTACTATGTCGCAGAAAATTCTCCACCCTGAAAATGTTCTAGCTACTAGTTTCTACCCTGGATTCTCAGCTACAACGAGGCATCATGCCAGCAGTGGCTGCATTCAGGATTTTCAAGTTAACATGACACGCCAAGTTTATCTTTGCCTCGTGAAGTAACGTTCTTGGCCACCTCGATGATTTCTTCCATTTGGCTGTCAACCACCTCATTCAGCTGCTGCTCCTGGGTCTTGAGATCCTCAGGCTGCAGCTCAACCGTTTGGTCATCTGCATCCAATCCCTCCTGTGTCCAGTACACAGCAAAGCATGTCTCCGATTCGAAATTGCTCGGCATCTGGAGAAGCCGCTTCCCGTTGGTGCCAGTGGAAGTGCCGAGTATTTCGCCTTTGATGCGGTCATAGATGCAGGCCCTGAAGTTGTCCATGCTCTTGCGGTCCTCCGCGTCAAGGTTTAGGTAGATCAGAATCTCCCAGCACCGGAGGAACTGCTTCTTGTTGATCTTCAGCTTCTGGCGGACAGTCTCAGCCAGATCAGAAGGTGGAACCATTTTCAAGCTGCTGGTCCTTTTTGAGAGGTTGGTACCCTTCAGAGATGATACCATAGAACTGAGCGCTGGCTTGATTGGATCGAAGGTGAGAAGGCGGAGACAGTCAATGGACGAACGAATGTACTGCAGGTAATCAGAAGGATCTTCGATGGTCACATCATAAATGTTCTCAGACTCCGCAATAGAATTTATTGTATCAAGAAGACGAAGACCATGGCCTTCACCCTGATAAGGTGGCAGGACCAGTATCTGTTAAAAAGCAAAGGAAAGAAAAGAATGTCAGTAGAGCATCTGTGTGAGAAAAAAAAATATGGATTGCTTTCCAATTATGCTTACTTGCTTATCTAGAATAAGGTGAGTTCAAAATCTGAATAATGGAACCCACAGAATAATAAAATAAGAGGCTGGAGTGCACACCTGGCTGATCCGCAAGCGAGTGCTATCAGGGTAGTGATAGAAATGATGGACAGCTGCAAAGCCTAGCACTAGAAACTTAGGGCTGGATGTCGCCTGTGCTGCTTTCTTTACCACCAGGAGCATCTCCCATCCATGTTCTGTTATATCTATAGGTGTCGAACCTAAAGTGCAATGTGATTAGAAGAAAGTAGTTCCAAATAAATTAGAACATTGATCAGAACCTCAGTTACCTTCAACTAAAAGCAGAACAAGTGGCACCAGACGGCAATAAAGGAATGCAGCAGCACCTTGAAGTTCGACTCGAACAATCTGGGAACAGAAATGCAAACCAATCTCAGAATTTGTGGAGCCCCAAAAGAAACAGATTGCAGTAAGTCAAATGGATTACCTCAACTGCTGAATCTTGGTCAATTGAAGCATCATTGTTAATGACTTTGCCATCTGTCACCACATTGCTGTAGCAGCAAGAAAAAAGTTAGTACTGCGCTCCTAATTCCTGAAGTAACAGAGATAGAGTTGCTGGGTATTATTACTATTAGAACTTAGAAGTACCTTATATATTCACATTCTTCTGAAAATGTCTTCAGAAATTCATCTTTCTCTACCAAGTTTTCCCCAAAAATGTTCTGTTAAAGAAAACAACTGAAGCTTACAAAGTCCTGTGTACAATAATTTCTTTGAATATAGAAGACACTATAAACAGAGCATATCGTACCTGAAGAACAGGTTTGAGATCTGTGATTCCTTTTCCTCCCTGGAGAAATTAGTCATTTTGTAGTCAGTAGCTTGAGGAAACCAAAAAACATTGTATCGCCTATTTCTTATGAATAAAAGTCAACAAAATTTTTAATTCAGAACGACATTAAAGAACAAAAAGTAGCTGATTTTTTAAAAAAAAAACGGTGTATATTCAAAGATGAGGAAATCTATCCGCAGTACTGCTGGGAGTAAACATCACATATCAATCTTGTAGTGATAAATAAACTGATGATAGACAGAGGAATTGAAGTCAGCTTATAACTAATAAACTAGGTCAGTAGGTCAAACTGTGTACAATGGGGAAAAAATATTTTTTGGTGGAATCATGTAAAGAGATAATAATCTAAAAAAATTCTAATCATATGATTCATATCCCACAAGGATGCAACTTGGAATGAGTTGTGCTAGATATATGCATATAAATGTAGTGCTCAATTTCCTATAAACCTTCCAACACTATTGGATATGAGAAATGATAAAAACAATAAACAAGAGTAAGGGCTAGGGCCTAGGGGTATATGGGCCAAGAAAGGACTGATGTATTGGTCGGCTATACAAAATCCTTCAATCAAAAATGCCACTTTTCCCAACTCCACAGGTCCTCAAACCCGCACCAACCAAAATCATGTGAAAGAAAACCTATCAGGTTCCTTCCCTTGAAACAAACTGGACAGTAAGTTTCCCTTCATTAGTTTCAAATGATTCTCACGAGAGGCATCTTTCCTTATGATCTGGTGGTTCACACGCTCGCAAACGAGCACCGGCCGCAACAGCAAGGAACTATGACCAATAGAGTCAGACACAAAGCAATCTCACTGATGGGAGTAATATACCAATATAACACTATATTACTATCCTAAATAGGTGGCAATAGATTATTGAACCAAAAAAAGGAAAAGATGAAGATAGTGTTCAGTTCATGTTTATTACTCCAAATAAAATCTCCGTTATTCTGCAAGCAGAAGAGCTCCAGGAATTACCCAATAGCAAAATTAACAATGAAAACTAAAAAAAAAAGCAATGGTAAAAGCTAGCAAAGTCAATATTAGGACAGATAGTTGTTCTTTATCAAAAGGCCACACAATTAATAGCCAATATGTTCCCCAAAAATATATTTAAGCATTACATAAAAAAAAGGTGCATGTATCTTTTTGATCAATCAGTACTCACATCAGATGTTTCCTCAAATGAAATATCAGCATACGCATGAAATGATATTGTACTGATCCACACATTGATCTGCATTAAAAGATAATTTGAGAGGGGGATAATAGAAAATTTCGATTCCAAATAACTAATGATTGTTTGTTTTATTAACCTTCAGGTTTTTGTAGCCATATATCTTGCCATCTTCACCGAAAAAATGATTTAGATCAAATGGTTGAAGAGAAGTACTGTTTTCTGAGCCCACTTCGTCAGGGTTTCTTGCTGCATCAAAAGGCAAAGGAAGGTTGGTAACTACTAAAGAATCTGAATAGCCCAAAATAAAAGGATAATGGATTTATCGAGTTCAATCAGTTCCAGAGCACACAAAGTTGCTCTTCTTCAATTGCAATTAATTGAATTATGCGAACTACCATGAAAAACTCATGATTTAAAATAAAGACAATCTTTTGAGACCATCTAACAGTTATATTTCTCCACTCTCACTACAACAAATTATTCTCTAGTCAATTCAATGAATGGGAACTTGGACAAACAAAGGGTAAGAAAAATTAGAGAAACATTCTTAATGCAAATGATTTCAGATTCACAGGGAAGGATGAGCAAGTTCAATACCAATAAACACTTTCATGCATTCATTTGCCTCAACGCCAGCATCTGCAGAACAAGGAAAAGAACAAAAGATAACAAGTAAGTTAAGTAATTTAGATATCCAAAAGAATTAAAATGCTACAGAGCAAAATAGATTTTTTTTTTAGAAATAATATTATTTTAATAGAAAATCGCAAAAATAGATAGCGAGCGTGTGGAGTTGCAAAAATATGTGCCTGCCGCCAAAGGGCATGGCGGCAGGTCACTTACCGTATGGAGGGCATACGGCACCAAACCTACCGTCAAGTGTTTTGACGGTAGGGCCTGCCACCTACCTACCGTATAGTGCCTTGACGGTAGGGCCCTGCTGCCAAGCCGATTTAATTAGTGTAATTTTGTACTGTACATAAAACAAGAAATATCATTAGTACGTGATTAAATAAGTATCAGTTATATTAAATTTAAAAAATAGATTAATTTGATTTTTTTAAACAACTTTCGTGTAGAAATTTTTTTCAAAAAACACACTATTTGTTAGTTCGGAAAGCATGCACACAGAAAAAAGAGGTAAAAATATTGCCAACAGTGCTCAGCCTGTACAGCCTACCAGGCCATGTGGTGCCCTTTTTAATTAGCTGCAGGGAAGGCTACCGTACATCTATGTGACGGTATGTCTGTATTTCTTTTTTTTTTTTAGTTTATCCTGCCTGCCATCACATACAGCCTGCACCACTGCCGGCAATATTTCTTTCTCTTTATCTGTGTGCACGCTTTCCGAACTAATAAACGGTGTGTTTTTTAAAAAAAACTTCTACACGAAAGTTGTTTTTAAAAATCAAATTAATTTATTTTTCAAATTTAAAATAAATAATACTTATTTAATCACGTACTAATGATATTTCTTGTTTTATGTACAGTACAAAGCTTGGCAGCAGAGCCCTGCCTTGTAGGTGGCAGGCCCTACCGTCAAAACACTTGACGGTAGGTTTGGTGCCGTATGCCCTCCATACGGTAAGTGACCTGCCGCCATGCCCTTTGGCGGCAGGCATCTATTTTTGCAACTCCACACGCTCGCCATCTATTTTTGCGATTTTCTATTAAAATAATATTATTTCTAAAAAAATTCAGCAAAATATACAAAGAAAAAGGCCATAAGTGATGTACTTGTAAACAAATGGGCATCTAATTGACAAAATGTGTAGCTTGCAAAGAAATGTCCCTAAGATGAATGCACCTGAATAGTGGTTGTTCATATCTAGAAGTTACTAGTTGGAAACATGTTGAGCATCAAACAGCTTGTGAATTTCTCATTTAAACAGGAGATAATAAACCTATGAAGTTCTCTCCCAGAAAGCAATGTTCATTTTAATCCCTTTCAGCTAGCCAGAATATATATATATAGTCACGAAATCAAGGGCCAACCACGCAAGAACAACTAAATCTACATTTGAACAAACAACCAAGAAAGCAATATCATATATGTAATCCACTATTCAGTCTAATTAAAAAATTTGAGTACTCTGAATCACTCCTTCTAACCCGACACAAAACAAATCCCCCACTATTCCACTCCGCGGTGCCCAACAAAGAAAGAAATTTTCATCTGAATCCACCGAACACGAACCCCAGCAGCCGAAACACCTTCAATCGAACGCACCACCCCCAACCTCCGCCCCCGCTCCATGCCCCAACTCCACAGCAGATCTCCACGAATCCCACCCCAAGGATCCCAACAAAACTCCCTCCAAGCCACGATTGCGACCCCGCCCACGCCCAAAACACGAAAGAAAGCCACGGATCGGGATTCGGGAGAGAAGAAAGGGGGGAAGAACGAGGGGGGTACCGATGCCGGAGAAGCCGACGCGGCGGCGCTTCTTGGGGTCGGCGGCGGCGGCGGCGGAGTCGGTCCCCTTCTGCTTGAGCGCCATGGCGGGATGGTCGATCCGGAGGAGGAAGGGCCGAGGAGGAGGCGCGAAGAAGGGTTAGGGTTTGGGAGTTTTTGAGGGGAGGAGACGGGGGAGGGGAGGCGGGAAAATGGGGAAATGTTGCTGCCAGGAGCTGGGGACTGATGAAACCAGGAGTGGTTTCTGATGAGTATAACCACCAGGACAAAGTAGCTTTCTACTCGAGTAATAATCAGGATGAAATATACTCCTATAGTTTGTATATTTCGCAGGTTCGTTGATAAAGTACTTGTATTGATTTGGATGGTTGTGGGTTTAGGAGATATAGGCCCGGTTTATTTGAGCTGCAGCTTTTGAAGCTTTTTTGAAAAGCTGCTGCAGGCTTTTAGAAGATGTATTTTGTTTTCTGGGTTAAAAAGCCATGAAAAGCTTATAAAACTGAGCTTTTTAGCTTTTCATACAAATTCAGCTTTTCTGAGCTTCTGGCTTTCCAGAGGCTGCACGAAAAGTTAGTTGTTTGTTTGAGCTTCTGGCTTTTCACGCTGAGAAGCTTTCCAGAAACTCAAACAAACATGGCTATAGTTGCGCTGCCACCCGAGTGGCACATAAATCAAAATAAAAAAAAAAGATATAGTTGCGCTATTTGTATGTTAACAGTATCAAAACCGTACATATTCTTTAGACAAAAAAACATAGTGGTTGTATTTCCACAACTCCCCACTCCACCTTCTCATTCGTCGTTCGAGCAATGCTGTTGGTCTATACGTGAATACGTGAGTACTAGGATGGGATGGACCTCCTACATATCTCTTTCCTCCGAGCAGCTTGTAACGGTGGTTCCAAGACAACATTGCTAGCGTATTGTACACTACCGAATCTCGTCCACCTGGTCAAATGATAATGGGGAAGTTGGCACGAGCAGTTGTGCCCTGAATGCCGGCATGGCGATTGCATGGGGCGAATGCGCCTATGGCGATTGGTGTGCTTGTGGGCATGACAATTTATCTCCTCTCCTCGGCAGTATGATCGTTGTCGTCTCGAAGCCACTACTTACAAATGACATATGTCTTCTTAGCTAGTCAACTGTTTCATATCGATAACACGTGGTTTGGCATGACAACCCCTCTCCTCTTCTCGACATTACGTGTCTTCCGCATATTCCTCACAATGGTGTTTTCATCACTGGTCAACTGCTTTCGTACCAATCTGTCACCAACAACTCACCATCACATGAGTGTGTTGACGATCATTGGGGTACTCAGAAAGCGACTCTCATCATCTATGATTGGAGAGCACTCACTATTCATTTATGGATCATGGCAGGTTGTTTCTTGGGTGTCAATTATTGGGAATGTGCCCCATATTGATGAGTAATTAGCCAAATAAATGTAGCACTAGTTTAATGACTCCGATAAAAACTCTAAGGTCTTATTTGGAATGCAGGATTGTGAAAATGTAGGAATATACGAAAATACAGGAACAAGATAGATGCACGTGTAAAACAATGGATTGAAAAACACAAGATTTGTACATGAATCCTTGTTTGGATGAGCGAAGGAAAAAAGTAGGAAAATTATGTCCCACTTATTAAACAAAGTTTTACATGATTGTAATCAAATCAACATTTAAAATATTTACTAGCCACCACATGTGCATGTTGGTTCCATAGTGATGGGATTAGGGCATTTTTTTTTGAGAGAGCCTCACTGGGTACAAGTTGCAGTATCTGAACTTACATAGATACACACCCTTCACACACACGCACACACCCAACACCACACTCACACACCTATGCGCAAGCTAAATCCTACCCCTACACTCACATTCACATGCCTGTTCCCAGCATGTGTTGAGGCTGCAGCAATTCAGAAAAAATCCACTCGAAATTCGCTTCCGGAGGGATTTGAACCTGGGACCTCCTACTGAGGCCTGGTGCTACTAAAGCTCTGGTGACCAACTGGTCACAGACCCGTTCGCATGGGATTAGGGCATTTGATTGCCTCGTTCTGAATGAAGGAAAAAAGAGGTCAGGATGGATGGTTTTGGTTCCTGTGAAATCACATGCATAGGAAAAAAATCCTATGTTTTTCCGACAATCAATTCCTTCGTTCCAAACAAAGCAACAGTGATCTTTTCCATAGTAATTCAATCCTTGGTTTTTCCTTTTGGTTCGAAGGAGCTGCTATGTTTTTTTTTTGCGACACATGAAATGAGACAAGCCACTAGGAATTACATTTTTATTAATATAATTAAAAATAGATTTATTTTTTAAACAAAATCCTATATACAATACTTATACAACAAAATGTATTAGCAGTTCGTGAAGCATACTTTTATAAAAAAAGGGAGAAATTTTAGGTAAACCTCAATTTAGAATGCATCCTTAGATCTTAGATGAAGATATTAATGAGATTTTGGATGATAGTGGCAAACAAGCTACGCATCCTTTCTTAAGGTGCCCTTTGGGAGTAAATATCTAATCCTGTTATATGTTTTTCTTGGTTTCTTGAGTCAATTTCCAAAGACATCACGAGGTGTTCATATCTGTCACAAGATTTTTATTTTATTTTTCCTTTATGGGCAATATGTGTGCAAAGGCAGGGTGTACTCTTGTTGTTTAATGACATTATTTCCATTAACTTAAAGGAGACCAAGATTTAGTGTAACCATCTCAAAGTTTAAGCGTAAAATTTTTGGCAATGGCATGGTAGAAGAATGTCTGGGACTACTCCTATGATTTAGGATTATTGTATTGGCCAAATTGTAGCAATAAACCAAGCATTCGCCCTTGACACGAATATGGTCATTCCTAATTGTACATTTGCCATTGACATACAAACATAAACCCAAACTTTGATATGTAAAGATCGATAAGAAACGAAACATATATAAGCTGTAGTATTGCAACCAAATGAAGCTGGACCTGGACACACAAACATACGTCCTGTTCGGCTGGCTGGGCTGGCCCAGCCAGCTATTAAGAAAAATACATTCAGTCCAGCTATTTTTTAGTATAGCTCAGTCAGCCGAACATGATGATAAGCTCTCACTTTAAAGACAAAAGTATATTATAAAAAGAAACGAATAAGTAAAGAATGGATTTTTTTTTTAAAAAAAAATGCTACCATAAAAGGGAAAAAATGCGGTGAGCGTGGATCGAACACGCGACCTTCAGATCTTCAGTCTGACGCTCTCCCAACTGAGCTATCCCCGCTTTCGTTCAAACGGCATAAATATTTTTTAACTATCTATTATAAAGGGTCGATGCTTTGGATGAGAATCATGAGATGTGCTACTGCTTCTCTTGGTTGACTCAATGTTTTACACAGATTGAGTTGTTTAATCCTCTGGATGCATCACACATTGTCATTTAAACATAAATACAAATCTTAGCGCAGTTTTGTCTCGGTATTTTACACAAAGTAGTCTCGAAGAATATTTCCCAAACAGACTTCCAACCTGTCCTGACTCATGAGAAACCTCTGTCAGTGTTTCCGGGGCCCACAGTCAGTTCCTGAACAATTATCCGGTGGGCCCACTCAACTACCTTCTCGCTACTTCTTTAATTTCTCATTTCCTTTTTTTTTTTTGGCGTTTTACCACAGCATTCTTTGTTCTTTGGACGCGTCGCTCTTCTTCCGGCGGCTGCGACCCCGCCGCCGGCGAGCGATGGAGCGGCGATCAGGCGTCCGCTTCATGCCCGCCGAGGTAAGCCCTTCCTCTCCCTCCATTCATTCCATTCCGCCTCCCTTCTCCCCCCTTCTCGGCGGTGGTGGGGTTCCGGTTGGGGCGGCTGCCTGGTGCTGTTTGTACGGATTCTTGAAAGACTGGGGGATTCTTCTCCGCGATTGAGATGGGAAGGTGCTCCGGTTATTTGGGGATCGGATTTTACAGTAACTGTTTATGCCCCCTGCTCCATTTCGTTCTAGGTGGTGATTTCTTGGAGGGTTTTGGTTGGGGTTCTTGGGCAATGTGGGGGGGGGGGGGTGTTCCCCCTTTTGCATGACCAAATTTCTTGGGGTTTTGCTGCTATCGCGCCTGGGTGCGCATTCCGGCGATTACATGCAGCTTTGTGATTTACTGATTAATCACCGTGTGCTCAATGTTGGCTACAGACTACAGTGTAAATTGTTCCCTCTTTTTTTTTTTCTGGCTGAACAAAAATGTTCAGGTTAGTTACAATGTATTGTGTTCTTTCCTGCTAGAAGTTTATGTTCTTTCATAAATAAAAATTCACAATTCACTGGGGTTTTAAGCTAGAATGTTGCATTGCATTCAACGATAATAAAATACTGGGTTAAACTGGTCATACCAGACTGATGCCAAAGAACAGCTAAATGTGATGCCTAATCAAAGTGATAAAGGTTGAGTGAAGGGAGTGGCTATCCGGCTATCTTTATGTAATCGAATACATTCTTTTGGTCATGGGTCAGCATTGCCATTTGTTAATTGAGTAATTGTTCTAGTTTTATTGAACTCAACCTTCATGTAAGGTGTAACTGAAGCAGAAGCTATCATTTTCAGTTCTTTGCCCTGTAGATGCAAAGGTACTTGTGTTGAATTTGTTCTTAACTCTTCAGTATCCTAACTAATGGGAAAAGGGATTCAATGATCCACACTATTTTTTACTTACTAAACTGCTGTATTTTGCATCCTATGGTCAGTTTAGAGGTAAACTCTATAATGCACCATATGTGTGTTTCCTATCCATTTCAGAGGAAGAAAGGATGGAAAGTAAATGCATGTTTGTGACCCGACTGCTGTATTTTTGCATCCCATGGTCAGTTTAGAGTTAAACTCTATAATGAACCATATGTGTGTTGCCTATCAATTTCAGAGGAAGGAAGGAAAGTAAATGCATCTATCTGACCCAGTTCATGATTCAACATGAATCCTTTAGTTGTAAAAAAAATCACTATGTTGCTATGCATCAAATTACTAGAAATGAGAACACAAAGGAGATATAACCCGTTTTTTAAAGTACGTTTTGATATGTACCATGCTAGTTTGGATCTTCCATGATAACTTAAATACTTCCTTGTGCAGATTTCGAGGATGGAGAAGTTGATTAAAAATAAAAAGGAACGAGTCTTGGATGAAAATTTCTGCCAGAAGCTTGCAGAAGAATTTAAGTGAGTCTTACAGCCTTATAGGGTGTTCTAAACCATTTTATTTTAAGTAAAACTTTTAAATTTACCACTGCCAAGGTTGACTTGCCAAAAAGGCCACTCAACTATATATAATCACTCTAATGCCACTATGAAGATATTTTCTATGCTATTTTTCCCTTCTGAGCCTTATTTTCAATTTTGGTCTATACTCTAGACCCACACATCGCTGGCGCTTTGTACTTTTACCCCTGTGCGTTGTACCCCTCTTCTTCTCCTTGACGACCAGAATGGGGTGGCATCCTTGATGAGCTGCTCATCGTCGTATGAGACTAGCATGTAGTGGTGAGGACCAGCAGCCATGACCAAAATCTCACAGTGCCACGTGCTGAGGGGGATAGCACTCCAACGATGTCTGGTCGAGATGGCACGTGCATGACATATGCTTGATGATGGTGAAGCTGTTGGAGTGTTGAATTATGAGTAGATTCTGTGGTGACTGGTGACATGGGAATAGCAGTCTGGGTCTGGATAAGATGGCCTCACCAGTGATAAACTTCCATCTGCACAGGCGTAGTAGGCCACAAGGACCTTGGTGCCTGCTGGCTGGTGCTTGGTGCTCATGTTTTCTTGTGTACATGGCACAAGGAGGACTGTCTACGTGTGCTATGCATGACAGCAGTGGCAGTGAGGCATTAGCCAGTCATTGTTTGAGGAATTTGGATTCATATTTAATTATATTGGAGATAGGAGCTTGGATAACAAATAATCTTGCGGACCGTGAGTGTGAGAATAGGTCAATTTGTGGCACATCTTTGCCATGAATGTCGTGGTGTTACAAGTTGGAGATGGTCCATGCTATTTTATCAATAATATATTTCAGATAGCCTGCCATCAACACTTAGGGTGTGTTTAGTTCCCAAGTTTTTTTTTCAAACTTCCAACTTTTCCATCACATCAACCTATCATACACACACAACCTTTCAATCACATCATTCCAATTTTACAACCAAACTTCCAAAAACAACCAAACTAAACAAGGCCTTAGCTACAAAAATTGGAGATCATGAATGGTGCATCTTGTACTTCATATCGAACTTAAGAAAAAAGTTATAATATTAAAAAAAGATAAACTCAAAGTGGCAAATAGTATTCACATTGGAGCAGTTATATTCTGTGGAGTGGCATATTTTGATTGTGGATTGGCAAACATTTAAAATTCCCCTTTTTATTTATTCTGAGTCGATAAGCAGAGAGTAGAGAACTATAGGCTTCGATCGTGGTTTTCTGCAATAAAGCTTATGAAAGGATTGAGGTGTCTTCTGTTATTCTCCTTAAGCGGGTATGCCTTAAATATTGTCTACCTGTATCAATACCAGTGTTGCAAAACGTTCCTTTTTAATTCATGAATTTTTATAGACATGCAATAGCTTGAAACTAATGATTATCACATTTTAATTTCATTTTCTGCCATGTGCAGTTGTTCTCCAGCCCGAGTTGGAAGTAAAGCACTACATGCTGTGCAGGTTATAATGTCTGAATCTTGTCATGCCCAAAATTTCACTCTGCATACTTTAACGATATCTCCTTGGACAGGTTCAAGAGTGGCTCCGTCATAAGTTCCCAGCATCAACTGTTATACCTCCTCCTTTGCCTACTCGTTCTGAAGAGAAGGCTTTAGCCTCCCAAGCAAGTGCATTGGTTTCTGAGGAAAAGACTCCATCTTCTGAAGAAAATGCTTTAGCTGTTGATACAAGTATTTCAAATGATGAAGGCGAGGTTTCACCGGATTTACCTATAGGTAGAGTATTATTGTGTGTTAAAGTATGATGCTTAGTGCATTATTTCTTATGCATTGACTTCTTTCCAGAAAACATAGATAAGCTTCCTGAAACTGAAGATATGGAGTTTGAGGCTAGGTCTGCAAAGGATTTTGCTTGGTGAATACCCTTTTACTTGCAACTATAAAGTTCTTGTTTCCTTTTACTCTTTCTCCCATTTACTTGCAAAATTTTCCATTTCCTTGCCTTCAAAATTTAAATCAGTCATGGATAATCAAGCAATATATTTTAATATCTGTTGTACCCAAGTTTGTTGTGTTATGAGTACTTAGAGACATAATTCCCACCGTATATATCTGCACCTGTTTAATAGGAGTCACTGGACCTGCATGGTTTGCCATGACAGGTCACTTGCTCCTCTCCTAACTGTGCTAGCATGGTGCATTACAACCTACAAGGCTAGGAGCGATCTTAATTAACTTTGGAACAGGTAGACCTAGAAGTTTTAACCATTCTAACTTGGACATCTGTGTAATGTTCTCAACATTTAGCACTGCTTTATGAAGCAGGAAGTTTAATCTGTGTACATGTACTGACTGACTTCAAGTTTTTGTTTTGTGTTGTTTCTCAACTTTGGCAAGCCAAACCTCTTATGCCATGTTATCATCAGTTCATCACATTTTTTTCTGTGCTATGCAGGTATGATGTCGCCACTTTCTTAGCATACAGGAAGTTAAGTTCTGGTGAATTTGTAAGTAGAATAATTGATCTTGTAGGATATATTTGGATTTTTGTCTCTTCAGCTAAAAGTTTACTTATTGGCTTGCTAGTAAATTATATGTTGTATGTTCTTGCTTTTTCCTCAGAGTATTTGTGCTCTGCTCTAAATTTTGGAATGTCTCAGATCCCTATGTTACTTTCTCCCAAAATAAGGTTCCTTGATTCAAATCTTTGGGCCTTTGTTTAATACTAGTAAAAATTTAACATCTATATTGCTCTGGAAGTATTTTTACTCTTTAATAATAACAACATTTATACGCTTCTGCTTGGTCTTAAGTCTGACCACATGGATCTCATCCCAACTTATTGCATTTTATAGTTGATTGTGCTATACAAATTGAAGATATATTTTTAAGCCCTATTCCTATATTGTTCTAGGAAGTCCGTGTGAGGTTTCAAGGATATGGGGCTGAAGAGGATGAATGGATCAATGTCCGCAAGGCTATCCGCCTGCAATCCATCCCGCTAGAATCATCAGAATGCCGACTTATCAGGAAAGGAGATCTTGTCCTTTGTTTCAAGGTAAGGGGGTAATAATGTTCCCCTTTTCCTGGAATAATATAACTGAGAGGCTATACAATAGATGTTATGTTGTCCTGCTGCAACTTTCTGCTTTTGATTCGTTTTTATTGAGGTTTTCTTAACATGTTTTTTATTGTAAATATTCCTCTCCTCACTTTGGTTTGTTCATCAGGAAAGCAATGATGATGCTTTGCATTTTGATGCGCATGTTCTGGAAGTACAGCGGAAACAGCATGATATAAGGGGGTGCAGATGTGTCTTCCTAGTAGAATACGATCATGATGGAACCCAGGTAATTTCAACCAATCCTACCACGTATCCTTAGAACAAATGATATGCCATTCCTGCAAATGTTTCAGCCATTAAATCATAAAAGGTGTTTCTTCCCTGGTGTCCATTTAATCTGGCTTAGTCATAGGAAGTTACAGCTTTCGTACGAACACATAGAAACCATTAATATAGCCTGGTACTCATAACTTACTGTTTTTTATGATTGCTAGGAGAGGGTGAACCTGAGAAGATTGTCCCGGCGGCCAAAATACGCTTGATGGCTTGTTTCAGAATACATCTGCCCGTCGCCATATGTGCCAAGTGCTGAACTAACAGAAACTCCAAACCTACTGGAGTACCTAGTTAGGGGCTAAACTTTGCTTGCTCTTATTGATGAGTACAGTAACCCCCCGTAATGGACATTTCAACCCTCTTTGGTAAATTCCCATTTTAGTGGCTATTAGTGGGTTCCTGATAGCCAAATTTTGCGCGGTAATATGGGAGTAAAAGAGGGGGTAGTCAAGACTGAAGAGTATATTGCCAGCTCCAGGAACAGGGATTTGGACCTTTTAATGCGTTGTGTTGGGTGTAAAATTCCATGTTTCAATGGGAAACTGGTAATGCTTAGCGTTCTTGACTTGGGGTAATCTTCATCTGCTTATCAGCGTTGTTACATTGTGGCACCTGTTCGGATTCCTGCCCAAGCTCTCGAAATGAAAGTAATGTGCCTGTGGAGTGTGAAAGGATCATAGTATAAACTGTGATTTCTAATTTTAGCAAACACGCCCGTCTAGCTCAGTTGGTAGAGCGCAAGGCTCTTAACCTTGTGGTCGTGGGTTCGAGCCCCACGGTGGGCGCCATTCTCCTTTTTTATCTCGGCATTTATCTTATTTTTTCTTTAGCATCCATTTTGGGCATTGTTCTTTCTTCTTTTTCTCTCAGCTTATTTATCTTTCTTTTTTCGAGATTTGCTTAGCTCATATCTTTTGTAGCTCTTTGTTTTCCTTGTTTTGTTGAGCGTCGTCATTTTGCATCAGCAGGGTGATTGATTGGCATGACTGCATCGCTACTTTGATAAATTCCATCTTTCTGGCTACGGAAGTTTTGAGACTCTGCCCGTTCTTTTGGAATCATAGATTCATAGTCATTGAATTATCACAGACATATTTCCCAGCCTTCTAAACAATAGCAAGTTTTTGCAAAACTTGTCTTCATAAATTTCGTAGCTAGACGTGCAATTAAGTTGACCTACCTATAAGAATACGCACAATGGTTTTGCTGGATTCAATGACCAAGTGCACATTAGCATTAGCTCGTGAAATGGACAACTTGTTGTAGCGTTGGTAATTCTGTAACAAGAAGCCTGTAACAAAAGACCAACACAGATGTAGTGAAGCGATCTGGTTCCTCACTCCCACAGTCCCACTCCCTACCAACCTTTCAAGTTTCAAAGACACCGACAGGTGGGCCTGCCATCCAGCACTGTACCTACTGTCAACCAGACGATGGTGACGGCTTCTCTCCCTCTCTCTGGTTGACAACCCAGAACAGATACAATATCTAATCTCTTATCACTGGTGTACTGGCACAGTGGTGGCACATGACAGCGATTAGTCTTCAATCATTTGTAAGAATTTTTTATTAGTGTCATATATTCTACAATATATTATATATTTTAATTTTTATTATAATAGAGACTTCCTTATCAGATTCATAGGACAATAATATTACTCCCTTCGGTTCCAAAATAATTGATGTTTTGGACCAGAATAAGGTCTCAAAAAATAACTTTGACTGTATTTTTTTAATTATAATATATATAGAAATACCGACAAATATATAATTTTGCTAAACCAAATATTTCTAAAGTTATTCATTGTCAAAGTTTTAAAAGTATGACTTCAGTATCATCCAAAACGTCAAGTATTATTAAACTGGAGGGAGTATATCCATCCACCGATAATTATGCGTGGGCTATGAGTAATGCACTGTAACTCTGTGAGTATGTCAGAGACATGTATATAAATTTGGAACTCAATCCCATAAAACATAAAATATATGCTAATTAACCCATCCTAGGGTAATAGCTAAATGCCCAAGATATAATACCAAGAATAATTAAATAAAGTGTCTCTAGAGCTCTTTCGAAACAAAAGAAAAGCTGAATGGTATTCACAGGATTGAAACCTCAACATTCCTCTGAAAATCATATGAAATGAGAAATTTCATGGATCCTGAGTGCACAATTCCCTGATTTTTTATGTATTTAAGTGGCTATTTGAAACATTTCTGTATTTCTAATCCATGTAGGAATTTACAATGCAATACATCCACATATTGTTTCACATCCCTACATATTTTTTGGAATGTATCACGTGCACGCAAGTTTGGGGTTTTGCCATGCACATCAACTAATAGTTGCTACTAAAAATTCTATACTCTTAATGTTATTTCACCTATTTCTAAAGTACATATAGAGAACCGAAGACAAAACATTGACAGATTTATGCTCTTAAGTCTTAAGACAGTTAAATTTTACATTCATTTTGATACGGCCAAAATACAATGAATCCGAAGTTAAGGCTTTACGCAAATATGTAATACCATCATAGTTCTTTTTATAATTCCAATTACATTATTAGTTAGTTTGCATAGTGTCTGCTGTGCACATGAAACTTGTAAGGGCTGAATACTCATGCTTTTAAAATCAGGCGCTCTAGTAAAGGCCTTAATAAGATTTTAATAAACACACAGATCTCTACTTAGGTGTAGTGATAAAAGGATATGTACTCCTTGAAATGTGCATCCGGTGAGTGTGCAATGAAAAGAAAACAATCGATGGTCAATGTGGCCCTATCTATCTCTGAAATTAGCTGGTTTTGGATGTGCGTGTCAGTTTCGCCTACCGAAATTTGGCACTTGCACACAGGATTATTATCTCGCCATCGTTCCCAGTGTCAGCATGATAGCCGCGCCCGGCATGTTTCTCCTTTGCAGAAACATTCTGGCAACCGCCATGCCTGAGCTGTACCGCCCTCAATTTAGTACAGGCTCGTAGCTAGCTTAATTAGCTAGACTGGATGAGGTCCAGAGATTTTCTAATTATTGGCACGTTTCAGCTAGCTGTTTGATATATCAGCGCCGTAGGATCAGGCCGTATCAAATAGATAATCACGCCTAAATTATTTTTTTAACCAACTTGGGGGTGTTATACATGTGGCCGCGCTGTGCCCATAACTACCATAACTATACCAGCTTAATAAATATCTCTATTTAATAAATATCTCTATCCATGTATACTACTTAATTGTATATTCCCCTGGAAGAAATGTCTCTGTTCTTGATTAATTACAGCTGGATATATAAGTATATACTCCAAGTTTCATTTGCACTAATCACCACCTGATTTGGACTAATCTCCTACTAGTTAATTACATAGGTTCAATCGTTTATTCGTACGAGAGAACCCTTGGTCCCTCTTTGATACTCCAACTTTTTTTTAAATCCATGTTACTTCGGAAGTATTAAATATAGACTATTAATAAAACCCACCCTGTATTTTGGACTATTTCGCGAGACGAATCTATTGAGCCTAATTAGTCCATGATTAGCAAATGTGATGCTACAGTAAACATTTGCTAATCGTGGATTAATTAGGCTTAAAAAATCGTCTCGCGAAATAGCCTTTATTTATGCAATTAGTTTTATTATCAGTCTATATTTAATACTCCACTTGACATGCAAGTATCCGATGTGACACGAACTTAAAAAAAAAAAATCGCTGGATCGGCAGCGTCAGGGTGTGTCCGTTGGGCAACGGTAAAGAGCAGTAAAAAAGTCCGATGAATTTCAACGGCCGGCTCAGGCCGGTAATCGTGTACTCCTTCATACATGCACGCGTAGTCGAGTACGATGTATCACGCGTTACGATCGGAGAAGCTTAACAGCTAAGGAGCGTGTCGTGTATTATCTCTTCTCATGTCCTGCTTATTGAATTTGTGTTGGCATATTGATTTTCACATTTATACCATATGTATGTATTTATTAGATTGATCTTAGAGCATTTAATATAGGGCTAAGAGCTGACGAGATCTTACGTGGAAGAGAAAAAAAACAGGAGAGAGAGTGAAGCCAACGACTAGTGAAACGCCCGCTTCAGCGGGTGGATGAGCCCTGCAAAAGCAGCGATGGGCTCCTGTTTACTAATCGCTGTGAGGTCCACCACCACTTGCTCTGGCAGCAACACCAGGCGCTACCCGTTAAACTTGCTCTTATGCTCTCTAGATATGCCAATCAATTGAAAATAGCTAAAGTTCTGCCTCCATACCTAGGTCAGGGGACCCACTACCATTTAGCCGTATCAAAAAATACTTTGATTTTATTGCTCCCAAAATCCACACAACTATCACTGTTTCAATTTTTCTTGCTGTACTAAGCATACTTTATATCAAAGTACTGCATTTTAATTTAGTGTGTGTACTTTCTAGACAAATCAATTGAGAACTGCATAATCAGTAATGTCTCAAAAAAGTAGAACAATTTTTTATAGTTTAGGGAGTGTCCAAAATTGATGTTTCCTAGATTCTCACCAAGATTAGAGTTATAAGCGATCTCTCTGTTATCATGCAAACATATTTGGTGATATGGAAGAGAGAAGAAGAGAGAAAGATAATTGCTACGCATGACACAACATAGAGTCGACTCTTAGTATTTATTAGGAAATTTTTTGTTACATGAAGTCTAATAAAGAAAAGAAGACTAATAAAAAGTATTTGGGTATATTAATGACTAGAGACCGTATTGTCTCAACTACTGTAAGATGACGGTCTCTAGTTAACGTAGAGATCATACCGGTCTCTACCTTTATACATGCCCAAAGTACTCCCTCTTCCCAAAATACATGGTGCCTTATTTTCAGGGAAGTCAACATCTGAAGATTTTAAAATAATAGCTGAACTAAAATATGCATGCCTAGCATACATGTGATATTATTATTATTATTATTATTATTATTATTATTGGTGCTTAAAAATAGTTTAACATAATATAAACTTCTTAGTTTCATGAAGTATTGCAAAAGAAATTAGTAATCAAAGTATAATAGCAAAAACCATGTTAAAAATTAATACGCCTTATATTTTCTTATGGAGAGAGTAGACTTCTCCCATTATCCTAAACGAGAATCTTTTACAACTACTTTTTGCATACTTGTATCAATCATTGATGTTTCTTAATTTGGACATGCTCTCCAACAGTCAACATATACAGTTCGGCTGCTGTGGGAAAAAACCAACGAAACTAAAATAATGCTTAATGTTGAGTGATAACACGAAGAAAATAAACGAAAAGATAATATCATTGTGACCGGCAGTTCGTGACCTGCTTTTAAGATAGTACTATTCATTAATTCGATTTGCTAACAACAGGGGGTAATATAAAAGAACAAAAATAATACTCCAGTATATAGTAGGGAGAATTGCAAATATACTACTCCTTTTCCACCCTAACTCTAAAAGGCCATAAAAAAACGTGAATTGCAAATTTACCACTAAAGTTGGTCTCTCTGCCCAACTTTTGCCATCACCGTCAAAATTATACACAAATAAAAAGAATTCATTAATTAAATTAAATGGGTACAATGACTATTTCGTCCTTGCCTTCAATCGATCTACTCACCCGGTCACCCCTCTCTCATCTCGGGTGGGGTGTGGTCGGCACCCTGCCGCCGCTGCCGCCTATAGTGCCACGGCCGCCCGCGCCTCCTCCGCTCCCCGCCGTTCCCCGTCGTTGCTACCCTCCTCTGCCCCGCTGCCCACCTCGCGCTCTCCCTCCTCCTCCGCATCGCCGCCCTTCGCCTCGTCCCTTCCCCCGGCGCCGTCGTCCTCGGGGAGTCCGCCGGCACGCTGCTCGCCCACGCAATCCTCCGCCGCCTGTCCAACCGCCGCGGCATGCTCACCATAGCAGTCGCCTCCCTCCCGCTCTTCTTCCTCCTCGCCTCTCCTGCCATACCCGTGCGGCGGTGTTCGGCCTCGCTGCGGCTTCCTCTCGGTGCCGGTGTTTCCAAAGTCTTCTTTGACTCTGGAAAAGGTATTTTCGTCCTAAGTTTTATTAAAATCTACCCTCTAACGGTGTTAGTCCAATCTATGAGTTTGATGGCAAGAAAACTAGAATCCGACCAGTTTTAGTGGCAAATTTGCTATTACAACTTTTTAGTGGCAGATTTACAATAACGGTTCAAAACAGTGGTAGATATGTTCATTTAAACTTTTTTAGAGGAATTTTCATTTAAACTTAGTTTAGTTAAAAAACCATTAAACAATCTAGGGCTATCCATTTCAAGGCTGCGTTCGTTTCAGCTAGATCTGACAGATTACTACAGTAGTACAGTGCAATATCCCTTGGTACGCTTTCCAACGTGTGTATGCATCCTTGGTAAGATTATAAGATTTGTTTTTAATATAGAAAGCTATATTACAAATTGCTTTATTTGCCGATCAAACTGAAATCTTGAACTTGAAGCTGTTGCTCGAAACATGGCATTCGAATGGAGGCGACTGCTGACTGGTGGCAGCGACACAAGCCACGGAGGCAGGCATTATTGACCTTGACGATTCGACTCATCATGAGCAATCGAACCTTTTCTTGTGATCAGCTTGACCACGATTACTATTGATGGTTCAATTTTCGAGGTTAATAATGTGGTTTGTGATGGTGAACCGTCCCCTTTAGTTGTAGGTTTGGGTGCTTGGGGGTGATTTAATTTGGCTGTTTTTCATCTAATTCATTAATATATGGTAATAAGGTTTTGGATTCGGTTTATCTTATAGCCCTGTTCGGTTTATCTTATAGCCCTGTTCGTCTGGGAGATTCAGCCCAGCCAGCAAGCCAACCAGCCAACCAGCACTAACCTAACTCTTAAACAAAAACCATTCAGCCCCAGCCATTTTCAGCCACTCCCAGCCGTCCGTTTTCAGCCAGCCGAACAGGCCATATAGTAGATCAATTCTCTCACTCCTACTGAAGGAAAAAATTGTTCCTGATCTTTTTAAAAAACGTGTTTTCCTTCTCGAACCTTTAAGCACAAGTGCACAACACATACACTTCCTGCGATTCCCATGGACTTGGTGCACCAGACAGCTGGACAGACAGGCGAATGAGGCGATTCTTCGAAGGACCTGGTCTATATATTTTTTTCTCTCTCTTACTAGTGTCTGCAATTACTGGGTCACAACTAGTACAGTGGTACCTAGTCCTTGCTTAGCCTTAACACATACGGTAATGGGGAAATGGAGATGGCTGATCAGATGGCACTGGCAGTTTTGCTGGGATTACCACTGAAATGCACACTGTAAAATTGCATGACCATTGTGTTTGTCTTACCAACTCCAACCTTCTAGATATCTAAGATCGAATCACACAATTCATTCTCATTTGGAAAAATACCAGCACCAAATGGTGAGCTTATTACCTCAAGTGGCCTTTCTTTCAGTAACTTCTATGTAGTGCTATTCTGTCGTTTTGGATATGGTATATGGTCCCTCAAACTCAAAGTACAACTTCGATCACATTTTTTTTGCTGCAAAATGTTTTGATATACCCAACAAACATATGAATGCATTATCAAAGTAGTTTAAGGATAAATCAACGTTGACTACACATGTGATTTGCATGCATACACGACTTGGATGTTTATGTGTTAGTATATGCCTGTGTCTGTGTATAAAGCACATCGCATTTATAACTGGGATATTAATTTAAGATGTCACTGTGATGCTAATTTATTCCATCTACTTTTTCCTCTTAAAAATATTATCCATAGTGATTGTCAGTTTAACAATGAGTTACTAACAGCTTTAACAAATAATATTACCTACATATATATTCTAAGCATTTATCATTATTAGATATGTAATTAAAAATTACTTTGCCAATATATTGCATTTAAATACATTTACTTTGAATTTGATTTAAGAAATAACTAGAAAATCATCTATTGGCGGTAAAATCCAACGGGTATTTTGCGAACTGAGAGTATATTTTAATCTTAGCAATTTGAAGAACGAAAAAGGTCATTTTAGAAAACATGTCTTAATAAATATTTGTCACAAATAATTAGTAAACTCCCATTCACAAATATTTTGGAATACAAATTATATGCGAGATAACTTTGTATCGGTACATTCGTTGACAAAAATGCATTAGAATGGATGACGAGAGATAGCACATAATGGTTGATATGCCACCACATACTAGATTCCATCTTCGGGCAGTTGGAGAATGCTATCGGCAAATATTGGAGAAAACCTCTTAATTTCTCCAACGATAATCACCGATATTAATATACTAGCACTTTTAACCATTTATCAACAAACACTTTTAATTCGTGACACAATTAGCAGATGAACCAAACTGCTCAACTTCTGTCGTAATGCTTCACTCGATCAAACATCGATAAACTCCTCGAACCTACATTTATGCAGCTATGTAAGCAAAGGAAACATTTTACCGAATAATGGGTACACAATTTTCAAGCGATTAACCTAAACCTCTTACAAAATAAGAAAAACATTTATCTTCTGTTTTACCATATTACTGAAATAAAATATTCGTTTGACATTTTTAAAAATACCTTCTACTACATTACTTAGACCAATACTCTCTACGTATCATATTATTACTCCTTCTACTTTGGTCAAATACTTCAACTTTGGTTAAACTTTCATACAAATATACTAGTAATATTTACAACACTAAATTAGTTTCATTAAACCTACAATCAAATATATTTTTATACTATATTTGTCTCATGTCAAAAACATTACTAATACTTTTCTCAATAAACTATTTAAATTTAAATAAGTTTGATTTTAACTTTTGGTAGTCTAAGTATATTTCCAAAAAAACATTTAACTTATCCATATATCCAAGCAGACAATCGGTGCGAATAATCCATTCCACACCAACCTTCAGCTACATCTCGGGGTACCTGTTGCAATTACCCCCCACTTTCTCTCTCCTCATCATCCCTCCCTCCCTCCTCTCAAACAAAAAGCGGCACCAACACCCCCCAAAGCCCCTTTCTCTCTCCTCCCCCCACTCCCCAAGCCAGAGGAGAGAGAAACATATAGACGAGCTCGCCGACGAGCTCCCCCTCCTCCGCCGCGATGGCTCGCCTCTTCCGCGAATCTCGCCGCGATTCAACCACTTCCTCCTCCAACGGCGGAGGCGGACTTCCCTCCATCTCCGTCTCCGGCGGCGGCGGCGGAGGGATATCTTCCCCGTTCCCCGACCTCGGCGTGTCCCTCACCGCGGCGGAGCTCCGGGAGGCGGCGTACGAGGTGCTCGTGGCTTCGTCCCGCACCACCGGAGGGAAGCCGCTCACCTACATCCCCCAATCGGCGGCGGCGGCTTCTCCGGCGTCGCCGGCCTCCGCCTCGTCGGTGAACTCCTCCTCCACCTCCTCCTCGCCGGCGCTGTTCCAGCGCTCGTTGACGTCCTTCTCGACGAGCAAGATGAAGAAGGCGCTCGGGCTGAAATCGTCGGCGTCTTCCAAGGGGGGAAGCGGCAGTAGCATCAGCAGCCCGGGGAGCGGGGGCGGCGGATCGAAGGCGGCGCAGCGGCGGCCGGCGACCGTCGGGGAGCTGATGCGGGTGCAGATGCAGGTGTCGGAGCCCGCCGACGCCAGGATCCGGAGGGGTCTCCTCCGCATCGCCGCCAGTCAGGTAGGATCTCATCTCCCGAGCTTGAAGATTCCCTTTGTTTCGTTCGTTGGTTGGTTGGAATGCAGCTTCGATTTCGCTTCGTTTGATCGATCGCCTTGAAGTTGAAGCGTGTTTGGTTAGTTTGAGATTGTGGTAGATAGATCTGGGTTGGGGGAGGGGTTCGCGAAAAATTTGAATTTCGCGAGAAAGACGCTCGTTTTTCGTATTTTTGTTTTTGTTTACGCGTATTTCTAGTTTGTATTGAAATGGCATTAGTATGCGTATCTGGATTTTTTTTTCTCGGGAGGGGAAATGAGATGAGTTCTCTCTCTTGTTTTAGTAGATCTTGTAATTTTGCGGTGTCGGTCGCAGTATATCCACCTTTTTTTTTCTGTGATGATTTGTTTATCGTACATCCTCCGATTTTTTTATCATTATACGTTTTCTCTCGCCGTTTAATATAATTATGAGCCGTTTCGGTAGCATGATTCTTAGCTTCATCTGCGGTTTTACTTCAGTAGTGGGATGCATTGTACAAAGGAAAGCTATACATATCGCATCTCGATAGAGTAACATCCAAATGGCTGTTTGTTTTTTTTTAGAAAATCTTATTTTTCAAGAATAACAATTTAGTCTTGTGTTGGAACGTATGGACTTTATAGCAATTTCACTGTAAATAATTTAATTCACAGTTTCACACATGTGAATGTACATGGCACTAGAGGCATGAGCACTGAAGGTAAGATTGTTCTACCAAGTGTGTCATAAATATTGTTGGTTTTGGCACTCGGTGCAGAACACTGAGTTTGGGAGGCAGGAGATATAGGGGGGAACATCTACTGAATTATGTTAGTTGCAGAGGCTACTCTATCATAACCAAAACATCCTAAAATCACATCCTGAGTGTTGAGCTTTCTGCCCTGAGCTTCAGACTCTGAATTGTATTGTAGTGCGTTCTGATAATGGCTGATGCATCATTGCACATCTTGGACTTTTAGTAGGTTGCAAGCAAACGTGTCAGGGTTTAGATGTCTATTGTGAGTTTAGTAGTTTAGCTCTAGCTTGCACAACTTTATTTTGCTATATGCTTTTTATAACATCCCGTGACATTGTTTGTTTAATAAATGTGCTCTGTTAACATACCATCAACATTTTACATTTAAATTTTAAATTAACACATCATAACTTAGTATTGACATCTCGCTAAATGTTTTTGTATTGTTTTCTAGACTTTAGTAGGTTTGATGTCAACATGCTAACATGATCTTATCGTATATATATCATATCAAAGATACTGTAATCTGCTCTATCAGTTTTTTGGGACTCACCCCCGTTTCTGTAATCATGGGTACCAAGTTTGAATTCCATTTTTCTTTTGAAACAGCTTGGCAGGCGTGCTGAAGCTATGGTCTTGCCCTTAGAATTCCTACAGCAGTTCAAGGCATCAGATTTCCCTGATCCTCAAGAGTACGAGGCATGGCGGAGTAGGAACTTGAAGCTTCTTGAGGCTGGTTTGCTCGTTCACCCACTTGTTCCATTGAATAAATCAGATGCTTCTGCACAACGACTGCGGCAAATTATACGTGGAGCATATGATAGGCCACTTGAAACTGGGAAAAACTCCGAGTCAATGCAAGTCCTACGTAGTGCTTGCATGTCCCTTGCTGGTAGGTCCGATGATGGAACTTCTGATGGATGCCACTGGGCAGATGGTTTTCCCTTGAATCTCCATCTGTACCAGATGTTGGTAGAAGCTTGTTTTGATAATAACGATGGCACTGTTGTTGATGAGATTGATGAGGTGATGGAGCTCTTAAAGAAGACCTGGGTGATTCTTGGAATTAATCAGATGCTTCACAACCTTTGCTTTGCTTGGGCACTGTTCAACCATTTTGTTATGTACGGCCAAGACGATATTGAGTTGCTTTCTGCTGCAGAGAATCAGCTGGCAGAAGTTGCAAAGGACGCCAAAACGACAAAAGATCCAAATTACAGCAAAGTGTTGAGTTCCACTTTAAGCTCGATAATGGGTTGGACAGAGAAAAGACTTCTGGCTTACCATGAGACCTTCAATACAAGTAACATTGAATCCATGCAAGGCATTGTCTCAATTGGAGTGTCGGCTGCAAGGGTTCTTGTTGAAGATATATCCAATGAGTACCGTCGTAGGAGGAAAGAAGAGACTGATGTAGCTCGCAGCAGGATAGAGACGTACATAAGGTCTTCACTCCGTACAGCTTTTGCTCAAGTAAGTCCCTATTAAGTCTCACCCTTATTCACACTGGAAAAAAAAGGCATATCGAAATTTGAACTTTAAGTCTTACTGCTTGATCAGCAATGATCAAGCAGTAAGATTTGCTTGATCTTTTCATATAGATCTTTTTGTGTAGTGCAGTAGCACAGTTATGTGACACGTCTTTAACTTTGCAGAGAATGGAAGAAGCAGATTCCAAGCGTTCATCAAGAAACCCTACCCCGGTTTTGTCTATCCTTGCAAAGGACATTGGTGACTTAGCAATTAAGGAGAAAAATTTGTACAGCCCAATATTAAAGACATGGCATCCCCTTGCTTCAGGCGTTGCTGTTGCAACCCTTCATTCTTGCTTTGGAAATGAGCTGAAACAGTTCATAGCTGGGCTTACAGAGCTGACCCCAGATACAGTTCAAGTGCTTAAGGCTGCTGACAAATTAGAGAAGGATCTTGTTAATATTGCAGTTGAAGATTCTGTGGATAGTGATGATGGAGGAAAGTCATTAATCAGAGAGATGCCACCATATGAAGCTGAAAATGCAATTGCTAACCTGGTCAAAGTTTGGATAAAAGAAAGAATAGACAGGCTCAAGGGATGGGTTGAGCGGAATTTGAAACAGGAGGTACTGTTATTTTCTTTCACAGTACATCTTATTTCTTTTTAGTATAAACAAATTTTAATTTAGTAACTGATGGTGCTTACTGTAGTGATTTTTATCACAATAAGATTAAATTACTCCCTGCATATAGATGCATAGTACTTGTAAACATTATCCACTTTTTCCTGAGGTGTCTATATTTATGTGTCATCGTTAACTGCAAATCTCAAATCTGGGCTCTGATGTATGGTTCATTTTCTCATCTTGTCCCAACTATGGCTGTCAAAATTGCCGAATGTGTTTGATTTGCAGTCATTTTTACATTCCACCAGTTTTTCAGAATGGAAATAAAGATTTACAGCTAGGTGTCAGTGTGACACCAGATGCATGCTATATTGCTGTGTAAACCAAATATTGTAGGCTCAGTCAGCTTAAGATTCAGTCGTCCCGAACATTCTTCTTGGATGATGAGCACATGTTGCTCTTGACAGATTGTGTTAGGAATAGCTTAGCTTGACATTTTCCCTTGGATTCTACAATATTCAGTTCCACTAAATTTGTTAATGTCCTTTATGCAGACTTGGAATCCAGGTGCCAACAGAGAGAATATTGCTCCCTCTTCTGTGGAGATGCTTCGGGTAGTTGGTGAAACATTAGATGCGTTTTTCCAATTGCCTATTCCAATGCATCCAGTTCTTCTTCCTGACCTGATGTTTGGACTTGATAGAAGCCTACAGCTTTATGTGTCTAAAGCAAAATCTGGCTGTGGTAAGTATTGAACTCATGACAGTTGGAATCATTTACTATAACATCGTGGTGTTTGGATGCAGAGCACAAATGTTCATATTCTCAACATGTATTATTTACAGGAACAAGGAATACTTTTATGCCCCAACTACCTCCGTTAACGCGATGTGAGGTAGGATCCAATCTGCTGTTCAAGAAAAAGGAAAAGCCACAGAATCCACAGTACCGAGGATCACAAAACGGAACAGCCAATGGAGCTGATCCCTTAGCCCTTCCTCAACTCTGTGTACGCCTAAACACGCTCCAGTTCATGCGAGGTGAACTTGAGAACTTAGAGAAGAAGATAAAAACAGGCTTGCGAAATGTTGAGTCAGCTCAGGCAGATGTTACTGATGGGTTGGACATTAAGTTTGAGCTTTGTCAGACAGCCTGTCAAGAAGGTATTCAGCAGTTATGTGAGACGACTGCATACAAGGTGACATTCTATGACCTGGGGCACGTTCTCTGGGACATCCTTTATGTTGGTGACGTTGCATCAAGCAGGGTCGAGATATTGTTGAGAGAGCTCGACCCTATCCTAGAGACCATATCTGGTATGGTGCATAACAAAGTGCGGAACCGTGCCATAACTGCATTGATGAAAGCCACTTTTGATGGGTTCTTGCTGGTGCTTCTTGCCGGTGGGCCTTTGCGTGCTTTCACCCGTCAAGACTCTCAGATCATAGAGGATGACTTCAAGTCCCTTAAAGATCTGTTTTTAGCGGATGGTGATGGTTTGCCAGAGGAACTGGTTGATAAGGCGTCCTCCCAGGTCAAGAATGTCTTACCTCTCCTACGAACAGACTCTGAGAGCCTCATTGATCGGTTCAAACGCATGATGGCCGAGTCAAATCGATCGGCAGCTAAGAATAGGTTACCATTGCCACCAACAACAGGACACTGGAGTCCAAATGAAGCCAACACAGTCCTGCGAGTTCTGTGCTACCGTTATGATGAGACAGCTACCAGGTTCCTAAAGAAAACCTATAATCTTCCCAAGAAGATCTGATGAATTTCATGTACATTTTCTGCAAACAAAATCATGGGATCCACTGAGGACGTAAAGATTGAGAATGATTTTGTCACATCCTCCTATGAGGAATACCACCATTGTAAAGCTACCACTGCAGAGTTTGCCTTATCAAGAATTGATTTGAACGGGGGGAGTTCAATTCAGCAACTTGGTCGTTCTATCACATACTACTGCTCAATGTCGCTGAGAAAGAAAGATGCTGATATTATTTTCCTTTTTCTCCTTTTTTGGTGGGTGGGGGTTACTTACAGGTCGATTTGTTTATTGTTATGATTATTATATGTTTTTCCCTAATCCAGTTCTTTTGCTGACCTTGGACGCTGCGCGTGTGTATTCTCCATTAGTTTGTAGTTTGCTACAGATATAAGATATTCCCATCTTGTGAATAAGTTTTGTACTGGTGTCACTTGGTGCGTTCAACTTGACTACAGTATGTGAAGCATTTGGTTCCTGCCTTTGCAGAAATATCGAGGGAACTTTAAACCTTTTCCCGGCCATGTGATCTGTTCGAATGGAGTGATTACTCTGTTGTTGTCGAGTGTTGAAGGTTTTTCGTCTGCCTTGTGAAATCAGCATTTGGTACTGATGCGCTTTATAGTGCAGCTAACTAAAGCATATCTATGTGTATTACCAAATATCAAAGCTGGCACATTACGGTTTATTACTTTATATTTGTTTCAGAAAAGCATGGTTATGAGCAGAGCAATGCTATTTACATATGGTTTAGTACCGGGGTGTGGTTAGGGTTAAGCATTTTACATATTTTTCTACTCCATCTGTCCAAATATATAAGCATCTTACGTATCTGGATGAAGAAAGTAGTTAAATTTCAAAAGTTCCAACTAAAAATTTATTTTCAATTGAAAGTTTCAAGTTAATAGTTTTAAAATTTGAATTAAAGTTATAAGTTTTGAGCTGAAACTTCTAAATATTAAGTTAAAAGTTGATATTTAGCGGACGTTCGCAAGATAGCTTTCCTATATGGAGGAGTAAGGCTTTATCTAGAGTTTAAATTTTTACGATTTTGCCCACTATGACTGAGGAGGATAGCATAATATATGTAACAGAAGAATAAAATTATTCCCACCATGCTTCCGTATGTGACCGAAATATGTTTTAGCGCATGTTTAGAGGCACTTTTAGTTTTTTAAAGCAATTGTTAAGTATTTACCTTCTCTGTTTCATAATGTAACACGTTTTGACTTTTTCTTACAACAGATTGACCATTCATAAAAAAAATTTGAAAATATCATTTACTTTGTTTGTGAATTACTTTATTTATCAAAAATACTTTAATTATGACTTATCATTTTTATATTTGCATTAAAATTTTAAATAAGACGAATGATCAAACATAACATTATGAAACGGAGGTAGTAGCTAATAAGAATGAAGACAAGTTAAAAAACTTATCCATATTTGTAACTACATATTCTCATGGTCTTAGTGGTTACATCTCCCATTTAATGATAGTCTTTCATCTATTCAATTTTGGTGGTGTCAAATGTCTTTAGTTGAAAAAAAAAATCATTCACCGTTTATTGAACTGTTTGATTAAAAATAGACCTCATGCTTTACGGGCCTTTCACATAAATAAATAAAATAATTCATACAATTATTGAATTAATTTATAAAATTAGTGCAAGGAATAATAGTAGAAATATCAGCTATTTTTTATTTTTGAAATGGAAAATATATCATCTACCCTTATCTTCTTCCCATCGTCCACATGAGAAAGATAAAGATTTATTTTAAAAAAATCTCAAAAAAAAGATTTTTTTTTAAAAGGAGAACCCCCGAAAGGGAAATTTCACATCGAGCGAGCGAGTCCATTCCAAGTCAAAGCTTCTTCTCCAATCGAACGGTTCGTTCCCCTCCCTCTCTCTCTCTCTCTCTCTCTCCTCGGCGAGAGAAAGCGCCGCCGCCGCCGCTTGTGCCGGCATGGAGGGCGAGGCGCTCCGCATGGTGTTCTCGCGGGAGTTCTGGCGGATGGCAATCCTGTGGACCATCTCCCTACTCTACTCCTACATCCTCCTCTTCTTCTTTCGCCGCGGAGCCCCCGTCCCTCGCCGCCGCCGCCGCCGACCTAGGTCCGACGACAACGACGGCGACGACACTGGCCTCGGAGGCCGCCGCCCAATATGCGTGGTTACCGGGGTAACTAACCAATGGCTCGCTTCTCCCCGCCTTGTGATGTGCTCTGTTCATGGGATTTGTCCTTTGTGTGTGTTCAGGCGACGTCTGGGCTGGGCAAGGCGGCGTCGGCGGCGCTGGCGCGGGAGGGATACCACGTCGTGCTTGGTGAGCCGCTTTGTTTCTTCTTCGTGCTCTTGTGGGCATTCCGTCGAACACCTGTGTGCATCTTGGTAGTCAATCTTATCCCCCCTGGGTTCTATACGTAGTTGGTCCGCTCTTGCATCTACAACTGTATATATAGGAGTGTTGTACTGAAATTGCATATCGACTTATTTCCTACTTGCCGATTGCGATGCCATAGCTTTCTAGCGGAAAGAATTCTTTGGTTTTTAATCGTTGAGTTGATTCAACCTTGCTAGTGACTTGGGTATTATTGGACTAAAACACTATGCATTCTATTTTTGTCAGCTGGGCGTTCTTCACAATTGTTATCTGAGGTATCATTTGGAGCTTTAGCTAGATGTGTTATGTTATCATCTACCATTTTCATCATTGTGGTGATTTTTGCAAAACAGACTGTTCAAGAAATTCGGAGTCGACAACCTGATGCCCATGTTGAAGCATTTCAAGTCGACTTAACATCCTTCAAGTCAATAAAGAAGTTTGAAATTTCACTGAATCAGTGGATCCAGGATTCAAATATGGAGCATTCTATTCAGCTTTTGATCAATAATGCTGGGATGCTAGCCAAGTCACAGCGAATTACAGAGGACAGCTTTGATGAGTAGGTGTTTGCCTTGAAAGTATTGTTGTAAAAAGAAATACCTTGTGTTCTTCATTGTACTTGTTTTACTTATGTAAATATTTACATATTTCCAGAATGATGCAGGCAAACTACATTGGTCCATTTGTCCTGACCAACACTCTGTTACCGTTGCTCAAGAACAGCTCGACGCCTTCTCGGGTAGTTAACCTAACATCTTTCACACACAGATGTGGTAAGTGTCAAGTCTTTTATTGTAAATTGCGAGCAAACTATATGAATATTAACTTGGTATAGACTACAAAATAATATTGTGGGCACATTATTTTGCATCAACCTGTCCAATTATTTTTCCCTTTTGCTATGCATGTCTCGTTTGCTGTAAATTGCATTTTTGAAATCTTCTCAGGCATATGTTTCACTGCCATAGTTTTGAATCAGTAGCACATATGTGTGCAATCTGCTCGTGTTTGACATATGCTCTTGTAGTAGCTCATAAATCATAGTGTTTTTTTAAAACATAAGTTGCATTTCAGCTAGATCCTACCATTATATTTTCTCTTATCATAACTGCTGCTTTATTCTTTCCAAGAGAAGTAGACATGTGGTTTGGTTGTAAAGAAGTAGACTTATATTTGGGTTAATATGTGCAACTTTCACATCTCCAGTGTCAGAAGTTAACTTGTCTAACAAAGGATTGAGAGGAGTAAGGTTTGGTCATTGGTCAGCAAGGAGAAGCTATCCCTTGGCCTCTACTTATGAGTATACCAAGTGTACGCCTCATTCTTCTCTCTTTTTTTCATAGGCTTGATACATCTTTATCTTGATTGGACTCATTTTCTCATATTCCAGTTTGTTTACTGATGTTCTCATACGAGCTTCATCGACAACTTCACTTATCTCCTGGTGTCTCTGTCATGTATGTGCCATCGACTTTTTCCCTGTGCTTTTTCTTTCCCATCTTTTCATTGTGCAGTAAATCCACAGTATTGCTGATGTATATGGTGGTCATTTTCTAATTTCAATGATTAAAATTCAAGAACTTTGTCATCAGTCACCGAGTGAACCTCTACTGAAACTATATTAAAATCATTGGAGGATATACTTGATTGTGTAATAAGCTTTTGGCATTTTACCGAAACAATCATAATTCATGCCAGACTTCTTTTAGAATGAATCTTACTTTACCATCTTGAAATTGAATTTGAAGTTGCTTACTACTCATCTGAAGTATGACATTTCATGCTTCCAGGGCTGCGGATCCAGGTGTAGTAGAGACCGGCATAATGCGGGAGCTTCCTCCATGTCTTTCTTGGTTTGCACTTTCTGTTCTGCGCGTCCTGAATCTCCTACAACAACCTGATACGGGAGTTGGTGCTGTCCTTGATGCCGCTTTCGCGTTGCCTGTAAGCTTCCCTTCCAATCCTAGCAAACGCTTACATTAATCCATAACAACATAATGCACTAGATTCCCCTCAATGGAATACATTTTACATTGGGTTTTAGGAAGCGTCTGGAAAGTATTTCTTTGGAGGGAAAGGAAGGACCATAAGTTCTTCTCAGCTGTCATACGACATTGAAGTGGCCAAGAAGCTATGGGCAGAATCTTTAGCAGTATTCAACGAGCTACAGATTGGAGAAAGTGAACTGAGGACTAGTTGAAGTAATTTGTAAAAATTATGACACGTTGGTGAGTCTCATTTTTCGTAACCTGTTTTTAGTTTCTCGGCAATACTACAATGTAAATCACGATCAATTTGAAGTTTAATGTTTGACTTAGCTGAGTTAGTTCCGTGTATACATATCAGCACCTGCATTGATGTTATGAGAGGTCACTGAATATCGGTCAGCACTGTTGGTCTGTTGATGGCATATAAAATTCAGGCATTTTCCAGTAGTCAGGACCAGTTTCTGTGCACATTAGTTAATCTCTCTTATGAAAGACTCAGAACATGTGTATTGTAAAACTGCAGGAGATAGTGAGATACCCTCTTGTTGCCTCAAAAGGTTATCAGACATTGATACCACGGGTTTGAATCATTCAACAAATCATCTTAAAAGTACACCCATGTATGTATAGAGTATTCGTAGTCACTAGGATTTGAAACTTGATAGGCACCATGGGTGCTTTTCCTTCATACGTGTTTTCACGTGTATGCATATATAGCTACATAAACGTCTTGACCTCTTATCTATTTTACATAGTCTATCAGAAAATAAAAGTACTTTTAGAAATTTTTTCAACAGGATTAAGAAGACGGCTGAAATTATTAAATTCAAGGCTATGAATTTTACATATCCAGATTTATACCCCAAAACCTTGTATCGTTAATCGTTAGACGGAGGTAGGTAATATTGTTGAATATACTATAAATATCTGTTCTCTTGAAATTCTATCAAGTGAATGATGAGGCGGCTGACGTGGCCTCGCATTGGCTAGGAACTCCCGATATTTTTGCCACATTTTTACCTAGTTTTTGGCGGTGCCCGACTACCCGCGGTGAATTTCAGTAGACGCCGAGGGGGTGTCACGTTAGCGTCCTCTCGATCGGCGTGGCCTGTTTTACACAAGTCTCGGTCATTTTTGTTTGTATGTTTGTGTCGTCGTGTCTGTGTGTGGTGGAAATCAGTTTGAGCAAGGTGCCAAAGTGGGCTCGGCTGGTTTCGAACGTTGAGAGGTCTATTTAATTTGTTGGGATCTGTAGGGATAGATGAGTGTGCTCGAGCTGGCATGGTGATATCTCCAAGTGGCTAGCATGCAATGTATCCTCCCGTACGTGCGTCTAGTGGCGAAGCCAGCGATGTCGTCGAGCTCGGACGATGAAATGTAGGAGTATTTTTTTTCTACGTGAAGGTAATAATCTTTTTACATAATTTTTGGTGGTATAAGGTGAAGATCACAATGGTGAAGCTTAAGGCGGCCACCCGACAAACCTGAGAGCTTGCTCCACGGTTGCTGTGTGTGATGTATGACATCGATATGTCTTCATTCGTTAATAGATGTGCATGCACCGTGACTGCTTGAACTTTATTTTTTTTTCAATAATGCTCATGGACACCCATTTTATCTACGCGCATTAATTAGTTTGTTACTTCGTTGTTGCTAATTTTGCGTAGCGAATAAATCAGTTGTGCTATGTCATGAGTAGATTTTACAATACTCACGTAGCTCACACTGCTTCCCAGGGTTGTTTCATCGAACTCTCTCAAAGTAGCATCTGTTTTAACAAATTAGCAAGGACAGGCGGAAACATATAAGTATGCAATTAATCGACTTCTCAATGGTTAACTAAGTTAACGGGTAGAGATGGAGAGTAACCTTGTGGAGGCCAACATGGATTATTGCGACGATCCCTTGATAACTTGATTTGGAATCAACGTATACATGACTCCGAAGTTCTAACAGCGTACTTAGTAGAGTTTACATTATGGGGTATCACAGCAAAAACTATTTAATTCCGTTTCACAATTCAAGGCTTCACATATTCTTAGAATTGCAGCAATAGAGACCAGTGTTCATGTAGGGATTTTGAATCCTCTGACTCTGTATTTTAAGAAGCAGAATGCCTGTGACTTTGAAATGTTTGCAGCTGTTCGATTTTACAAGAAAAACAGTTCATTGCATCTGCAAATCTGAATTAATACTACTCCTTAAATATATTAATTTCATATTGAATCTCATAGCAGAGATGATTATTAATGTTCGTCTCTACTCTACCTTTACTAACTGAATTCACATCCACAGAGATAACCACCAACCAAAAGTCCAGAACCCAATAGTTTGGAACGAATAAATATCGTTATTGCAAAAACCATCATCTTAGTGTACATTGTACAAACACCAACTCGACCGACCGATCATCATCTTCAACACACTACAACGATCAACTCGATCACTGGCCCCTAACTAACAACCCCCCCACTCACTTCCCGGGAACGAAGTTGGTAGCATAAGCCCAAGCATTGTTGTTAACCGGGTCAGCAAGATGATCAGCGAGATTCTCCAAAGGCCCCTTCCCCGTAACAATCGCCTGCACAAAAAACCCAAACATAGAAAACATAGCAAGACGCCCATTCTTGATCTCCTTCACCTTCAACTCAGCAAAAGCCTCAGGATCATCAGCAAGGCCCAATGGGTCAAAACTCCCTCCTGGGTAAAGCGGGTCCACGACCTCGCCCAATGGGCCCCCTGCAATGCGATACCCCTCCACGGCGCCCATGAGCACAACCTGGACGGCCCAAATGGCCAAAATGCTCTGCGCGTGGATCAAACTTGGGTTTCCGAGGTAATCCAGCCCACCATCGCTGAAGATTTGTGACCCGGCCTTGAACCAGACGGCCTCGCCGAATTTAACCCCGTTGCGGGAGAGGAGTTCGGGGAAGACGCAGCCGAGCGCGCCGAGCATGGCCCACCTGGAGTGGATGACTTCCAGCTCACGATTCTTCGCGAAGGTTTCTGGGTCGGCGGATAGGCCGGCCGTGTCCCAGCCGTAGTCGCCGGGGAACTCGCCGGTGAGGTAGCTCGGTGGCTCGCCGGAGAGTGGGCCCAGGTAGAGGACTCTGTCTGGGCCGTACCATGGGCTTCCGGATGCTGATGGCTTGGGCTTTGCTGCGGTTTTGCGCATGGTTATGCGGCCTTCGCCGAAGGGGGAGGTTGTGGCGGTGCGGGTTCCCGCCATTACTGGGGAGGAGAGGGACATTGTTGCGGCGGCCATTGATTGATTGTTGCAGTGAGTGAGTTTGAGGTGAGGGTGTGGAAGAAGAGGCGGGAGATTAGGGAGTTTAAATAGCGCGGGAAGGGGGTGGATGGGGATGGGGTGCTTATCTTGGGGGAAATCTAAAGGTGGCTCGCGATTGGCACGGGGGAGAGAGGTTGGGGGATAGGGTGGCTGATGTGGCTGCGTGGTGGCCATGGGAAATTGGGAGTTGCAAAGGACGCGGGATATTCTGTGTAAGACGGGGGGAGTTTTTGTGGGGTTTGGGGTGCATGGTGGCGTGTGAGCCGTGGGTTTGGCTGAGATTTTTTGTCCGTTGGGTTTTGGTTTCTCGAAGATTCTACTGTTGGTTGAGATGGTTTTTACTGACCAGTAGACTAGTAGAATGACAGTGCAAATCGCCAAGTAGCGAGTGGAAAGTAGTACTGGGACTGATGGCGATTTTGCCTATCGATTATTGTGCGAAGGAGGAAGGCCACATTTACTAAGAGCAACTCCATTACGCTAAAAATCAAACATGGAAAAAATCTATCGTGTCACCGTCACCGAACCATATTATCTAACACATATGAGAAGTCGACCAAACTTTTTAGTTCGAACCATAGAGTTAAAAAATTATACTTATGTACCCTATGACTAGATGTGCATATATCCTTGTGATCGGTGAGAGCGGCCCCATACGTCCCACCAACATATATTTTTAACTAAAGCTTATGTTGTGGGAGCAACCATACCAGATTAATCTCTTTATTCACTAGAGATGCCCCTGGAGGATAAGAATTGAATTATGGAGGCAATCATCCATAGTTGGGGTAGGGCATGCCTACTCAGCTCTAGCTTTGTACATCCATCAGTATGGATGAAAACGGTTCCAAAAGTATTGAGTTTCCTGACGTGTTTTCAGAAGCAGAAACTGTCGGTCGGAAATTTTTGGAAATGAAAATGAATTTGGATTTTTTTCTCTCCATACAGAAATGAATACGGTAAGTATACTATCCGTGAAAACCGGAATTGGTTGCAAATGAAAACTTCTCATATACAACCGATTAATTTCAGCCTAATCTGCTAGATGTTCATGTTTCTATTAAGTATTGAGGTGTCAGTTGAATGAAGATTTTTTAATTGTACTGTGCTTTTGATATGTTTTTCTTTGCCTAATTATTGTTTTTATTAGGACATGCCATACTAATTATGGATATAGATGAATATAGTTATGTTCTAAAAAAATTTGAATTGTAAAATATTTGTATTATTATTAACATTCATAAAAATATTTAGGAATGTCTATTGTTGTTTCTGAAAAAAATAATAAGGTACATCAATATGTTGATTTGAGAAGTTCAGTACGAGAGATTTGTATATTCAAATAAATATCGGTTACCGCGTTCGGTCCATTTCATATTATTATATTTTCGTGTCGGGATTTTTGGTTCCAATCCCGAAAAAACTTTAAAAGGAAAACGAAGATGGTTTCTGTCCATTTCAGAGAAGTTTTCATCCCTATCCATTAGTGGTCAAAGGAGTCCTCTGTTATTTTTCTCTTCCCTTTTTTTCCTAACTAAACACCATTATCGCTGTGGCTTTGTGCCCACCAGTCTATCTCGCTAGAGGTTAGTAACAAGTCAAAAGTCTGGGACTGATCCGTGATGTGAATTTGAATAAAATTGTAGGTGTGTAGTGTTTGAAGTTTACAGTTACTCTGGGTTTTGCGCAAGTTTTATTATATAGCAATAATTCCTTTTCGAGTACAGGTTGGGAGAACACACAATAAGATTACTACTTACATCCTTGAATACAAGGTATTTTGATATTTTACTTGCAACTCTGACCATTTGTCTTATTAAAAAATTTATTTACAAATCACAAATAAAATAAATAATATTTAAAAAATTTAATAAGACAGATGGTCAAAGTTACAATAAAATATCAAAATACCTTATATCAATTTGATATAGTATACACACAAGCACAAGTGCTGAGCTTGGGACTTCAAACGGTCAAACCGGTACTTCCACTGTCAAAAAAAAAGTAAATTCCTAATTCAAACCTAGGAATTAATTTTTTTATAGGACGGAGAGAGTAGACAACATCACCGACATGCATGATTTATCTCATAGTCCATTAACTCTCTGGACATGTTTCTCAGGGCATGAAACCTGCATTACCCAAAGCCCTGATGCTAGCCAGAAAGGAGACCCAGGGTCAAGCGGTGCGTATCAAGATTCATAAGCATCGATTGCTCATGAGACCAAACGGGAGAGAAGAAAGAACACAAAATTTAATATGGCTCACACAGGAACATAAAAGATAAACCTAAAGCATAAGCCATTGTTTATTCCAGGCGAGTAACCCATGCTTCACTTTACGAGTACATGAGATCTATAGGAGATTCCAAGTCCAACCAACATTAACTTGTATTTTCTTTACTCCGATCCACCGATAAAACTAACAGAACGAAAACGAACCAAAGCTCTTCAGTTTCTCTCAGTTCAAGGTCTCAGCAGACCACGTACTCTGTTTCTCACCTGCAAAATTGTTCAAGTAAGCATTCTCAAGGGGCGCACTACGGGGCTGCCTGCCTTTTTACTTCCATCAGTTGCTAGCACTCGCCGGGAGGTAGTACTGGTAGTACCCCAGCACGGCAAGCAGGGCGACGAGCATGGCGGCCACTGCAGCAGCAGGGCCAGCCCAGGACCAGTATGAGTGGGCTTTCTTCCTCTTCAGGATAGCCTTCGGCAGCGGGGCCTTGCTCCTGGTCACGACGTTTCTGCTGTGGCGGACATTCTGATTCTGTTCTCTCCTCACTGGAGCAGAAGCAGGAGCTGAGTCATCCTCTGCTTGGGCTCCCGCTGCTCCATCAGACCTGTTGTCCGATTCAGTTGGCTCCTCGGTGTCAGCTGCCTCAGCCCTCCTCCTGGCTCTCATCTCCTCTCTCTGAAAAAGTATATCGCCATGGTTTTACAATGTAGCAGAGCAAGAGAGATAAACATGGATATATACAATGTAGCAGGGCGAGAAATGATGATAAAATTATCTACCTGAAGTTTCCTTTCTGCCTCCTTTTGTGCACGAGCTGCTGCCTTCGCTGCTTGCTTCTCGGCCTGCTTCTTCTTCCTTTCCAGGGCAAGTCTATTCTTCTCTATCTCCTCTTGTCTCTTGATCTCTTTCAACTTCGCTAAATCAACCTCTTTAGGCTTTGGCTTCTCCTTGGGAGACTCAACCTCATAGTCATCATCAGCATCCAGAGATGATTTAGCCTTAGCTGACTTAGCTGCTGCTTTTGCACGGGGCTCATCTTTCGGAGCAGCATCTGCTTGGGGAGCAGGCACTTCCTTGGCTTGTTTTGCAGGCATTTTTAATTGGATAGGCTCTTGTTCTGCAGGTGCTGCTGCTGCCTCTGTTTCAATAAATATGGGTTTCTCATCAGGATTCCTCATCCGGCCATCACGGCTAAGCTGTCGACTGTTGAGGGAGGAAAGGATCCTTTTCTCATAGTCCTCCCTAAAGGCCTTGCTGTTGCACCATTCTGCCATGATTTTGTCAACCTATAAGAGTAGAACAGAAGTTTAATTTGGACATGTTTTGTGAAGTCAATAAAGATGAACATTTATTAAAGCAACACTGAGAGGCGCACACCTGTGTCTTGTGGAGCTCTTGCACTTCTGCAAGCTCACTCCTAGAAGCAAGATCCCTAGCTTTGCTCAGAAGTAGGCGGTTTTGATGGAATGAATTGTTCTGGATAAACATGGGAGAGTGAGAATCAGTAGAAAGACAGGGGAATCCCACATTCTCAAAATCAAAACTATCTAGGCTTAAGCTTGCTAAATACAACTGTTTGAGACAGAATAACTATAAACATGTCTCACCGCCACATATTTTAACAAGTTATAAGCAAGTTATAATGATAATATGCAGCTCGGTTAGATAGGGGCATAGGGCTGAAATGAACAAAATCTTAATAAGCTAACAATAACATGGGGTGCTCCTAATGGCAGAGGTATAAGTGTATCAGATGAAGGAAATTTAATTGGAATTTACGATGTCAGAATATACGTAAAAAGGCATCAAACTTGGGGAAAAACAATTTTCCTAACATCTCAAGGATGTGTAAATAAGGTGACGCGAAGCCATGCAAATATAAGCATATTTGCCTATTTGGCAAGAACTGGAAATCCAGTATTACCAGGATATAGACACAGGAATCAGTCCGACATGGATTCCAATGTCTGATATAGTAAACCCATACCAGGAATCCAGGACATTTACAAGTAACCCATCCTCTTGACCACAAACCTCAGTCTCTAGAGAGATAGAAAGTTGGCATCTGACACAAAAATTCTGTCTCTATAGAGGATAATCCCTCCGTCTTAAAATACTACCTAGTACTAGATGGGACACCACCTAGTACAACGAATCTAGACAAAGGCAGGTCTAGATATGTTGTACTAGGTAATGTCCCCTCTAATACTAGATAGTTGTATTTTGAGACGAAGGGAGAAGAAAGTTGGAATCTGACACAAGCAACTGCTCCAGCTGCAAAAACAACCTAGACAGAACCAATGCTTTTATTCCCCCCCC
>CM002487.1:6325565-6381782 GCA_000325765.3 Leersia perrieri | reverse complement strand
CCCAACCCAACTAAGAAACTTGTTTCTGCCCTGACTGCCAGTTGGACTCTGCTGGGAAGGGTTGACGCACCACCAGCCAAGTCAGACACATGTCAACACATAATAACGAGTTGACATGGCAAAATAATTTCAGATCCAAGTGTCATGTAATACTGTGTGCAAGACAACCGAAGTAACTTCAACAAATTAGGTGTTCAGCTAATAGAATTAGAAGAGAAAACATGATGCTTTGCATGAGAGATTGAGAGAAAGACGTTGACTTACGTAGGCATCTCGTGCATGTCTCAATTGGGTCAATGATTCATATGCCTTGTCCTTTCTGGCAGTGGCTGCAGTTAAATCTTCTTGAAGCGAAGCAATCTCTGCTTCAATAGCCTTTAGCTCATCCTCCAGAACCTTAATTTTAGATCTGACTGCTTGTCGCTCCTTCTTTACCCCATCAATGCCCTCCCCAATGATCTGAAGTAACATTGCAACAATGTTCGACCATGATTAATTTCATTTATTCAAGGAGATAAATACACAAACAAAATATGAAGTTGCAGCACTATATACTTACTTTAACCTGATCCTGTATGGCGTCTCTTTCGACCACTGTATCTTGGATTTGAGCTCGGTTAGCAGAAGCAGCAATGACTTGTGGTCTAGTCTTTTTAAGCTGACTAATCTGTTTGATCAATCGCTTCTCCTCATCTAAGGATATGCTCTCATGAGATATGCGGTCGTGCAATCTCTTGATCTATTAGGTCACAAGCATGAAATCAAATATTGGAGTGAAGCACAGAAAATTAGTTATCAAAGGTTAAGCGTACCACCGTACCGTTTGATCAAGCTCTTCGATTGAAGAACATATACCTGCACCCTGTGCCCGCACAGCATTGTTTTCATCGCGGAACTTGCCTAGACGATTTCTAAGAGGTTCTATCTCCTTCAGCTTCTCACTTACAGCTTCATTGTATTGCTTGTTCTCAGCAGACAGTGGCTTCAGCTCTGAGATAATACCGAAGCGCTCATTCTGCAGATTTTAAAAAGAAAAGGTGGAAGTAGCAGTGAATCAGCCAGTAAATTTTGTAAAAAAAAAAAGTAAAAAACATTGAACATCTTGTTATTAATAAACAACCAAATCTATCTAAAAAATCGCATTAGGGTGAACATTCCCTGTTGTAAAAACATGAGTAGCGCAATTCATGAAAAGTATTTTACTAATTTTAAACAATATTATAATATATTGTTGTTTATCATATCATCGCACAGGCATTCAGCTAGTATGATAAAATGTAAACAAGATTGATCATATTTATCTGAAATAGAATTATAAGAACTAACAAATACTCGTACCTTCTTGGCTTTTATAGCATCAAAAATTTGAGAACGAGCTTGGATCTTCTTCTGGAAGTCCTTTTCTGCCTGATCAAGCTTCTCTTTCAGCTTAGGGTCCTCGAGTGAGCGGATCTTGACAAAGAAAAAGCTATGTGTTTTCCTAGCTTCAGGCCAATCCTCTTTTGCATCCTTTGGGGGTGCCAGATCAGCGGCATTCACAGCTCCATTTGCTACAGCTGTGCTCTTGTCTGAACCAAAGAGAACTGCCTCCTCGCGTTCCTTGGCAGCTTTACTTTCATTCTCTTGGAAAAGGTTCACTTCTCCATCAGCTATCTTAACCTCTGCTGGTGCAGGTTCAGTTCCAACGACCTCCATTCCCATGTCCCTTCAGATAATATACAAGGAATCAGCAAACATCACAGCATAAATAAAAACACATCCAGTAAGATGTATAAACTATATGCAAGGGCAACCAGTTACAATATGTTTGGAATTAAAATAAATATATGGCTAGACCATACAGGAAAAGAAATCAGGCAAAACTCACTGAAGACATATTGCGCCAGAATGACCTCACTCACCTGGAAGTAAAAACAACACTACCCCAGCAAATCAATTATATGAGGGCCAAGTCTTATCACCACATAGTAATTCATTATAGTTCAGATTTAAAAGGCACACATATCACAATAATCATTATCTATACATCAAAATGGATATATCTCCACACTGTGATTCGAAGTTCAATTTAACCCACTGATCACAATAGTTCTCCTACCCACAAACCAAATACCCCCACATTCAATTGCCTGGTCAAGTGGAACTCAGTGAAAAATCACGCAAATCACACAAACAGAAACCAAATCAGCACATACAAATCTATACTAGTGAGGAAAGTATGCACATCACTTTGGGGAATGTGGGCCATAAGCCCATAACTAATGAGTCATGCTGTGCAGTCAAGGTGGTGAGGTGTACACTAAACAACAGGTGCACACAGACCAGTCACCACATTGCTGGCTGCCAGAGCGCATCCAGTGTTTAACAAGGGGCTAGTCGCTAGATCGACAATGCTAGCACCTACAGTCACTTAGAAACCGCCTATGATCAACTTGACTAGGGGCTTCCAAGACATAAAACAAAAACAATGAAAAATAAGTATAGCGGTACTAGAGCCCTAAGGCAGGTGCACCACCAAATGCAAAATCGCAGTAGCTAAATGACTTGTAGTACCTAATAGTGCCTTGGAGTGACTTTTAGAGCACTAAACACATCAGAAGAATGGCATGGCATGGCATGGTATTACGTGTTTAATGTGGTGCATTTACAAAGTAGTTTGATAGTGGTATGTTGTGTCCTGCTGATATCTGGTGGCATAGCTGCACCCTAATAAATAAAACTAGCACTGTGACTCACAAGATATCAAATTGGGATAAAATTTGCCCAGAATGGAAATGAGAAGGTTACAGCAATGTTATAACGAGATAAGCATACATTTCCCTTCTCGCACCCTTACAGTTTGGATATTCTACTTCCAAAAAAAAAAGAAAAAAACCTTCCCTTCCCTTCATTCTCCCATTCAAGAGAATGGATGTAATGAGTACTATAGATTATACACACAGTTGTCCAAATGCAGGCAACACAAATTGAGCACCAAGGAATGTTGATCCTTAGGTTGCCCAGTGAACTCTGATGGTCCAATTAGGCAATCACTACAGCTCGAGTTGACAAACAAAAACATGCCTAAATCGACGCAACCAGTTCAGAACACCAACTGACCAGCAACCACAATCAAACCAAGCGGAAAAAATAAGCAAAAAGGGAAAAATTAACTACCGGACGAATCAAGGTCTCACACGGGCGCGCAGGCAAAATTCTGCACCGATAGCACCCTCGCGATCCATACTCAGCCAGCTCCACCGCCAACCCCAGCAAACCAAAATGCCGGCGTGATTCACGAGGCCCCTAATCCCCCACCTCAGTTTCCACACGCGATCCAAGCGGCCATGCCGATCCAGATCTACCGATCCACCACAACCCAATTCCCCCACACCACGAGCATTCCCCACACATCGAAATCGAACCGCCCCAGATCACAACCCCACCCCCCTCCTGAATCCAACACCACACCCAAAAAAATCACAACCCCAAACCACACGCCAGATCGCACTATAATACACCATCCACCCGAGAAACCCCGCAGCGCCGCGCTAGATCGGGGTACGGAGGCGACCAAATCTGAGACGAAAAAACAAAACAACGAGGGGATCAGGACCAGATCATCGATCACTGGGTGCAGACTCACCTGGCGACGGCGAGACGAGGCTCCGATCTGGCGGCGGAGGCGGCCAAATCTGGAGACGTCGCCGTGGAAGGATTGATTTCCTCGAGAGGAAGAAGGCGGTGAGGTGGGGGTTTGGGCCCGTGTGTTGAGAACGAGCGCTACAAGTAGAGGCCAGAGAGGAAGGGAGGCAGTTGGGGGAATTTATATACGGTGAGCTGGAATTTTTGGGTCTCTTTAAGAGGTTTTTCTTTTGCAAAAAAAAGGATAACTTTGCCGGATTTGTTGGGTAGTATTTGGCCCGTTTCTTCTTTCCGACCGGCATGTTTTGTCATCCCAACGGAACGCCTGAAAATGAAATGGGATTTAGTCGTGAAGACAGTCTTAGCCAATTTATTAGTGCCAAAAAGTGGGTTTTGGCTGGGATGTTGACAAAATTATCCAGTCATACTTTTAAAATGTAATCATTTAAGAAGTTGCTAAAGTTAAAAGTTTTATAGGTTTTCAGTGAAACTTTATCCTAAAGTTTGAGGCCCTGACATTTAGCTTCAGATACTAATCCATGATGGATTAGGAGTATGCAGATTAAACTATAGCGGTTTAAATGTTTGTATTTATTTAAAATAAAAACAAGATAATTTATCCAAATATATTAATGTAATCAAAGCTTTCATGTCTATATATTTTCATGGAATATAGGGTTACCGATACAAAGCTCCAACAGATATTGGAGAAAACAAGCTAACTCCTACAAACATATTTTCATGTCTATAGTTTTTCATATTTCATTTTACCAATGAGGCAACTAATTAAATAACTTCAAATATCAATAAATGAAAAAAAGAGCATGAAGTAGTATCACAAACAAGAAAAAACACACATATATGTATACGAGAGTACTATCATGTGCTATTTGTGAGCACTCTCTCCGTCAAAAAATATAAGCATTTATCGATTCTCGTACATCACGTTTGAGTATCCGTCTTATTAAAAAAATTTATAGAAATATAAAAACAAATAAGTCATACTTGAAGTATACCTAATAATAAAATAAATCATAACAAAATAAATAATATATTCATAAAATTTTAAATAAGACGGATGTTTAAACATAACGTTTAAAAGTCAACGAATGCTTTTATTTTTAGACGAAGGGAGTAGTATAATAGCGGAGAGTAATAGAATCGAACATAGCACTCAAATTTACCACCGTCTAGAACACGAGATCTGAGCAGAAACGGCACGCTTACCACCGTAGTCACGAAGAGACGACGTGTTTGGCCGCGAGAAAGTTCGCTATCACACGTATGAGAACAAGACAATGGCTCATATGTGATAAACACTAATCTCAGGGGCCTTCGTGACAAAAGGTGCTCACTGCGCGACGGGTCTCTGAGAGTTTACGTATTCCAGATCCGAAGGCGTACTTCCGTCGTCGTCAGAAACAAACCGACCAAAACCAGACGGCGCCGGCGCCAGGCGGGGGGCGCCGCCGCGACACGAAGCGCAGCTAGGCCGCCTCCCAAACTCCAATGGCGCTCCGCCGCGTGCTCCTCTTCCTCAAGCCCTTCGACGTCTACCCTCCCCGCCCGCTGTCCGCCTCCTCCTCCTCCCCGACCTCCGCGCCGCCGCCTCCGCTACTGCGCGTCTCCAATCCCAAGGTCACAGCTCCCTCTCTCTCTCTCTATCTCCCCCTTCTCTCTCCCCGTTTCGAAAATGTTGGTTGCGTTGGCGTCCAGGAGGACCAGGATGGTGGTGTGCGGCGTTTCTCGTCAAAACTCAAGTGGTGTCCGTTTTATTTCCATTTTTTTAAAAACCTTATTATGTGGATCAATCTGCATGCTCCTTGAGGTGATGTAGCAGCGGGGGAACAGTGGAAGATGCGGAGGGCTTCTAGTTTTGTGTTTGCAGGTTGTCGTCTTCATTTGAGTGACATGCCATTTGAACTTCCTGTGTGTTTGTATGAAGCACGACATCTGTTTGTTGAAATGCTTCTGTGCGTGTCAAGTATGATTATCACTTATTGTCCATGTGCAGTGTTCCTGATATGGTATGGGTGGAACCAGGTTCTCTTCTCGGTATTGAGTTTTTGAGATGTTAGTCAATAAAGGGACTTCTGATTGTTTTTAGTCTGAATTACCGATTATAATCAAGAATATGGCCTTCTTGCTTGTGGACACAATACTCGATGATGTTACTGAGAGATATTGCATATCTAGCCGAGTATAGGAGTTTGCTACTCCGTTTTCTTGCTCGCAAAACTAATTATTACGATATGGGTTGAGCGGCTGTGCTGCCTCTTATGATCATTTTTCAATATTCTTGCAGGTCTTAAGCTATCTGGATGATAGGTGCAGAGTTCACAAGGAAACAATCAATCTCTGTAAAAGCGTACTGCAGCGCAAATCCATTGACTGGATTTCAGTGCAGAGAAACGATATGTCAAATCCAATACATGATGTGGATCTTGTGATTTCTGTTGGTGGCGACGGCACTCTTCTACGGGCTAGCCATTTTTTGAATTCCTCAATTCCTGTTTTAGGTGTTAATTCAGATCCTACTAGTCCTGATGAGGTTAGTTCTTTGGATTATTGTCAAGAGCCATATGTTTAACTAGATCACATGATCGATGTTTGTTAAGTTGCTTGGTTAGGTTTATTCATGGTTTTGTAGTTTCCTTGCAGGTTGATGAGTTAACTGACGAATTTGATGCAAGGAGAAGCACAGGACATCTTTGTGCAGCTACGGCTGCAAACTTCGAGCAGGTAATTTTCTATTGCAATTTTTTTTTGCAGTAATCCAATTCTTGTGTTGTTTGAGTTTGCGCTAGTCCTAAACATCAATGAATGTACATTTTTTTTCTCTTGATCATGACAATTACCAGATACTCGATGCAACCCTTGATGGTAGTAGGCAACCTTCAGAGTTGTCAAGGATCTCAGTGAAGTTAAATGGACTTCAACTACCAACTTATGCTCTGAATGATATATTGGTCTCACACCCCTGTCCAGCAAGTGTATCACGATTCTCATTCAGGTACTGCCTTTAATTCTTTGCTCTAAAAATTTTTTTGTTTCAAAATATTTTAATCACATCTGATGATATTGCCATCTTAGGAAGAGGAGCACAACTGGAGAGAGCTCGCATTTAATTAATTGTAGGTCAAGTGGTCTCAGGGTTGCAACATCTACTGGATCAACTGCTGCTATGCTATCGGCAGGAGGGTTTGTGATGCCAATTTCAAGTCGTGAGCTTCAGTTTATGATAAGGGAGCCCATTTCTCCAAGGGATGCTGACAAACCACTGCTGCATGGGTTAGTTAAGCAAGACCAGCACATACTTGTTGTTTGGTACAACCAGGATGGTGCTGTGTATTTTGATGGTTCACATGTAATGCATTCAATTCAGCATGGAGATACACTGGAGATCTCCTCTGATGCTCCAATCTTAAAAGTTATTTTGCCAGAAAACCTGTTAAAGCAGGGATCTTAGTAAAGAAATAACACTATCATCATTTAGTGCTTGTTAATCTGGTATGATGTTTGACACTTTGAGGCAATCCGAGTCGTTGATTACTTTATCTGATATATATATTCATATGTAATGGCAGCTAACTTATGCTATCAAATAAAATAGTGGATACTAATTTTGTAATTTGTCCTGTTGGGTACAAGAGCATAAGCAAGGTCAGATTTCAGAGACCACAGGAAGCCCCAGTCATATGTCAAAATCACCATCCTAAAAATATCATCTGTTCTAAAGCAGAGAGTGTCCACCTCCTTAATAGGATTGGACACTAGTGGTTGCTTGGTATTTACACTGCATTTCTAACAGACATACTGGCCTACTCCTAACTGTTCTTACATGTACAGAGCTCATGAAGCACCTCTGACATTTAACTCACTTTAAGGTCTCAGGCTACCATCAATATCTAAAGACGATGATGACTCATTGGTGTTTCTGTATGATGCTTGTGCTGTCATGCTTTGGCTCTCACTTGTGTTTTGCCAGAAGTTTCTGCGTAGACCACTTGAGCTCATGCTATTTGCAGCAAGGGTGAGGTCTGACAAAAATGGTTGCAGTGGTGTATGTCCGTCAAGCAGGCTCACTACTTTGGACATCTTTGGTCTGAGTGTTGGTGCTGCATTGGTGCATAAGAGGGCAACATTCAGCATTACGAGCGCCTCTTCTGTTGAGTAATCAGAGCCTAAGTCTGGATCTACCAGCTCTAAGAGATTTCCTCGCTCATATAGAACACAAGCCTGCAACACATTTAGGAGGGACAACATCAGGCTACTTTTAAGGTATGTGCAATGAAAATGTAGCATGAATTGAGAAACTTGCACATTTTTGGTTTGGTGGAAATATTGTTGCCTTTGACTTACTTTCTGATCAACATGCTTATTTTGTCATCCTAGAACAAACAATATGTGGAACAAAATTAAACCAGTAATGGATGCTGTTTTATTTCGAATTAGAAAAAGGATCCCCATCATGTTGGTCACTGAAGATCTGTTCCTTTATTTAGATACATAAGTCAGATATAACAGTAATGTAGAGTTTGGTGGAAATTCTATGTCCAGGAGAATTTTAAGAGACAAGCCTGGCTTCAGGATTGAGCTAAATGTTAATGTTCCAAGTAATAAGGTTCCTATAAATGCACTTTCATGGTCATGCATGGATTCTAGTGTTAAAATGGAAGTTTACCTATCTGCCAATAGCGTGTAACTGGTCGCTTGGGAAATTTGGAAACATAGGAACAATTGTGTTTTCAATGGGGCTAATCCTTGCGTCTCCGATGTTCTTCATGCGGTGGCTGCTGAGGGTGCACTTTGGTGTATGGCGGGAGCCTCAAAGCTTCAAGATATGTTTACAATGGCAATGGTTCTAGCGCTGTAGAGTGGTTGGGGTTGTGTTTTTTTCGGTTTTGGGGTGTGTTTGTAACAACTTGGTGGAAGGGGTTGGAGTTGATTACTCCTCCACCCTCCATCTTTTCTCTCTCTATTAATGAAATGATGCGCAGATCTCTTGCGAGTTCAAAAAAAAACCAGTTTCTGATTCATGCCTATTTCTTTGCTTGTGATGTAATTGACAATCATATAGCTAGCTCTATTCATCTAACATGGTCCATCTCCATAGACAGGGTTTAGGAATTAGAATTACCCAATCAAGAAGATAAACAAAATCTTCCTTTGGCCTGTAGTTTGTGTTACTTTTTCCACTGACAATTTCCAGAGCAACAACCCCAAAACTGTAAACATCAGCTTTATCTGTCAAATAACCACGCATTGCATACTCCGGAGCCATGTATCCACTGCAGGAAAAACAATTGCAAAAATATTTGAGTCCAATATCATCTGTGTAACTGAATAATTTTTTTTGGAAGGGCATGCATGCAGAGAAGACGTAATCTTCGTCCATAGTTGTTGATATGGAAATTGATTTGAATAATAAGAATCTCAGTTCCTAAGTTGTTAATCCACAGATGGTTGCTATGTGTTATGTTTATATGCAACTATGTGCCTTGTAGGACCCTTCATTTATTTAGGTTTTTTATTATATTAGCTGCTGTTAACCATTACTTTCCTGAATTATTATAAACAATAGGTAAAGGCTGCAATGTTCATTGTTATTTATATTTCCAAATTATAATGGTTATGTCATTTAATTCAAAGAATTTTCGTTATTAATATGACTTGGGATATGTGGAAGAACTCTAAATTTTGGAGGAAAGGGGTTTGTAGCTATAAAGACTCACATAGTTCCAGCTACTTTTGTGCTTATATGGGTGTGATCACCTTCATTAAGCTTTGCTAGCCCAAAATCGGAGATTTTTGCATTCAAATCTTTGTCAAGCAGTATATTGCTAGCCTTGATATCTCTGTGCACAATCCTTATTGCAGACTCCTCGTGTAGATATGCTAAACCCCTTGCTATTCCCAGGCAAATTTTGTGTCTTGTTGGCCAGTCCAAGCTCAGTCTGTATTGTTCAACTGCAATGCATCGAAGAAATTGCTCATGAATCCTAACTTGTAGCATAAGTTAAGAGGGGAGGCCTAGAGATTAGAAAGTAGAAAGTAAGATTACCTCCCCTCAAAAAAAAAAAAAGTAAGTAAGATTACCAAACAGAGCACGTGCCAGACAGTTGTTTTCCATGTATTCATAAACAAGCAAGAGCTGGTGTCCTTCTGTACAACAGCCATAAAGCTTGACAAGGTTTGGATGCTGAAGCGCAGATATCATGCCTATCTCATTCACAAACTCACGATTCCCTTGTTTTGACCTTGATGATAACTGTTTGACAGCAATAATGATGCCATCAGACAACAAACCCTGCCAGCAATCACAAGGCTCCATCATAAGAGTTGTGTACATAGCCTAATAAGACTGCAGAATTTAAGCATGGTGGTGAAGATGACTGACCTTGTAAACTGAACCAAAACCACCTTCGCCGATCTTGTTAGCCACGTCGAAATTGCTTGTTGCCGCTTTGATTTGTCTCAAGGTAAAGGATCCAGTTTGGAGGTCAAAGGCTCTGAGATCTGAAAAGAAAAGGACAGGGATGATTCTTTTGTTTCCACATAAAGAAAAGGATAAGGTTTGTAATGCTAACCTAACTACTTTTACTGGCAATTGTTTGAGGAATCAAACCCTTCTAGGATGAGTTCGTCTATTGTAGTGTAATATCTTGATTTTGGTGCGGCAGCTGAATTCCTCTCTTTTTTTTTTTGGAAAAAAAAACTGGATGTTGTAAGAATCATATGATCCATTCACCAGCGCATTCCTCAAAGCAAACATATTTATTCTTTTAAGCCAATAGAAGTTGAATAATCTTATATGATTCTATCCAGTTTAGATTGTTCTATAGTAGTTTTTGAGTTTCTTTTGTTAGTATTGCTAAGAAGTTGAAAGAAAAAAGCTAGTGATATGCTATTAATGCTTTATACAATGAGCAAGGGGAAAGATGACACAATGTCATATACTGCAAATTGAAATAAGTTGAGCAAGCAAGCTCTTATTAGCACCTTTATGCGTCGAACTCTTTCTCCTCCATTTTATCCAATAAAAGCCGGCAAAAAATGCTGTGAATATTGCTATGATTGGCACTCCAACAAGGAATGCTTGAGATATCCTTGAAAGCCTTTTGCCACTACCAATTTTGGGGGGTTCAACAGCCAAAGGAACTTGGAAGTCTGAAACAAGCATAACCCAAAACCACAAGGTCAGTACAGAATATAAGCCTGTTGCTCGACATTGTATCATGGCTCATAGCGATTAGCAAAATATGGCATGCAGATTTAATAGATTCAAGTGTCAAAATGTCATACTTGGGACTACTGATATTGCAGATATCAGAGGGCCATAATATCCTCTTTTTGGAATGCCTGTTGTCCCCCTTCCTGCCCAATAGAAGTGGATTTCTAGGGTATGATTTGTGACATTTGTTGTGAAAGTCTTGATAACTGTCGCTGCAGCTCCTCCAGCTGATTGTTCAATGTCAAAGTCCTCTAGGACCATTCTTCCCTGAAATTAAAGAACACATTACTTGGATACCAATTAAGACAGAACATTTTGTAGAAATTGAACAAATCATTGTCTAACCATACCTGTATGAACACATTGAATCTTCTTTTTCCTAGGCTGTAGTATGTGCTGTCATTTGTGAAAACAATTTCAGCAAAATGAAGCTTAACGGTGTAACTCCCGTTATGCATGCATAGCCCATAGTATGTGAGTGAAAGAGGTGAAAGGCGCGCTTTTGCATACAACTCCGAGTTGGGCATGGTCAATTTTGATGCACTTGTCGCAATGTAGTTATCATCATTGATATTGTTGTCCATGAAGTTCCCAGTGCTGCTAAATGCCCAGTTTGAACCTGGGCTTAGGTACAGTAATGAAGCTCCTTTTGGTTCCGTATCGGCTTCATATTTTGTTCCATTTATAATTGCTTCTTTGTCACCACAGTTGATATGCAATGAAGTTCTGTCTGTAATTTTTTTCAGAAAGACATTAGCTGCGGTTTAATGGTAAATCAAGAAGGAAATTAATTATATAGAGCTTGGCTATTGACCTTTGCACATTCAACTTATTTTTTTGCTTACTATATAGTTTTACTGTAATGTTATATCCAGCAATAGAGATTTGTAACTTCTTCTGGTTTATTGGCAAAGTAGTGTTGACTGTTGATATCAATTATGAGAACATTTGAATTGTGTATCGACAATCCATTCATTGCTTGTTTCTCTATGGGCTACATCAGTGATTTATGATGCATAATTGTTTTAGAATCAACTATGAAGCAACACTAGCCGTCAACTTACATTGTTCATTAGAAGCAGCACATGGAAAATTCCTTTTTAAGCATGACTGAACATTACTCCTGCACAGAAGATAGAAGTACCCTAGTCAAATATAATTTTATTATGAATGTCTTTTATCTAAATCTTAACACCTTGAAGCAAACATATCGATCTTACAAACTGCTCATTTCAGGTGAATAGCTCTCCACCAGATTGCAGCGATAAGAGTTATATGAGAATAATTAGTATTTTTGCAAGTTTTTTCAATGGCATGAAGTCCAGGAAAGAAGCTTTCTTACACACTCCCTTGATAGCATTGGCTAGGACCTGAGCTCCCCATCGTGAAGTTATTAAATGATATGTCCCTGCAGTTAGTTGCTTGATTAAACCAAGTGATAAAAGTTACTGCTAAATTGAATGGCAACATTTTTCCTATGTGCAGAGAAAATTAAATACCTTCATCAGTTTGTCACAAGCATGTTGAGCAAAGAGCATATAATGAAATGCTAATGGGATGTGTTTACAAGTCAAGAAAGACGACCTTATTAGTATTCTAATATCACACATAGCTAATAGCTTTAGCATTAGAAATGTTACCGCTTCTTATCTGTAAACTGAACTTAGGTATTCTAAAATTGTAAAGGAGAAAAATGCATGACAAATTAAAATACACACGCATCTAAGACTGATGAAATATTGATGCCTTCAGAGGATGCATACACAAATAACTTACACAATCTTGTTTCTTTTCAATATCCATTCAGGTATGCCCCCAGTGAGTGAATTTCCTGTTAGGTATCTGCAGGACGATTTTGGTTGAGATGCCGTGAATTTCAAGATAATATCAGCAGGGGAATTTTGGTTGAAGATTATGCGATAAAAGAGCCCAATGAAATAGCATGCTTGGTACAGGTGAAAAAAGGTATGTTTGGTCGAGTAATTTCCTGAAACATTGCAACTTACATGTAATCTACACCTCCCATGTTAGCAAATGAAGCTGGTATTTCTCCAGTCAGCTTATTAAAAGTCAGATCTCTGCACAAACAATATTTATGATTATATATGTGAGGAACATATATATTGTGCAAGATACATCCAAATTGCACATCAAGTATAAACCTAGCAAACGCTGACATACTAAACTTTTTGCTGGCATAATTATGTGATTTATTCAAATTACAATACATGTTCTCTATGTTGAATACACATGATGCCAACTGGTGAAAAAACTAGCATATTTCTGAAGGGACCGATGAATACAAGTGGGGCAATATATCTTGTTCATAGCTGATAATCAATGCTTCAGGAAAATTACTAGCTGAACTTACAGGTGCTTAAGATTTTTCATGTTCCCAATGTAAGATGGAATGCTTCCACTGATGGAGCAATTCCGAAGTATGCTGCATTTAAATAAAGTTCATGTTATACAGACGCCTATATGAAAAGGTTCAATAACATATGAAAAATTACAAACATACATTGTTTTCATGGACACTAATCCACTTAAGTCCGGGAAAACTGATCCTCTACCTCTCAGATCACTAATCCTCCTGGTTAACACACAAAGGCAAACAGGCTTTAGTGGAAACTTATACTCAACAATTATGTAGCATCATGTGGGTAGAATAGTTATAATTTCAAACATTTATGCTGGCTTACAGATCAGTAAGGTTTGTCAATTTGGAAAATCCTGAGGGAATAGGCCCTTCCAATAAAGATCCTTCAAGTTGCCTTCACGTTCACATGGAAAAAATACTTTATTAAACTAAATAATGCAGTGCATTAGGAATAATATTAAATTAAATAATGGAGGTAACTCATTTAACCATAAGTTTACCCACTCACAATTTTACAAGCCTTGTCAACTTTCCTAAGAAAATGGGCACTCTTCCAGAAAAATTGTTACCAGATATCCTTCTGTCATCAATTTCAGTAGTTGAAAATTATTACAAAAATAGAAAAAAATTAAACACACTAAATAAACTGAAAGGATTATCTTACAAGTCGGTTAAATTGGTTAACAAAGCAAGAGCAGCAGGAAGGGGTCCGGAGAACTCATTGGCTGATAGTATTCTGTGTTCAAGATTAGTTTAGAAGTCATAAGGGACTCCATTTGCCAACTTCACCAGCAATAATACATGGAGCATATACAATAAAATACTCACAACTTCTCCATTTGCATGAGATGTCCAATTTCAGATGGGATTGGGCCATAAAAATTGTTCCCTTCAATGCTCCTGTAGATTATAACTTCATGAATTAAGATCAATAAAAGAAAATTCCAAATTGTTTCCTTCAATCCATCAAACTTTTTTCTTACAAATTTGTCAGGGTTGTGATCTTCGTAAGAACCATGGGAAAAGGTCCTGACAAATTGTTTCCCATCAATGACCTGCAAGTTTTGATATATGATCGATAAAGATGTATCACCATTTTTTAAGGATATCACTATCTTATTTATGTTCCCATCATACAAATTTTCATCTCATGCACGCAGCTAAAAGGAAATATAGTCAGTGAGAAGAAGCAATATAGCTCTAATTTTCCCATAAAAACTAATGTACATTATACAATGGTCCTTTGGTATGCCTATTCTGCTAACTTATAATACTGAGTTACTGACCTTGTCAGTTGACATTAAATTAAGCAGGAAGCTGAAGTAAACATTTTTATGATGTCTTGGTGTGGGATTTTGCTGCTTGCAAAGATGGAAAGTGCTTCAAGATGATAGAATGCAAGAGTCATACAGTCATGCTGACTCCTGTGTAGCAGGCTATCATGCACAACATCAGTTTGATCAAGAATCTAAGTCATCCAAAAAACAATGATAGGTATGGAATTTAACTAGTAGATTTTTCTTGTTTAGTTGCAATCTCCACGTATACGATGCAGTTTCATAATAGTTGAAAAAAGTTGGCACAATTGTAAAAAGGATGACTGACATTCATGTTGCCTGCCCATATAGGACAAAATTCACCAAATCTATAAACAATATGAAATGTGCTTTTGTAGCCTAATTTGTTTCTATCTGAGATGCTTTACTTCCCATTACGCCAGTCCATGCTGACGACACATTGACTGTTCCCTCACAAATTGCCAAAAAAAAGGAGTATTCTATACAGTGTCACCTATCTGACCATCTTAGACTTCTTTCACTTGTAGTTTCACATGCTACATTTGGTTGTATTACTCAAGACAATAGTGAGGCAATCAAGTAAAGTTTAAGGTCACTCACAGTCCTTGTAACTTCATTCGGGCCCACTGGTCGGGCACTCCACCATGAAATAAGCTTCTGTTTAGATCTCTGGATCATGGAAATATGGATTATGCTGTTACCATTCTCTTAACAGCTTTGGTTTATGGCAGAGGATAGTTGCATTGGCTGTTTAGCACTTACAATTGGAGAAGATTGGGGAAATCTGCGAAGTCTGGTGGGAGCTCACCGGTGAAGTTCTGCCCTTCCAGGGATCTGTAAATGTAATGCAGACTTTATGTTACTTACTAGAGCGCAAAATGTGGCATAATCAGCTCAGGTCTAATCCAGTGTGATATGTGCCTAGAACTCCCATCAGGACAATTTTACACTAAGATAGTAATCAACTTGTGAAGTTATGTGAGTTTCAAGAGTTACTGCATACAGGCTAGTGACATGGCAGAAGGTATGGTTGTAGAAGGAGCAGTCACAATTCAAAGTGCCTCCAAAGCCATCGTCACTGGTGGAGTTGCATGGATCAACGGAGAAGTTCCAACGTGAAATCCCCAACTTCTCCGCAATGCGTCGAAGAGTGCGAACTGGAAAATTGTTAACTCATATTTTTTTAGGTACTGAATAGCAAGCAAGATCATGAAAATTGTTAACTCATATTTTTGCAGGAGCAAAGCACATGTTGAGCATTTCTTTCATTTCTACCACAGATGTTTTTTTTTTAACTCAAACTTTTCACATTCACATGCATATGAATAAGCAGACAACAGAACCGAGCATATTGCTCTTAGCTTGAGGTTTATGCATTCCTTTGAAGATATCAAACATTTCATTCTCTGGTACTTATTATGTTGCTTATTTCTGGGACTAAATGTGAGTACTGGTCCCTTCTTGCAGCAGTACTTATCAAGCAGAGGACTCCCAACCAAAGGAGGCTCAGAATAGGAAGAAAGTGCAGTACGAAACCAAGAGAAGAATTCTTCCAAGAAGGAAAAAGGAAAAAACTCGGGTAAATCTCTCTCTAAACACAAGAGAGAAATCAAAGCATCGGACACAGAGACCAATGCAGAGCAACTCCAGAGAGTGTAGCACGAGCATGTACCTTCAGCTGGGAAGAGCCTAGGGAGGGAAGCTGCTTTAGCCCCTGAGCCATGTACCTCAGCAAGAAGGCCAAGAACAACCAAGAACAACAATCTCCAACCACATGGCAACAACCTCCATGCCATCCTCCTCTCTCCTCTTTACCTCTCAAGTCTCAACTCCTCCAAGTGGAAGGAAATGGAGTGGAGAGACTGCAGAGCAGTGAATGACTTGGCTTTCTAGGCAAAGAAACCTCTATATCTTTTTCTCTCTCTCTCGTACACAATTCTTTCTTTTTATATAGTGGAAAACTTTCTCTCTCTCTTTTCAGGATGTGCCTTTATTAATCTTTTGGGGTCTTCTCCGGCATGATTGGGGCTTCTTGTTCGTGTGCGTGCTGCATGCATTTGCCTATTTGCCTTGCAGATGCGCACTGGAGACGCCCTTTGTGTAGAATAAAGGTTTTGATTTATAATTTTGTGATGAACAATTGGCACTTGAATTTTGAATTGATTTTGAGTTGATTTGGTGAAGAGGTGTGGCCTCGGGATGAGGCTGGTCAGTGACCTGCGGTCAGACCGGCCGGTGCGGTCTGATGGGCGATCCAGAAGAGATATCGGACTCGTATTGTTGGGCCGGTCTGATCGGCGTGTAGTGCCCAGACCGGCTGAGCCCGAATACGATTGATTTCGGGTTGTTTTCTTGGATTGCAAGTTTCCTTCGTGGATATGATGAGTCAAGTTGGTGAAAACTTGGGCTCGGTTATGGTTTCTTGGTTGTTTCATGTGTAGGTATCGTTTAAGGCCTCGAGAGAGTATTGCCGGTGATGGATTGGAGTTGACTTGGGAGAAGTTGATGTCCAGAGGATCAAGAGATCACGCGGGATACTAAAAGGCTAGAGGATAATGCACGTGGAGGTGAAGATTCCATATGACATACAAGAGGGATTGTGTGCGTATGGAAGTTAAAGTCAAATTTGGAAGGAGTCTAAATTTGGAAAGGATGAGTTGTTTACTTGTATGAGTAGGATTCCTAAGAGAGTAGGACTTCTAATACAAGTAGGATTCGTGGCTTTGCACAGCCATGTCTATGGGTATAAATATATGAGGTGTGTGCCTCATGTATCGGTTTTTTAGAGAGAAGAGAAAATCTAGTGTTTAGCCTAGAGTTTCGGCTTGAGGTCGGATTTAGAGAGAGGAGTGCTGTTGGTGCACTTTGTAAACACATATTGAAGCAATAAAGTTGATCTACATCTACAAGTTCTTCGATATCGTGTGCTTGGCGGCGGTTCCAGGGCCCCAACGGTCAGATCGCCGGCGTCGGCACGATCAGACCGGCGGTGCGGTCAGACCGGAGGTGTAGGCACGGTCAGACCGGCTATGCGGTCAGACCGGCCTAGACACTACGGTCAGACCGGCTTGTGACAGAGGGAAGGTAATTTTTATTCCACGAAAAGTTCTGGTTTTAGGTGTTCCAACTATTCACCCCCTCTAGTTGGTTTGTCCTCTTGTTTTCGATCCTACAGTTTGTGCGTGGATGGATGCTGTGTGCTTCAGAATTCAGACTCTGCAGCCGCGTGAGCTGGGAAAGGCCAAAGGAGACAGACAGGAGTGACAGTAGAAACACGCAAGAATCATAGCCATTTAGGTCATCGTTGGGTTTCTTTTGTGCAATGCTGATTTATTTCTGGCTGCTGGGGGTTTTGTGGTCTGTTAAAAATGGTCCTTTTGTGAGAGCAACTTTCGAAACACGATTTATATTTTTTTTCATCCAAGTATACATATACATACTTTGCAAAAAAAAAGTGATATATAGAACTTTCTAATGTTTGGTTCAAAGCATGAGGAAAATGAGAAATGACCATGACACAGGGAGAGTGCCATTAAAATGAACAAAGAGATGGTCTACTAACGATGAGGACACCGTTACAAGGTGGAGTTGTTCCGAGTCGTCAATGTCTGGTTGAGCTCAATTGCTTGATGAACTTGAGACCCTGTTTGTTTTTTTTTTTCGAAATAACGTTAGCAGAAGACCTGCCAGAATATATTAGATTGAAGAGAGTGTAGAAAAACACTACCACCCCCACGGAAGGAGGAAATAGGGTAAAAATACAGATTTAAACATTAAAAAGAGAAGAGAAAAACCGCTAATTTTGTGAAGACAAATTAAGACGGTTTAAAAATAAAACTTCTAAAGTCAATCTCTTCTTTCGCCAGATGTGCCACTTCATTGGGGCCTTTATGCTTATCTTGGAAAATTCTTCCGTTCCGTTCGATCCAAATATTCCACCAAGTTGAGACTAAGCAGCCCAGCAACCTTCGACGTGTGTTCTTCGGTTTGGTTTTACAGAGATCATTCCACCAGGATCTGATGTTGGAATTTAGCGGGAGTTTGTGTGTATGGAAACCTTTCCAGTCACAAATTTGGTTCCATACCTTTTCAGTGAATGCGCACTTCATGAAAAGATGTGACCTACTCTCAAAACTCTCCGTACATAGGGTGCACCCCCAATCGCACGAGCAGTGCCTGCTAAGAAGATTTTGGGCCGTCAGGGTGTTCATGAAAAGATCCTGTTCGTTTGTAGAGATTTTTTTAAGTACCTGTCATATATTGTATGTTTGGATACTAAGAAGTAAGAAGTATTAAATATAGACTATTAATAAAACCCACCCCATACTCTAGACTATTCCGCGAGACGAATCTATTGAGTCTAATTAGTCCATGATTAGCGAATGTAGTGCTACAGTAAACATTTGCTAATCATGAATTAATTAGGCTTAAAAATTTTGTCTAATGAATTAACCTTTATTTATACAATTAGTTTTGTTATCAGTCTATATTTAATACTCCTAATTAACGTCCAAACATCTGATATGACAAGAAATAAAAAAAAATCCCTGAATCCGAACACCACCACTGTTATTTTGTTGTAGAAAAATCTCACATAAAGTCACATCATCACCAAATTTGTACTACCATTGGGTGCCACTTTGATATTTCACCTAATCTTCTACTGTTCTTCTTACCCATGTGAGTGACCTTTGGAATTAGACACTTCACGGTAAAATTACAACTTTTAGTCCAAACGTTGTAACTGTAGCGCATACATCAGTATCTTGTACTGATGCATACGGGTTATCTAGTTATGTGCACAAACTTGCCCTATATATCTCGATCTCTATAGGCGCCTTAAAATGTGTATGCGTTTGTTGTTTTTTTCCATAGATAAAATTACCAAAGCAAACTTCCTTATTAATACTTAACATTAACCATTTTACATGTACATTACATTAAAAAAAATTCGTGGTCAAATTTATACTTGTGAGGGTCATATCATGATATCAATGTTCAAAGCAATAAGTCCTTTTGACCAAAATGTACTTAAATTAATTGTCAGCGTGGACAATTATCGTTTCAACTTTAGCTACTAATAATAAGTCCCAAACAGTTAGACAGAACTACGGAAGTTTCAACCTTAGTTTGTTTTGAACATGATACACTTTAATAATAATAGTTTATTACATTTAGGACAAAATACAGTTTAATAACATAGTATCTTTCCTAATTGTTTGTAGTTCTTCTAAAATGACAAGTGATTAAAATTTAACATAAAGTCCAATTTTAATGTTTTAAAACGAAGCTGGTAATTAATTGAGAGAGCAAAGAAAACAGAGTAAACGGGCGACAAGCCAATCTGCAAGGATTTCACATATGGCCACGGTGTTGATATGCTGAGTTGCCAGGCTGGCAGCTGGTCATCTCGCTCTCACTCTCCCAGTGCTGTCCGGTCCAAGTCAACCTTTTGACCGTCGACGTCAACTGTGGGACCCACCTCCTCAGCCGCCTCCGTTGTGTAGGCTGGGTCGCTGGGAGTCTCCATGTCACTCTCTTGCCATGCTGGCAAATTAAATCATGACAAGGAACTGGCCGTTATGTACTCCTTTCATTATCTATATAAACCGAGACGAACGTGCGATTTGCATGGACTGGTCTTTAAAATGGCCACTGATTTGACACTAGGATAACCGTGATGTTTTTTTTTTCGAATAAGAACAGTGATGTTTCTGTAGTGAAGAAAATGTGTGATTTAGGCTGGTCTTAGTTACTTACTAGTGGCCATTAGTTTGACCGGACGATGGACCATTTGGAGTAATAGAAACGAGGAAAACTCTGCAAACACCTTACAAAGTGAGTCTCCTGCGGAACACATAATTCAGACAGATTTAGCGGGTGATATATTTTGGGAATTTTCATCTGTCGGCATAAAAATCGGAGAGGATCATACAGGATCTTTTCCACCCATTGTCATGCGTGGTTAAAACGTCTTTAATCCGCGAATCAATTATGATTATATTCTGATTACGTTCATTGATCGATAACGCCCAAAATCCTTATTTTTATTGCCCCAGATCTTCCTCAACGCATACAAATAGGCGAGTCTGGCCTTGAAAAATTACCAAAACAATATCTCACAATCGATCATCTCTCCCCAACACTCAATCTCTCATCCGATCAATAAGAGCGTTGAAGGGGAGAATGTGAGGCCGTCTCTAGACAGTGTAGGTGGTGACTCTTAAGGTTGTTGCTACCCCATTGTTGATCGCCATCGACTTCTTAGGAATCAAGTCGACGATCTCACCTGCGCCACTGCTACGACTACTTCGTCTACATAGACAAGTATCGAAGAGGTTTGAGGTGCTGCGGCCACTATTTCCTCTCCGGTTCAAGCACCAGATAAAACATCCATGGCATCAAGCAATGGTTAGTAACCCCAATTCCACATTAGGGTGATCTTAGGCTCATAATAGATTAGAAATCTACAATATACTCCATCTATCTATCAATTTAAGTATTTCTAACTGCGTATAAAGGGTATGATATGTTTATACTTATGGATATAGGGAGTAGAAAGTATTTTATTTTAGATAGAAATTGGGAATTTTATGGTGTTGAAAGATAGTTGTAACTTATAAGCGTGTATTGGATGCCAGCCGAAAATAAATAGAAAAATGTTGGACACAAACACACCGTTCGTACATTCTCCTAGAAAGAACGTTTGAATGGGTCAATGGTCAGAGAAAGATCTTCTGAATAATTAATAGGTATGCCTTTTGAGATTGGGGAAGCTGTTTGGTGGCTGGAAAATGTCTCTCTCACACAATGGTGGTCCTGTGATTGTCAACACAGCACAGTAGCCTCTTCACCTTGTATAAATTTCCTAAATATGTTCATATCCAAGCAGCAAGCAGCCAAAGAATCTGGCGGTGATAAGATGGTAATCAGTGAAGTACTTAAATTCTGTCCTAATAAACCAAGGCGCCGCATAAGTTTGCAGAACATTTATTTTTCCAACAGAAAATGTAGTGGAGACTGGAGAACAAATATAGGTTCTCAAAACGGCAAACCTTCAGCATCGGACTCAATTTATTCAGCAAACATACATTCAAGTCTTAGAGAACAATATCCCCTCCAGTTTGAAATACGGGACGTTTTGAACCGTCATAAAGTAAAAATTTTTAAACTTTGACAAAAAATGACTTTTAAAATATTTATTTTAACAATCTAAAGATCGTTTGTATAGATTAATCTTAAAAAGTATTTCAACAAAATTATATATATTAGTATTTCCATATGTATTATAATAGAAAAATATAGTCAAAGTTATATTTTTATCGTGTCCTTGTCCAAAACGTATTTTGAAACTGGAGGGAGTACATAACAGAGACTCTGTCCATTACTGTAAAATCCAGTAACTGCCGTGTAAATAACTTCCACACCATGGGCTTGGGTAAATTACAGCCTTGTTTGGATTGCTACTAATTTTTGCCTACTAGTAGTGCTAAAACCATAGTAGCAACTTTTGGCATTATACTATGGGCTTGGGCGGTGAAGATTACAGGCTCGTATGGATTGCTATCAATTTTTTCCCTACTAATATTTTGTTATTTGTTAGTGTCAAAACCTTGATAACTTTTGGCATTATCAAATCTTCTACTGTAGGAAGTTATACTAGTGTGAGAAAATTTTGGTAGCAAACAAAACATCTACATATAACTATTGAAGTAAAAAATTTAGTAGATAAAAATCAGCCTCAATCCAAACAGCCCGTATAACTCGCCTTGGGTTTGGTCTTGAAATCGCGTCCTTCACCTTGAGTTTAGTGTTACCTGGAGTCTGGAGACTTATTCCATGGGCTTGGGCCGTAGCTAACTGGTTTTAAATCTAGTCTGCACTAGAAAAGATGGGCTTGGATAGTATAATATGCCAAACAGGCTCTTGAAGAAAATACTGTTTTTTTAAGGAAAATACTCGATTTATATCGAAGATATCCATGCACTGTCCTACAAAATAAAATAGGCACACCGCATACATAACACATGCCCGCGATTTCTTAAAAAAAAACATACACGCCCACGAAAACTTCAGAATAGTTTAGCAAAAAAACATACTATACTGCTATTAAAAACACGACGAGATGTGCATTTATGAACCCCGGAATTTAAACCCAGTAGGTAGAGTCATACACAACTCTACATCACAACACTGTTGTCTCTCTGTCAATTCCTTAAACTACTGGATATGACACAACACGCTTTCTTATGGTTTATTTTTCATGTAAAAAGTACACGAGACAATAGATGGCATTATCTGTTATCCCTCTCTTTTTTAGATTTTTTTATCACTATTTAGTATTTATTTACTACTCACTCCGTAGTAAAACATGTGTTGTCCTTGTTTTCTGTAAGGTCAATATTTGATGGTTTTGATTATAATAGCTAAACTAACTATATAATTTTAGTTTTAGTGCTATACATGTGACGTCATCACATTCATATTTGGATATGCTTTCATAACTTTTGATAAGTAAATCATTGAGGACTCTGTAAAATTGTAATACACCTTGTAAATCAGAACAGAGGGATGGAGTATATTTGTGTAGGTTTAAAAACCTAAAATTGAATGGTAAATCAAGATTTAAACTATACACAATATTGTAGAAAAAATTGGTATCATATAATATGCTGTTATATATGGCTGTACAGGACTTTAACTTAAAACATGTTTCATACAAACAAATAAACAAAATTAAAGTTGACTCTTTTTTCTTTTAAAAAGTACCCTCTATCCCAAAAAACAATGCCTTCTAATTGTTCCACATGTTCTAATGTATAACAATTTCTCGACGGATTGAGATTCTCTAACTTAAAGAGCTTGATCGGTTGCCTTAGCTACAGTTGTGCTGCAGCCACGTCTGCAGATAGCCACACAACAAACAGAAAATGCGTGGTACTATAGCGGTTGTCAGTGCATTAGATCAAGCCCAAAATCTCATCTTAAACCCCCTAATGCAAAGGGCATGTTGACATATATAACAGTGGACTAAGTTGACACATTGATTTTCCATTACTAGTCAAGCAATCTACTAAAATCAATTATACTAGTGGATTAATTTTATACTCTTACGACTTTCAGTGGAACTGTTGTATGATATTTAGATACTATATCCATGGTCTTACTCTATTGAGAACTTGATTTGGAGGTTTTGTCCGCTTTCACCAAATTAACCTTACTTTTAAATCGGTAAAAGCATAAGTATAAAATCAATAGCATTAATTATTTCCGTTGCTCCCGTCATGTCCATTCAATTCATAAGCAATAGTAAAAAAGACGTATTTCAAAGAGACCCTTAATTCTATTTGAACTATGATGCTTTCTAGACAACATATAAAACCATACCAAATGCTCAATTAAAGCCCTTTTCAATTTTACAATAATAGTGCTTTATGCATCGTTTAAGGTTCCACTCTACAAAATCACAAACAAAATATATTTTGTACGACACAGGTCCAATCTAGGTTATGACAAAAAAGAAAGAAGAGTATTACCATTTGTCATTACCACGTATGATCGCTCGCACGCAGCAATCGCTATGCGAGTTGGGTTTACCAATTACCACAACTACTAATATTTTGTTTACACGACTAATACAAATAGCTAAAAAGGAAAATTTTAGTCGCCTTTGGCTTTCCGTTCCTTCTTTCCTTTCACCGGAAGCCTCGGCCGGAGCTGAAGCCGCCTCCCCCAACCCCAAAAGCCCTTCTTTTTCTCGGCTTCGCCACCAAGGAGAGCGCGAGATTACCATGGGCTGCGCAGGATCCACCCCCACCAAGGGCGACGCCGCCGAGGCCGGTAAGTCTCCACGATCCCCGGACTGCCTCCTCGGTTCTTCGATTTCTGCGGACAGAATCGTGTGCGTTACGTGGGGGGAATTGGGTTCTTGGTTCTGGAGGATATATGGGGATTCTTTCGGGGCGTTGCTGTTGATGCGATTGTTCGAGGGTTTGAGCGTTGTAATGCTGACGGCAGGTCGCGATTGAGTGATAAAAGTTTGTATTTTTAGAGAAAAATTGGTTCTTGCTTCTTGGTCATGGTGTACTCGTCAAGATTTGATTTCTTGATGACAATCGAGGTTTAGAGGTTAACGGATTGAGTTTGTTTTTTGTCCGTAGATAGTTGTGATTTGTGAGGTCTTGGACTTGATTGGAATGATGCTGCAATGGAACCGGGATACTAGTTTCGGCTGCGAATTTGTTTGAATCAAACTTAGCTTGGTCTCTTTGCCAGTCACTGAAAATTTCAGTGTGGAGTCTGTGAAAATTCTGCGAAACCAATGAAATCCGCCTTTTTTTTTTGCGGGGTTCCTTCTAGTGTTGCGGTGGATTTGCAAGGATGGAGTTTTATTTTCTTTCATCAGGAATGGTGGGGTGTCTTGTGCAATTGGATAATATTATTGCTAAACAGCAGTTTGGATAGTGCTATGGGATTGGAACAACCAGCAGTTATGCAATCGGATAATATTATTGCTAAACAACTGTTTAGATAGTGCTATGGGATTGCAACAGCCAACAGGACTGTAAATTTGGCCTGCTATTTGTTGAACTTCTCAATAGTGGCATGGAATAGTTTCTGATATGGTGACGGTGAATGTAGTGATTTCTGAGAGGGGATAGCGAATTGTGAGTACATGAAAGGCTACTGGAATTTCTTTTTACGAAATTGCTCTTTTTTCAGGTGGATGTCATAATTGAGGAGAGTGCATTTTCTTTTGTGAACCAATAGGTTTTGATGTTTTGATTGGGAAGAGACACATGATAATAATGTGTTTCTTCAGTTTGGGTAAACTTGTTCTGAACCGACCTGATGTGTTCTGTCTGTTACAGTTGGTTGTACACAAGTTCTGCAGTTGTCCTAGAATAACTTTCCTGTGCCTTAACTTTTAGATAAGTACTACCCTCTGTTTCAGATTGTAAGGCGCCCTACTAGAGAGGTAGGACGCCTTACAATCTGAAATGGAGGGAGTACAATGCAGCAATGCCATGTGGTGTATGGATATTACTTTAATATTCTGAGGTGCATGCCAGCATTGCAGTATAAATGGTTTATTGGAGATCTATTGGATGCATGCTTGATTATCGATCACTTCATGCATCATTGATGACATCTATCTATAAATGCTTAGATGAAGGACCTTACAAAATAACTATTTGTGCTTTGCCCATCTGTATGTGTTTTTATTTGGTAGCCTGGTCTCTGTATTAGGTTAAATTGTGAGACGATGGGTCTTTGTTAACTGTTAGTTCCCATCAAGTTATAGTTAGTCTGTTGTTGGTTAATTTGTTATTTTACTAGCTAATGTGTATATTTGTGCTTGTCACATAGTAATTAAGTACTCCCTTCGCCCCATAATATAGCAGCAATCCCTTATATTATGGGACGGAGGGAGTACTTGATAATTGATATGCAACAAAAACAATAAGGTAAGGTTTCAGTAAATTGTTACAGAGAAAACATTAGACTTATATCTTATTGTATTCATATATGCATCAATGCATGTTAATGTTATATATACACGTTTTTCTTTCAAAGAAACTGGTGCTACTCAAGTAGTACGAAATTTCTTATAGCATGTAAAATTTTCTGTCCATCTCTTATAGTGAGTTTTGCTGAATAATATGCAGGTGCTACTAAAAATATCAGGAAGCCTAAACCCTGGAAGCACCCCCAGCCGATAACAATGAGCCAGCTCAGCAAGATGCGTGAAGAATTTTGGGACACAGCTCCACACTATGGTGGTCAGAAAGGTACTCCTCGCTCAGTTTTGTTTCATGATTTTGGCTTAGATAAATGATTTTAGCTTCTATCAATATACACAATCCTTACACATACTAAGCCTTTCTCAGAAATCTGGGATGCCCTGCGTGTTGCAGCAGAGTCTGAAGAGGCCCTTGCAAAGGCAATTGTGGAAAGTGCAGGCATAATTGTTTCTAATGCTGATCTGACTCTCTGCTATGACGAAAGAGGTTTGATGCTCCATATGATTCACTATTTCCTACTCCTTAGCATGCCTCATATTGTCTAATATTGTTATTAATATTTCAGGTGCTAAGTATGAACTGCCCAAGTATGTTTTGAGTGAACCAACCAACCTGATTCAAGACAACTGAAGAGCAGTTGTACAAAGACTTACTGATGTAAACAACTGTAAATGACAGCAGCCCCCTGAGTGTCCTGGTAGTTGAAGCATGCTTAATAAAAGATTTTAAGTGTGCTTTCGGTAACTGTCAGCTTACATTTTGTCCCTTCTTGTTAGGACACAACACTCTTGCATCTTGGCTGTTGTGCACTTAGATGAGATCTTTATGGTATCCCCTGCTGTTGGTGCTACCTTAAACATGAATCTGCTTAGAAATCTTTGGATGAGTAAAAATCTTGGAATGGTTTTTAGATATTTTATCATCATGATACAAGTTGGAGTATGGTTACAATATGTATTTTAGAAGAAATATATACCACACCTCGTACAATTATCTCTGCTGCCTTACCTCTATCGCATGTGATTGGTCATCTTACTGTCTGTAGAGTTGCAATGCATTATCTGGTTTCACAATTCAGTGTGACAAGATAGTCAGGTAGAGGAAATCTTGATGGAATTCTTAGTGGATTATTATCCAACTAAGTAGCACAACCATGCAAGTAATACTAGAACACCATATATGTTCATGTCTTCATGACCTGATGCTATTTCATCTAGTGGTATGGCATGAAGTTTGAGAATGTCACCCGGCTGAAGACCTCCTCCATGGCCCTCATCATCTCCAGCAGGTCCTGATCTACCTCGACATGTCCAATGCCGCTGTGGCTGTCGTCAGAGACGGCATTCCTCTCACATAGCGCGAATCGGCACACTGGGCAGTTGCCATGTCCCTTCACCCAGGGGGTGATGCAGCCCTGGTGAAATATGTGGTTGCAGGGTGTGACCACCACCTGTTCCCCAGCCAGGAATGTCTCCAAGCATATGGTACATGCTTTCTCCTCTTCCATGTTGTTTGGAGTTTGCTCAGATCTTGCACTCTTTGTGTGACCTCTGCCTCTGTTGGAGGCAACAATCTTCTGAGGAGGGTTTGAGGGCCTGTATGCCTGCTTCCTGAGCTGTTCCATCGCGTTCTTGAACTCGCCATCGGTGAGTCCGGAGTTCTCTTGTCGCGGTCTTGTGTTACCGCCTCCATTGATATGGGGGATTCTGAAAGGCACAAATGGTGGTTGCAAAGAATTATCTGTTGAACAGATCATCTATGGAGCCATGATCGAAAGTGACATGGATGATGGATTCATGGCTCCCATTTCAAACACATAGGCAGTGAAGGTTAAATGGAATATAGAAACATTAGTCTTGTGATTCTGTACCTGGAAAATCCAAAAGGCTCTCTTCTCGTCCTTTGCTCAAGTGGTCTCCAAGGATGATCCTGAAATTCCAAACGAATTTCTGTTAGACATATGACATACACATGACATTTTTTTTTTGAGAGAGAGTATACACATGGCAGTTGATACAACAACTTTTATCATTTAGTTGCTTCTTTCCAAAGAAAAAAAAACAGTTGCTGCTTATGAAATCAGTCTATTTGAAGACAAGAACAGTTTTCTGTTTTCAGTTGCTGATTATGAAATCAGTCTATTTGAGATGTGAACAAACGAAGTAGAAAAGTGAGAGTTGCTACCCTGCCATGGTAGAGAGGCCAAGGAGCTCTTCCCCTGGATGGCCAGTGATGGTGCAAGCCATATTCATGCTCAGGAGGCTGGGGACCATACTCCGGCCCATAGCTCCCGTCTGGCCGGCGGCCGCTCATCTCGCCGGCGATGACCGGAGATGCCGGCTCGCTGTTGGGTCGTCAGGTGCTCAGGTTCTTTAGCTGGAAGAGATAATGGATTTGCAGGTGATTGGTGAATGAGGTCTTTGTTTATCAGGTGAAGCAGAATCAAGGATCTTGTGCTTTGCTAGAGATGCCCATGGAAGTAAAGTGAGCATCAGGTTCTCCTTCCAGTCTTATCGGATCAGACAATGTTTGATCTTTGGAGGCTTGGAGCATTGGAGATACGGCTTTGCAGATGGAAGAAAAATCATATAAGAAGTGAATATTAGAACCAAAGATCAAGAAAGATCAAATTTTGGTCCTGTTTAGGGTTCATGGGGGTCTCAACTATAACTGTTGCATGACCAGATCTTTTCTCTTTTATTGTTCCTTCTGAGATTAGACCGAATTATTCTCCAACTGAACTGAACCTTTTTCTGTTCAAGATAAACACGCAGGAGAGCTCTATCCAACTTGCTAGTGGAGACACTCTGAAGATTATTGCCTCTTTCAGTCTTCATCGAATGAAGTTTTTTTTTTAATCACAAAATATTGGCGCATAGAGTGACAGTGACGGCACAGTTATCTGAAAAATACTGATCATTACGGTATGTATGCTCCATCTTAAGATTGCAATGAATGTTTTTGACAGCGAAATGCACATCTAGGAGACTAGGATGATATTCTCTGGCAGAACTCTACTTCTGTCAGGAGGATCCATACAATGTGAATATGTGATACATGCTGTACTGACTTGAACTAAGACTAGAAAACAGTAAATATGTGCTCCAAAATTGATTTGAATTCTAATCCATCGGTCCCTCCTCCAAGCTGTTGCTCGATCAAATTCCTTGGTTACATTGGTAGAAAACTGAATCTTGAAATGCTCCATTCTTCAACATACTTCTGATGATAGAGAAATGAGGCATTATTCACTTCTTCTAAGACTGCTTGCTTCTTACGCGTCATATTTGCAAAGGTTCTCGAACCCCATGTACTCATGTTGCTGGATCTTGTAAATCATGTTTGAGATGCCAACTCCACCTGCAGATAAAAAAACATGATAATATGAGTCATATTGTTCAGGCAGCAGGACTAGATGAACTGTGGTAAGGGAAAGAAAATGATACCTAGAGAAATTGCGCTGACAAAGATCATGAAAGCCAATATGAAGATGATGAGCGATGCCCGCCCTAACCAATTGATCAACCTCCTGACCACGTGCTGGCCAATAATAGCAGCGATGAACGCCACAATGACAAAGTATAGAGCTAAATAAAAGGTCAAAAAATTGATTTAGTTCATGGTTATTCCTGCAATTGCCACAAGAAAAAAAAATGTGAAAAGAAAGGGATAGAGTACCATAGGGCACTGGAAATCGGTTCAACAGGTAGTACTCAACAACAGACATGGAAGATGAGAACATCATTGCAAAGGTGGCTGTTGCACTTGAAACCTACAGTTCCAGTTAAGAAGCTATTATTGCCAAAGCATATTTTCTTTTACATAATCAACGAAATAAGAGTTGATATTGTACCTGTGGTGGGATGCCAAGCTCCAAGAACAGTGGACCCATGATAAAGCCACCTCCGAGACCTAGCAGGCCACCAACAACCCCTGCAGTGATACCGAAGAAGCAGTATATGCAGAGCTGGTGAAATTTCAGAGTAGTTTGTTCATTTCCCTTTGAGGATAGCACTCTCTTCCCGTTCATCAGGCCCAACGCTTCGTACATAGTCACTCCAACTGATACTGGGATCTACATCCAACCAGTAGAAAGATTTATCATACCATCCAACTTTTATCATAAACCAGCAAAGGCGTAAGAAAACAAAACAATGGCGTATGAAAATAGTCCAGCAAGGGGTGTGAATTCTACCCTATAGAAATATATACAGTAAGCAAAAGTACCTTAATATCATATGATATCCAGTAAGATTTTAAATACGTAGTTTTGAGTAGGTTCAATTTTTTTAGGGATGAATAAGAATATTGGAGCTTCATAAAGAACATACAAAAAATTAAACCAGCATACAAATGTCAAGATGCATTTACCGTGAGCTAATCCATAAATCTAAAAAGTTGTTTCAAATTTTTCGACGATCCCTATACATGGTAGTTCAAAACATTTGAAGTTGATCCAACATTTTAAACAATGAATTTTGTTAGTTTTACATTTCTAGAGGATAAAAACATCAGCATCACTACTGGTTTAACTAACAGGTCAGACATTTCAAGTTATTTAAGTACCTGAAGAAGGTTTAAGATCCAGTACCAACTGGAGCAAGTAGCTGTGTAATTCTGCAAAAATGAAAACAACATTAAACGTTACTGTACAAAATGAGGAACCTTCAAAACATACTCAAAGTACAAAATTATCACATCATCATCATGCTCTAAAGACATCACATACTCCTTCCGTTTCAGAATGTAAGACGTTTTGATTTTTTGCTTACAAGGTTTGACCATTCATCTTAAAAAATTATGAAAGTATCATTTATTTTTTTTTGACTTACTTTATTACCAAAAGTACTTTAAGTATGACTTATTATTTTTTATATTTACACAAAATTTTTGAATAAGACAAATAGTCAAACATTTAAAGCAAAAAGTCAAAACGTCTTACATTATGAAACGGAGGAATAATATAAATAATGATTTTGAAAGGGTAAAAATGAGTTAGAGAAAGTAATAGGAACATGTGCGAATGCAGTCCAACAGTTGATGAACTGAAAAACTAGATGAAGTTGACACTGATTGTATCTTTATGTGCAGTTTTGTGTTGAAATAATCACCTTTGTGACCTGAAGCACAAGGAATGCCATCCACACACATGTAAGAAGGCCAAACTCCTTCCAGTAAATGTTCTTCATAAGTGATGGCTGAAATATTGGAGAATTTCAAACAAAAAATCCTTATGATTATGGTTACATGAATGCAGGAGATTATGCATATCAACATCAGATGTTAATTTACCGCTTCATCTGATGGCATTTTTGCTTCAGTTGCAGCACCTGGTCCAGTAGGAATTGGTGCATATTCCGGTTCTTCACCTGAAAGGTTGGAAAATATAAGCAACAGACTTTGCATTGTGTGAGAGATAAGCAGCACTATGATTTCTAGCTCTCTTACTGGCTTGCTCCAATCGTTTTGCGGTCTCCTGGAAGAAATGAAAATAGTCCCGTTAATATAACGCAAAGCAAATAAAAGCAGGGAAGATAGATAATTACTGTTTATAAAGAAGACAAGGTAATTGAAAAAGTTACCCTTTTGACTATTGTTTCCTTTTTCCATGTTTCAACACCCTTCAGAAAAGCTTTAGTTGATGTGCCTGTGGTTGAGTTCGGAAATGCAAACTAAGGTTATCAACGAGAAATTTGATGTGCAATTGTAAACGTACTGGGATGAATTGAGCACCTAAGAAGAGTATAATAAGGAGAACTGTGACCAGCCAGTCAGGGAATATAACATTGAAAACAACACCAATGCTGATCCCAAGCATTAGCATAGGCTGGATGAGCAGGGCTAGGTCGTAGTCAATCACTGGCATGTCCAACGTTGGATGCTTAAGCTTGAGATTGTAGTAGACAGTTGAGACAGCTGCACCCATGATCATACCTGTCCAGAAGAGGAATATCTCATTGAAACTACCAATTACAATATACAGTAGTGAGGCAGCAAGTCAAAAAGGCAGACTTTTACTTAAATTGCACTGAACCAAGTGACCGTACAAAGTTCCAAAAAAACAATGATCAAGAATCATCTTTTGTCCAAAAGATAGAGACAATCAGAAAATCAATATACTAATATATAAGAGATTATTAGAAAATAAATCCAAGAAAAGTGTGCATATACACTTTTTTTGTACATCTAGAATTTGTTCATGGATATTCCATATTTTAGATTTGCGTATTAATATTTCACATTCCATTGCTGCAAAACCTTTTCATCTTCGTAGATTCCCTCTATTCATGGCCTTATAAATAATAAAATAAACACTAGTTTCATATACGAAGGCAAAAGACGAATACATCTACACATGAATCTAGGACTAGCAACCACTACAACAACCTGGTGGAGAAAAGGAAAAAGCTACACGCCTACACGTACAAAATTACAAGGTTTTTACTAACGATGATGTGGCATGCTACGATTGAGTTTAGCTTTTTCTGTAACTTCCAACTACTTTTTTGTCTCGGACACACAAGAGAGTTGCGTATGATTGCATTAAAAGAAGGAGAAATGCATCCAACACGCTAATACAACAAGACCCCAAAAACACAAGCCAAGAACACACACCACACAAAGAAACGGTTAAGAGCTTTGTTAGTAAGAGTTCTTTTTACTAGTATTATAGCACTGCTCGACAGAAAACAGAGAAGGATATAAAACCAGCGAGTACCACTCTTAGGACATCTAATTAAGAAGCCTAATTCCAGTCTCAATTTGCAAAGGTATAAACAGAACAAGTGGACAATCAATATACCATGAAAATGCAGACCCACCAAACACGTATGTTAAATAAGATTAAGAAATCAATCTGCGGGGACAGCACATTAGCAAGCTTGCAGACTTGAGAGTATGCACACAAAAAGACAGTGTTAGATCCTCACATTTTGATATTGCAGTTGACGACTTGGGATCAAAACCAACGATCAAAGTCAGCATTGGCACAAAGATCCCACCACCTCCAACGCCGCCCACACTCCCAAATGCCGCGCCAAAGAATCCGATCAGTGTACCCAGCACTATTTGCCATCCGAATTCCATTGGCTAGAGAAAAAAAAATCCATAAATTTCACAAAATTAGCACAATATATCTAAAAACGCTGAAGCCATAAAAAAGTACACAATCACCAAAAAGGTACAATTTGAAGCTTGGATTATCTGGACAGTCCAATTACAATAAGAGCTTAAACTAAAACAGTTCAGTTCCATCATGCATGACTCAATCTGAAACCTGAAATCCATTGTACCCACTAACCACCAACTACAGCAAACGCATCCCTATTATACAACAAACATAAAGAAGTACAGTATCCCATCCACTCAATTAACAAAACAGTTCATGAGTTCAGAGAATCTGGATATTAATAATATACAAAAAAGCTCCAAGAAAAGATGCAATCTGTCTGTATTTACCGGCCAAACGTGGTGGTACGAGTTGCCATCAGTCTGCCACAGGAAATTCGCAACCTTCCGTAAAAGCCCCATTTCCTCCGGCGTCGTCACCACCGCGGCGGCGCCGGCGCCGGCGCCGGTCACCGAGAATCCCCTATCGGCGGCAACGGCGGCGGCGGCGGCGCACGCGACGGCGAGCGCCGCAATGGCGTGCCACCATGTCCTCCTCCCCATCTTTCACCGCCCTTTGCTCTGCTACTCCCAAGAGGGAAAAGAAAAAAAGAAAAGACCAAACCTTTTTCAGCAAAAAGATTCAAAGGTTGCGCCTTTTCTTGCCGCGAGAGAGATTCAGAAATCACGGAAGAATCGAAACGCTTTCTCTTCTCTTTGCGGTTTCGGGATTTGGGGACGTACAAGGGCAGCGACGAGACGCGACGGCTTTCTTGGAAATCTTTGCGTGCAGTGCACACAGGACGGGGAAAACCGCTGAAGAAACTGGGAAAAGAAGTGGATGATGCCCTGCAAGAACCGGATGCAATGCAAAATTGCAACTTTGCAAGGGCAATGGGAGAAGAGAGATAGAGAGAGAGAGAAGCAGACGAACTTGTGTAAAGGGAAGGCGACGAGCCGACGAACTCGGTGCCAAATTTAGAGGGATGGCACTTTTGCAAATAGCCACTGAACTATCTCAATATTATGAGAGCTGACCCGTTGAAGTTTGTATTTGTTTATTTGTTTCTTGAGATGAAATCCGCATAAGTTGCGACCAGGCTTCAATTTGGAATTTTGTGCCCTTACGTCACGCTCTGCATGATGTTTCATGGTTTAGTTTTGTGAATATAAAAAGTATCTGCCTGAATTGAATTTTACTATTTGTCCAGGTTGTGCTGCAATAATTTTTGGTTTTTGCACCCGGTCAACTTTTAAAAAAACACGATCTTTTGCTACATGTTTTTTTTTTCACTTCCAAGTTTGTTGATCAGAAGCTTTTGTAGACGTGCTTAGATAGGTTTGATGCCTATATTTTAGAAAGTAGAAAACAGCTTTTTGTCTTGTCATGACATAGGATGCACTGAAAAGTCTAGGCATTTTATTGTTGTTAGTCTATGTCAAAAAAGAAAGTTCGAAATGACGTGCTAGTAACTTCAGGAGGAACTTAACACAATTGTTTCTAAATAAATGCACAAAAAAAACTTACTTTGTGGGCAAAAACATAAAACCTGGCAGTAGGCACATACTTAAAAACTGAACTTTGTTAATGTAGAGGCGACAAGCTGGCAGGTGAAGGAAATATCAAAAAAGATCGTGAAGGAAGAACTATCAAAACAGATCATGCACTTCCCACGTTGCGATCCACTGGAAACGGCAATGTGTTTTTTTTGACTGAGAAAACAGCATCACGTGCGATCGTGTCAAACTCATACAAAATTGATTCTTAAAATCATAAAAAACTAAAAATGATATTTTTAAGAGGAAGTAAATACAAATAATTCTAATTATAACTTGCATTGTTCAACAAATAGTCCTGGTCTAATATTGTTGTAAGTTGTACAACTCATGAACATTTGAAGAACATATCCTAAAATCAACCGTTGCACGTCTATATAATTGCCAGATTACAAGTAAATATTGGCAAATATTTTATAATTAAATTTTTATGTAATAATATACTATCAACATTTAGGGTTTTTACGATGCAACAACATGACGAATATCCTCACACTTTCACATCCGAGCCGAGCCACTACCTCAGTCGAAAAAGGGACAAAAGGCATGAGATCAACTTGATAGTCTAACGCATGGAGCCATAACATAGGAAGTCGTGTTATGCGAGCAATATCCTCATCACAATTGTTTTTTTTTTCTCGGCTTAGTTAAGCTTACTATCCATGAAACTGTATGCATGTGGGCAGTATGCCGTCATGCATGCGAGCCCGCACGCATTTGAATCCCATGGCGTGCTCGTTCACCTCATTTTCTTCTCTATCGATCAATGACAAGCACCAAATTTATCTTAAAACAAAAGAGAGCTTAGGATCCATCCCAAAGAATTGTCTTCTGCGATGGCCTTTAGCCTAGTAATACGATGAACCACCCCCATAAAATCATTTGCTCTATAAGGGGTTGTTTGATTCGGAGCTATAGTTTCATCATGTCACAAATTAAGACATATCACACCAATTTTTTTAGTGTTTGGTTTGTTACCGCAAGCCACACTTTACGAACCTGTTGGCCCATACGCTATAGACTTATTTTTACCAACTCTTGCCATACATGTGGCAAACAATTTGTTAGCCGCACTTTTGTGTGGCTTGCTAAACCTTTGACAAATTGTATTATGGCAGAGTCAGTCTCGGACAATTCGGACCCTAAATGTCCCTACATGCAGCCTGGATAAGTGAAGATTCAAAACTGTTTGAGTTCTGCACCCGTAGAGGCCATAAATCAAGATGTTGTTTTGTTCCACCATGTTTCAGCTATTTATTTTTGTTCGAAAGAAAAGGTTTCAGCGATTTCTGTTTTTGCTGGGCCCTCTTGAAAGAACAAAAGGTTCTCTCGAATATATGGACAAGAGCAAAAGGTTTAAGAAGCACTGTTGTTCAGAAGGATCATCTGTGGCAGCAGGTTATTTCTTTGCATTGCAGACTTGCAGTGCTTTGTCTCCCGGGGCATGCATATGCCGTATTGCCGTTGTTTCGCCACATGAATGGAAACAGATTCTTGAGTTCTATCTTTTTCTCCCTCTTTTTCCCTTTTTCAATCCACGTTGATGTAGATACATCACAAAAAGCAAGCAACAATACCTGATGTCATTTGGTTGCAGCTCTTCTGTTTTGCTAAGAAATTCTCAGTTCTTTAATTTTGTGCTATACCATAGATAAAAATTGGAAAATGCCACTACCAATATATTTTTCATGGTAAATCAAAACCGGAACGGTAGATTATTTTCTGTCACAGACAAAAGCTAAAGAAAATCCATAAACTGCCATGGCACCCGGATCTCAAAAAATCCTGTCTGGTGGTTGAGTTTTTTTTACAGCGGAGATGAGATTACACCGTTTTTGGCCGTATACCAATGCGTATCCATCAACCGCGTCCGGTTGATACCATCACTCACCGCTCATCACCAGTTGGACGGTCGCTAAAAGAGACAAAATTGTGACTTGTGAAGTTGTGAGGCTATAAAGGCCACCTCATATCCTTTGTCTCTTCTGTACTTCGTTGCCCCATGAACGGTAATGCTAAGTCTAAAAAAAAGAGAGGTAATGCTAAGGTTCTGTTTTTCATAGAACATTTATTTTCATTATTTTGCAGAACAAACACTCAACACTCCTAAAGATATTTTCAATGACAAATAGCTTCGTGAAACGGTTGTGAGAGTATATGTACCACATGGCTAGCCACTGTCGAGGATGTCCCTTCTTAATTACAAATCTTAAAATAAGGGAAAGAAAACCATGACGAGAGCACTGTTGAAACAATACAACTCACCAAACAAATACGACTCCAAGGAAAATGGGCAAATGGCTGCATATGCTAGGTAGGCTACTTTGCACAATTGTATACAGAGGTTCTGTCAGGGTACGCATGCATCCCCACGAGGCCACTCTCCCCCCATCCAAAGAAACTTCTTTTTTCAATATCATCCAGACAAACTGTCGATGAATACCCAAAACTGATGTAATATTCACCGAATTATTCATACTCTACGACTACGATATCTCTATGAGTAAAAAATGTTGGGTGAATAAGTTTGTGGAGTACAAGGGCCATAGAGCCTCAAATTTACATCTTACCAACTTGCCATTAAAGTTGATTTGATATCAAAGATGTCAATCACCTGCATGTTGCCAAAGAAATAAAATTGTTGGAGATTTCCCAGCCAAGCATTGCATCAGGAACAGGATAGCACAAGGCCGGAGCTTATGGGGTGCACAGTGCAAGCAGAATGCTGCCAAGATCCCTCCACAATCCCACAATTGACAGGGAAAGCCAGCTGATCAACATGGTACACATCTGCATCACTTCCTGCTAATCGTTCAGACATCAGTTCAGATTACATGTAGTGAAAGAGAAATAAACAGGGACAAAACTGTCACTATGTCAGTGTTACTTCTCTTCCACCTCTAAATCTCTACTAAGAAATGAACTAGGGTGCGTTCGTTGTCCATGTTTGGCAAAAAGACAAGAAAAAATAGTGCACGCAAACGAGAAACATAATTAGTTCGTGATTAATTGATTTAAACAAAACATATTAATTTAATTTTTCTTAAACAACTTTTGTGTATATTTTTTTAAAAAGTAAAATTTAGCAATTTGGAAAGCGTGCGTAAAAAAAAAGGGATAAAAAGATGGTTCCAAATAGCACGCACTATTCTGTTTTGGCACATCCGAATTCCGAACAGCACCCTAGTCTCACGAAATGTGAGCATGGACGCCCCAAATCAAGAGCAATGTTTCTTGGACTTGCCTAGAAAGTAAATGATGCATATAAATAAAAAGTTCTTACAAACACTGATGTGGCACATTGTGATTGTTTCTTGACTTTCGATAACTATGAACTGATTAAATCGAAGCAGTTAACATCTTTCTTTGTAAGAGTTGTGTAAGAATTTTTCAAGTACTTATTATAGCACTTCTGCCTTGAGAATGCCCAAATCCAGATGCAGAGTTTTATACGTTAGAGTACCATTCAGATTCCAGGGAAGTTTGGCAATGGAGTAGTAGTTCAGTCTGACCGGGATCCAGATCGAATTCTCCTATATTGGTACATCCTCATCGCCCACATGCAAAACTTGATCCCGATCCCGAGAAGTCAAGCTCTGATGATCTGATCTGGATGGAGCTAAAAAATACATCACATGGTACACGTGTGTAAGAGTGGTGCAGGTAGGAGTAATTCAGACAAATGACAAATCTGAGAAAGAAGGTAGTAGCAGATAGGAGTAATTCAGACAGATGACAAATCTTAGAACTTACACCTACTGCCATCCAACTGCACAGACCAAACATGCAACTGGAATCATTGAATGCTGAGGGGTGGGTTAGCAACTTATCAGTTATCAATTTATCATACAACCAAAAAATTGGAATAGATAGTATACTTAACTTAGGATATTGTAATCATGAACTTGCAACGGACCACATATAAGCAGTCCAGAGAACATCATATGGCCCCGGAGTAGGACAAAACGATAAGTCAGTACCATGCTGGCAAGGAACTGGTCTCCTTGATATCATGGCAATATGAAATTCGGCATATTAGATAAGCCAGTGTCTGAATTAAGCAAGATTTCCAGACTGTTGAATTATGAGAAATGCACATATTAACGTTGACAGGGAATTCCTGCAACCTTCTCTATAGCAGTAGCAAATTACAATCGATCTTAGCTTCCTTGGAAGAAGACATGTACAGCAAAAACAGGCTGGGGATCCGACATTTTATAACTAATGGGGCACGCTATTAAGTATCCCATGCACAGCAACTAGGCAGTAGCATTTTCAAGAGATACACAGCCCACATGCCCTGTTGATTCGTTTGAAATGAATACAGATCTCCAGCCACTAAGTACGCCATTAATGATGTAACATGACCAAATTAAGCTGCAAGTTGCCATGTTAACTCATGCTTACTAGTCATTAGTACATATTTTTCTTTTCAAACTGAAGATTAATATGACAAACCTTCAGAAATCCGAAGTAGTAGGATCCTATCCACTAGTACGCTTCTCCAGCAAGGAGTATGACAAAAAGATGCAGATCCAATCTGAGTAGTTCCTGTCCCTGTAGGGCCATGCTTAGCTTAGTTTAGTAGTAGATGTAGGAGTACCTATCATCAAATACAGTGCACATATAATGAGATAAGACTTTTCTGGGTGCAGAATCATTCACTAAGCATAGCACGACTGAGATATTCCATGCCTTTCATGAAGGTTTCTCTTTCCTGATTGGCATCGGCATGTGATGCATGGCTTTACTGACGATGGTTGCTTTCAGTCACAAGCCAAATAAAGAACAGAGAAAGACCCAGAACGAACAACATCAACAGTTGCGTGCCAAAATTGATTTGCACAACAAGCTTTGTACTCCTTCACTATTGAATTTGCAATTTATTTTGTCTCATGCAAGGAGTTCCATTCTTCATGGTGGAATGCTATTTGGATAGTGCACCCTGGAGGCCTGGACATCCAGATGAAGATCACGTCCAAAAAATATATATCTGGTAGAAACAAATAGTTAGTAGTAATGGCAGAAAGAATCGAACATCATTCAATTTGCCCACCACTTCATTTAAGCTTTGCCAATTCCAGCTGCATTAACCACCAAAAAAAGGAGGGAGGGAGGAATGACTACTCCAATGTTTGTATCTCAAATATTCAATTTTCTAGTGGCTAACATAGTAAAACCCCAAATGAAAAATACTATGAGAAGCCTGATATCTACGGGGAAAATTTATTAAACATTACACAGAATTCCGGAATTTAACAATCATGACGAAATAGAGGCCTTTGCCAGGTACCTGCAAGGTCAAGTAATAAACACATGTAGCAAGGGTATTCATTTATCTTAAGAGAAGCAAGGACACTCGTATGTCCTACTTTACAGACCGACCATGTGCCTCATTGGACAGTGGCACTCGTAATGTTTCTCAATGCTAAATAAAAACACACAGACTGATACAAGTTCTTCTTGGAGCATTCACTTTGCTACAGCTATTTGTAACTACAATGACATAGGCTCAATTTTTTTTATGTACATTAATGTTTTCTCCCATGTGAAACTGTTAGTATGTTTCATATGATAGGACCAGTACCTGATAAGGCCCTGAAACCTAATCATTTTGCTTCTCTGATAACCGAGACCAAGGACCAAACTCTTGTACTTGTGCATGAAAATAATAATTAACGTCTCAGCCTCTTGTGGATCCTATGTTTGTTAATCTGCCTCATAGCTCACAAGTATAAGCAATGTAAGCATGTCAGATCTAGCTTATGTAGATTACCAACAGGGCAACATGTTCCGCTGAAAGAGCCAAAATCTCTTTAAGTCTCAAATATGCAATGAGAAATATGAAAGTCCTAGCATGTCCCTGTTACTCTACTATAGGTAATAGGTTTATGGACTATCTACAACTATTACTTACTGGTGCTGCTTGGTTGTTAGTAACTAGTAAGACTGCACATGTAGACTGATTGGAGGGAGGCAACAAACGTGACCACAGCAGAGAAAAAATGATGGCATTGAATCCTATCAACAAAATGGTTCATGCACATACAGAAGATTTAGTTAGCACGATTTATGTTCTCAATCAGTTGGCTACAGCAGTCCCAGGAACCCACCAGGCCATGTATTACTCTAAATATGCAGTTCGCGGAGAAAATAAATCCAAGTAAAATCATTTGGATCATTTTGAGTATCTTTCCATATCCACATATCAGCAGCAATGTTCAGCTAACGGTATTCTGCTTTATGGTAGCCACAAGTAGTATCACTATCCAATACACAGTAACATTGTCCAGCTTTCTTATTTTGTGCAAACAAAATAAACAGTTATAGTAGAACATAACATGCAGAACTAATTTCTGATAAAATTTGGATCCTTTGTTCTTAGGTCAAAAAATTGTTTGGAAAATGCTGTATTGATGTTGCAGACCAAGGCCCAAGGCCCAATATGTCTGACTGCACGAGCACTTCTTGTCTATACTAGAGTCTAGACCAAAACTAACATGGTAGTAAACCTTGTAGTTTAGTAATGATAAACTTGGTCATGTGAGCTACCAGCAGTGCTGCAAAGCTATATTGATTGAAAAAAAAAAGAAGGCATGCTATTTGTATGAACTCGTTGGGTGAAAACACTTGCTCCATATTTAGACAGAGCAAGGTAATCTGACCATTCATCAGTCAATGAATTGCAGAAAGCTACCACTTACATTGATGTGATGCATAAAGAATTAACTAATTGTAATCAAGTTACTATGTAAATTCAATGCAAAATTCTTCAAATTACACCACTAGTCATTTAGACAATCTGGAAAATTTTCAACAGCAAAGAGAAACCACATTTTGCTTTACTCTTTCAGATATTCCAAGCTTTTGCACATTCCATGATTGAACTTCAGCAAACGCATACATGTTTGCATCAGCATTCAGCAGTTGTGGATTTTCGTAACAAATCATTTTTGCAATGCAATATTGAAAGCCAATTTCTCTTTCAGGTGTACAATATTCACACTTTCATGCTTCTCAAGTCTTAATGAGAACAGTTGTCAAATATAACATCAATAAAACTTCATTGAGTTGACTGGAAAAACAATTATAACAAAGTTCTTCTAATCAGAGTTGTTGCAGTGTCAAAAACACTTTTGTAAAAGATTCAGGATCTTCGCATTGATTTAATACAAACCTAAGATCAGTCGCATTTATAGCTTGACAAAACCACAAACTAGTCAGTAGTCACTAAGTTGAGAACATATCCTGCAGGAGCAACAACCACCATCTGCAACAAGCTAGTGATAATCTACACAGGATCATACGAACAAAATTACGGCTGGTCTTAAACCAAAGCATCACATTACATTGTAGCAAACAACAATTACAACAAAACGATCTCATAGTAGATCTAGCTTTAACCGAACAAACTAGAAAAAAAAAAGAGAGAGAGAAAGAGCTCACATCTTTCCCCAAGCTATCTTCGAACGTAGAACCACCAGTCGAGCTCACGCGAAATCCTCCACCAAAATCGCCTTCTCCACAGCAACCACCACCTCCTCCTCATCATCAACATCCTTCCCTTTTTCTCCATCGTCTTCTCCGCTTCCCAATTCATCGATCCCTTCTCTGATCCCATCAACGCAGCCATTCTCGGATCCAAACTTTCCATCCTTCTCCTCCCCGACCACCACAACCCTATCCTCCTCATCCCCCCTCCCTCCGACGACCACCTCGTCCCCGCCCTCACCGCCTCCGCCGACCACCACGACCTCGTCGGCGCCGCCGCTCCCGCGGTCGCCTCCCACCCCGACGAGCCCGTCGTCCTCCTCGTCGGAGGAGAGGGAGAGGTGGGTGAGGCGGGAGGAGACGGCCATGGCGGCGAGGGAGAAGGCCTCGGCGATGGATTCCGGCGGGAGCGCGCAGTCCTCGAGCCCCGCGTCCTCCAGCCGCGGCGGCCGGATGGGCTCGCCGCCGGCGAGGAGGTCGCCGCCTTCGTCGGCCATGTATAGTGGTGGAGGGTTCGAGAAGGCGCCGGAAACTACTAAAGTCGGCGACGATTTGGCGTCCGGCGCAGGGTTCGAGGGCTTTGTGCCTGCCAAGAGAAAATTGACTAACAGCCCAGCCCGTGAGAGTTGGGCTTCCAACCGGCTTAGGCCCAGATAGAGCGGTTGAAGCCCAAGCCTCCGTTGAAACGTACGTAGTAGAAAGAACGAATGGATTTTATGAAAGTTGAAACAAACTTGTACGAAAATCCATATGTTTCATAGGAGGCTCAAAATTCAGTGCAAAAGTCTAGTTTACTCCCCCCTTTAACTCTGGTGTTGTATGAAATATAACCCTAAACTTAAAAACCAGATATTTCTTCTCTCTTTCTTTATTCAACCGTTGTTGTCTCGATGAGCTGGAACTTTGCCTTACCATATGCCACCTACGGATCTAGCCGACAGAGAAAGAGTGACGAGGTGGTGGTCTTTGGCATGTCCGTCCATCATTTTTAGTTTTTAATCTTTTGAGCTAACTAGACTGTACGTCATGTAGCCGAAAACCATCAAAACCACTTGAGGGAGTTCCTGTGTATCTAAACCATTAAAGTTGAAGGATGTAAAATATCCAATTTTAAAGTCCAGGTAACACAACAGTGAGTGGGTAAAATAGACTTTCCCCAAATTTCAGTACAACATTTTTTAAAAAAACTTAAGAACACATTAAGCATTGTCACATAACACAAGAGTGAGTGGGTAAAATAGACTTTCCCCAAATTTCAGTACAACATTTTTTTAAAAAAACTTAAGAACACATTAAGCATTGTCACATATACAAACATGAGAGCAACGGCCTTGGCCCGGTCTTCCACAATGCGTTACACAAGCTCGCAACGTAGGCAGCCATGGCAGCTCACACGCATAAACAGACATGCTCACATTCTTGCATTTTGCTGCCTCCATGGTCTCGAGGTCGACTGAGAACATCCAAGCCGTCTCCTCCACCGATGCTAGAACAACTGACCCAACGCTGGCCGTGATAACTTTCAAGGCACCGTTGCCAAAATAACCCTCTTTGAACCCTTCTATACCAACCGTGGCCATCTCTAATTGGATGCTCTTCTGAAGCACCCAATGCCACTCACCATTTTCATACTGATTCCGTCATGTCGCAAACACCCGAAGAACATTTCCCTCATCCAAACATACCACACGCAGCTCACCATCATTGTCACCGCCACTGCCATCGACAATCGCTCGGAGCCCTGACTCTCGGACAATATCCGGTATACGGAGAACCTCAAACTCAGCCCAACACTAACAAATTAGTGTCATCACCTCTAATGCGCCAGAACACGACACCCGTGGTTTTGCCGAGAAAACATACGGAGTCAGAGCCCCAAAGATATATGCCACACTTAGCCATGTTCCGGCTAGGTTTGACCCTATACCAACTAGTGAGGTGGGATCTTTGTCTCCAACTACCGTACCATCTAGAACTCCAATTTGGGTTGTAGACACATGCCCTCACCGTGCCCAAGCCATCACACACGCCGTTGTATTCCATGTACACCACGATCACCCTGTACCTTGACATGTTGTCATTGGCACGACCCCACATGTCAATCACACATGTATTGTATTCGTGGAGGAACACGCCTAGGCAATGTTGGTACTTCATCTCCTCCATGCGAGGGATCAGCCTGTACCTCCGCGTGACCAGCTCGCAGACGACGAGGTTGGGGAAGAAGGAACGGCGGTGGCCACGACGTGTTGAGCTGGTTTTGGCGAGTAGGATAAGGCTGCCATTGCTATCGATGATTTCCCACGACAAGCTCCCACCGGGGAGGAAATCAAGGGAGAAGTGGCGGCGAGAGTCAACGCCGAGCGCCACGGCTGATGAGGAGGGGACAAAGGCGAGGCTAGAACTATTGGGCCGGGCGGAGGACAATGAACGAGGATAATTGTAGTATCCACCGACCAGCTGACGCAGGAGACGATCAATGTGGCAAATGAAGTTGGTGGTAGAGATCACGCAGCGCCACCGCTTGCATGTCGCGGCGGCGCGTACGAGCCAGAGGGGCGATGTGAGGTGGAGGAGGATGAGCTCGATGAGCTTGTCAGGGAGGTCGCCTAGTGTCGTCATTGGCGACAAAGAGCCCTTCGGCATCTTTGCTGTGGCTTTCCTGGTCTTATCTTTCTGCCGCGCCATGGGAAACTATGTGACTTGATTTCTTTAGGGGTGCGGTGTGTCTGTAAATTGTAACACAACCGCTACTTAAGTAGGCTGATCTGGTCATCCGGTGCTAATTAAGTATTGCATGCACATTATTATATGCACAAACTAAGTTGGGTGCCCTCCAAGTATACGATCTAATCACAAGGTTGTTGCCCCTGATTTAATTAGTACAAGGCTACAAGCTACAAAGTCAACATGCTTTGCTGTGCAAGGCACGCTGATCCTTGCCCATTGGTCACAAAATAATTAACATTAGATAACATCCTGTCAAAGTTTTAAGGCTTCAACTATCATTCACTTTATACGATACTAGTACTTAGTATACTAGCGAACGGGCCTATAACCTAGTGGTTACAAGAGCCTCAGTAGCACCTGAGGTCCTGAGTTTGATTTCCCGTAGTATACAAGAGCCTCAGTAGCTTTGTGCTTTCAGTGGTAAGCGACGTATCCGTCGACAGCGAGGCGCCCGTGTGACTTCGTCAATCTCAAGAATTTGCAGGTCCAGTCTTCGAAGATGCTTATAGAGGTAGGATTTACGCACGTGCGTTCGTAGGGGTGAGTGTGCGTGTTATTGTGAGTGTCTGAGTTGTACTGTGTAATTCTTAAAAAAATTACTTAGTATACTAAGTATTTAAATTAATGTTGTTGCAACAATCTTATGGAGAACAAGTGAAGCCTAAACAAGACCAATATTAAGATACAACAGGAAAGGAAATTGAAATTAATTAAGACAAACATTTCATAAAAAATATGACTTTTACAGTACAGTACTGCTATATACAATATATATGATTGAACTGTGTAGGCCATATAAAATTTCAAAGGGCAAATCTGTCTTTTAGTTTAAGTGCGTGAGGGCAATCTAGTTATTTCGCATCTTAGATTTTTTTGAGTAAAATACATCAATAGTATCATAACTTGTAACGTGGGTGCAATTTAGTTACACATCTTGCGAATTGCTTAAATGGGTCATTCAGGTGCAAACTATGCTAAACGTGCGCAATATGTTCACCGTATAGACATCTTGTACAAACATGGGCACATACAACCCACAAATAAGCAAACTATCAATATTATCATCAATAAATTCAATATTCAATAGGATATAAACTATATTAAACTTTGGAATATTAATTAAGTGTGATTATATAAATTAAAAGCACACACATAGAGTTAGCTTTTATTTTTATTGGTTACACATCCACGTGAGTTATGAGTGACATGTCAAGCCAATACTTTGCAGGTTATAATTTTTGATAAGATTTATACCTTTGAAAAAATTATGTGACTTATTTAAGATGTATGTCTAACTTGCACTCACCATAAGTTATAATACCGTCGGCACATTTTACTCTTTTTTTTGGAAACACAATACACATTCAAACGCCCACAAATACGCACACATTCACACATATGAACACATACATAAATTCTAAATTCTACCTCTATGAACACCTCTCTATGAACACCTCTGAAGACTGAATCAACATATCAACAGCTCTGAAGACTGAATCGACATATCTTAAGATTGTCTTGCCTGCTATAGCTGCATGACCAAATCAATGTTAGACTGTAAACAAAGAAGATACATCTAACAAAGACAGTTGGCTGTCCCGTCCAAGGATCTCCGAAGCAACCATACTCAAGTGACAGCTGAAAATGAACACAACATGAGTTTTGACACAGAGTATGAGACAGTTGGCTCGCATTCAGGAACACACATCTGTATGTACACAAGTCAGTCACTGAACAAACATCACCTGAAGCATAAATGGAAAGAATGGGCATGAAGGCAACGGGAGAAGCAAGACTCAGCTTTACAACTGCTTAACCTCGTCAAAAAAATTTCATGCTATCTAAAGTACAACACCAGTCAGCCGGTATTTACTCTTGTCAGCACCATCGCTTCGCGATCTCCTCTTCGATAATGTGAGCAGCCTGCTGCCTAGAGCTATTATCCATGTTGTTGTTCATTATCAAACTCCGCAGGACTTGCAATTCGTCCCGGTTAGCCCTCTGGATTAGACCCCTCAGGGCAAGGAGAGGTGGACCATGAGGTAACATATGCTGATTGTTTGGATCCTCAATGACACCATGGGGCCTTGATCTCCAGTATTCTGTACAGATGCGATCTCTATCCCGTGCCTCAATTGCCTACAAAGGAATGGAAAATGTTCAGGCTGCCATCTTAAACAATCTTAAAGAAGGAATATGCCGAAAGATATGTTTCTTTTCACTATTGAGTGCAGAAACAACTGTTGTAAAGAGGGCCTTGCCAATGTCAATACAGTTTGCCTCGGAGATTGATTATATGAATGCCGGGCATGAATGTCTCACCTGAACTATAGACGGTGATAATAACCCAAACATTTCAAGACCGTCAATTGATCCTGGAGGCTGCAATGTAGGAAGATTTGGTCTTCCCATATTAAGTTGCCTCCTTATTTCCATGTTCAGCCTTTCACGGACCATGTTCCAGCATTTGGTTGGAGATAAATGGATGAAAGTTTCACCTGGACAATTCTCTAATGTTACCTGCAAAAATGCATGGAACAATAAGATATATAGATGTCAAGATAAGATACATAGAGGCAGCAAAAAATATTATATTTACCATAAACAGAGGCCCCTGCATCCCTGCATCCAATATTTCTGATATGTAATATGCCATTTGGATTGGATCGACAATGCTGAAGTACTTTACTCTGCTTCTGAACCCTGCATTTCCAGAGCGAGTAACATTTTTTAGTACAGCCATTCAGAAAACAACAGCAGAAGAACTATATAGATTATAACAGAGATCACACAAAGCAAATACATGGACGCAAAGACATAACAATAAGCTCCCGGATAACAGAATTCTTAAGACCTAAAAACTCAATTTTATTGAGGTACTGCCAATTATCCATGAATTACAAACCTTTCGGGAAGATTGCTTGGCTTGAAGACCATAACATCCCTGATAGCGCAACACCAATTTCCAGAGGTTCAACAGAGCACTTGAAACGATGCACAACATTGGCTATGCGAGGACCCTTCTGTGCACCACCATTCCTGTTGTGAATTTCTAGCACAAGCTTTGCCATGACAATTGGATGTCCCCCAGCTCTAGCTTCCACACCTGGTAGAGATTCAGATGTTCTTTGAAGACATCCATCATTTGGTTGTTGATTACGGAAATTTGGTTGCTGAAGACGTCCATCGTTTGGTTGCTGAAGACGTCCGCCTAGTCCAGGATGGGCACTGCCTCGAGTAAAAGGGGGGCACGGGCGCAATGCTTCATGAGAAGCGCTTTGTGTCCCTGGGCCAGTTCTGACAAACTGCTGACTTGACACAGTATGGACTTGGCTGCTACCTTTCAGGGTCATTGCGGAGTCTTTAGTTCCTGGTGTTACTAGTAACTTATCATTGGATGAATGATATTGAGTTGCAGTATAGTCAGATGACATCAACCTATGAGAACTGTTTGAGCTTTGCAAACTGGACTTCATGTTGGTTCCATCATGAATCATTGTCGGTGATCTGTTATGATGCTCACTAAGCAATGATCTACTATCCCCAGTTCGAGAGGAAGCCTGTATACAGCCTTTAGATGCCACTAAGCCTTGCACAATTTTCATGGATGCAATTGAAGCACCAATGGGCCTTGATGCACCATTGGAAGAAAATGGTTGGCTAGAAGAAACTGACAAGCCTAGTACAGATCCTTTATGGCCTCCAAGTCCTCCATTATATTGGGGTCTGTTAGTATCAGAATTTGTTGGACAGGACAACTCATTTCTAATGCATGGCTCCTTTGACGGTGATATATTCTCTGATTTCACTTGCTCCGCAGAAGGACAAGCATTATTTGTCTGTGGGCTATCTATCTTCAGGATCTTATTTCCTTCATCTTTTTGTCCATTGGAAGAAAAAGAAGGTACCAAGGATACTGCTGATGCCTGAGACATGTATGACCTTCTAGGACCATCAGTTAATCTGCGAACAGTCTTGGAATCTTGAACCTTTTCTCGTTTGACGCATGAGCTCAAACTTAATCCAAGATCAGAGACACCCCATCTGTGAACAGCGCTTAATTTTCCCCCCAAAGCATCAGCTAAGATATTTAGTTCGTTGACATCATAGCGGAATAGGAAAAACCTTTTCTCCCAGTCACATGAGCAAAGTTGCTTTGCATGTACAAGGCAAACATATTTCTCTGGACAACATGGACAGCCAGAAGCAGAAAGATGTAAATCATAGTAGCACAAGGCACATTCCCTATCAACAGAGTCAAATTCAGCATCCATTTTCCTGGACTGAGATGGAATGCCTAAAGTTTTCCTTTGCGCCAACTCTGTCTCAATTCGTGCCTAGAGAGTAAATTAAAGTATAAGACGTTGAGTTTTAAACAAACAACATTATGCATACTTTAACGAGAATTTACCTTGAGAGCCTTGCATATGGTGCTATCAGCTCCACATATATTCTTCCACCTCATGTTATCAGCAGTATTCCTCTTGAGGAATAGGATATCCCACTGAGCCCTAATTGCTTCTCTTGCAGCCCCCAACAATAACTTATCATGAGAAATAGTTATTTTCCTAGCTTGTTCACGATAAAGCTCTACAGCATTTTGTCCAATCGGCAACCAATCAATAGGAGCCACATTAACAGCTTCGGCACAATTGAAGCCGCAATTGAAACCAGCATGATATGCCCGTGGGAATGTCAAGACAAACTCGCCCTCATGCTGAACACAACGGTATACTTGCACTCCTTCAGATTTTAGTAGTGTTGGTGAAAATTGGGTAACCTGTTGCAATTGCCATAATATGACACAAAACATGATGCTCATCCATATCATAGCAAATACAACTCATATATTAGTCATCACATCATTTTTTTTTCCCAAAATCCTGTGCTATATCGATAGAACATAATGCTAGATACTCAGTAAAACATTTATTTACTGTATATATCAACAGTTAATGTATTGGTGTTGATTTATAAATGCAGAGCTGTTCTCATAGAAAGATGTTTTTTTAAAAAAAAAACATGCAGGTGATCTGCGTATCATTATGTTAAGCAATTCTTATAACAATGTCTAAAGTCAGATGATTTGGTCGTGACATGGGAAACAAATACCTATTTTTTATAACTTCCAGAAATGCATTTCATGTGGCATAAATATAAGTAGCTCCCAGTATTCACTGGTATCCTTAGTTATTACTGTGATACAGAAGGCTTCCTTCCTAACGCACAAACAGACAAGAAACGACTGCCAATCAAGATACTCACCAGGTTGTGTAGCAAATCAGGTTGCTCCTCAAATAAGTCAGGTAGATGTTTCCTCATTGCAGATTCCAAATTCGCAGCATCCTTTCCTGGAGCTCCATACCACATCTTTGGGGCACCCCAATGCATGTAGTTTAGCGAGTATAAATGATGATCTTCCACATGCTGTTAATAGGCCTAACATAGCTGAGTATATCGAATCTCAGGGTACAATATAATAACAAACTTGGATAGTCTAAAAGACTAAAACATCAAGTAGCATAGTTTAAAAAAAAATCAAGAAGCATAACTAGAATAGAAAGTCATGACAAGCTACAACAAGAGTCTTACCCAGCAGAATGATGAAAAACACATGCCAACATACACCCAAGGCACTAAAACACCAGAAATGTCACCACCCTCAAAAGAAAGAACTGAACCTTGTAGTCTAGGCAAATTATTTAGATTCCAACCAGACTGTGCGTATTTGTCCTCAACATCAGATTTTGTCTCAGGAGATGACTTTGGAAAACCACTGCCAAAAGTTCCAGTCTCCAGATCAGCACCATATATCACCTACATAACATAACGCATTATCAACACTGATAAGTAAGAACAAAACAACAGGTAATTGTATAGACTATCATACACACACTTATGCAGTTACAGTAATAAAGTAACTGAGTAAGGCCTAAAGAGTCGTCTGCAAATGAAATGGCTGTGTAAAAGTAACGTAATTTTGTAAACCATGATCACAGGTACAGCAGAACGCCATAGTCCGAGACCACATATCCAAAAGTTAGGGGAAAAAAGTTTTACTTAGGTAATTGCAATGGCATTAGTATAATTTGTTTAGAGTCAACAGAAGCTCAGTACCTCTATCTCTTCTGTGGGCCTCTCAACTATCCGCCAGTACTCGCCTTCAATCTCTTCCACCGAGGGTACTGAATCCATTGATGTATCTTTCCTAAAATACTGCTTGCTGAAATCATCTGCATATTTCTGAAAAGACTCTAATGTGAACTCTGGTCCGGGCTCAAATCCAAATCTCTCTGGGTTTTGCTGTATCCCAATATGAGTGTGGCCAATGGCACTGTTCTCCTCTGGCTCTGAAAGCTTTCTACGCTTCATCCCTCCTCCTCTTTTGCTCTTTTTTGATGTTTTACGGTTTTGGAGCTTGTCAACCTTTTGTACCCGAGTAGAAAATTTTGAGCCTTCCCATATGCTTTTATCTTTAAGAAGGCATGGAGGCTTCCATGAAGATGGTGGGACAATACGGCAAATACCATATGGTTCCGCCATTGGCCGTATACTCTCAATGTATTTTAGAGTGTCTTCAAATTCCTGGTCCATGAGACAGAAATCACAAATCTGGGGTATGACGATAAAATTATAAAGATCACGGTACTTTAAATACAATATGGTACAACAGTTAGCAAGGGGAAAGGTACCTCCTCTGTTGGATAGAAAACAGGAGCCTCATCAAGAGCAGGCCTGCGTGCACCAGCTGGATTCCATTTTGCAATAACCTGAACAATGTTTAGTCAAATAAGCAAGCAAAGCAAAAGTATCAAGGAAGTAGAATAGCAAATCGGCACTAGATTTTAAACCTTTTGACAGTCACTGCATTCTGTGCATCCTCGAAGTACTCCTTTTGGTAATTGTTGTCTGCGTCTCGTTGAACTTACACCCTGTGTCCAAAGAATAGAGTATCCATGGCAAGCATTAACATTGTGTTAAATGTCAGGTAAATGTAGACAAAAGAGTGACTTTCATTAGTACAACCTTTTCCACTATTTCAACATCAGAATCTTCATCTGATATATGTTCAAAGTGGCTATAATCTATTAGGGGTCTGTTACGCAGGGATTTTCTAAATGTCTGGTTTCCAGAAGTGCTGCAGGGTGTGTCACTCCGGGATACGGCAGAACTCGATTGACATTCTTCACTGTCTTTTCTGATGCTCTGCAATGCTTGAACAGAAGTAGGAGTATCAGCAGGTTTGGCGTCATTTTGGATTCCCCGTAATGCCAGGGCAGAAAAAGGTCCAAATCCAGGTGGAATTGAAGGTTCAGTGTCCTCATTGAGTGTGGTGGTAATGCACTCTGTCCCCATCATCACTGCATCAAAGAAAATCACTTTCATCAGGATACCAAAGAAATTGCTCACTGTCCACAAATCAAGGCATCCAAAGGAACTTTAATAGTACTCTGTTTTTACGTAGGTCAGGATAGTGCACATTATCACATTTATGTCCTCTTTCTTACTTAAAGCATTACTAAATTAGCATCCAATTAAGAACAAATTGATATGCATCTTGTATTTGATCTGGGCATAGAACAAGTCAACACATAAGCCACTATTGCTGATGCAGTCTAAGAACAGCATATGGTCTATCGATGAGAAACATAAATATAAACATTCAGCCATTGACCAACTACAATGAAGAACAATTATACTAGATCGAAGGACATAGAATAACTAAGTTAAATAATCCAACTAAAAGATATGAGCAATTCCCTGTTAGCAACTATATTAGCTTATCATTTTATGTCCCCGCAAAAAAAAAAATTATCATTTTTATATGTGACGTTCAGGTTTTGGTCATGATTCATAACCTTCAGAATATAAGAATATCGCAAGACAAATAACAAGAATCTACATATGCATCAACTTACAACGAAATCATTTGAGGAAGGTATAAAGATAAGAAAGAGGTGTTTTCTTGAATTAAGTGTCAAACTAGAACATGTGTATGTAGATTTATCAAACCTAATGGGGGGAATTGTTAGAAACCCGTAATCCCATTGCTTAAATCAAATCCACCACTAAAAGCATTTACAAGCAGCACACCAATCGATGTTCTTAAAGAAAACGTCCGCATAGAACTAGTGAAGCAACCGATCTGGTATGAATTTGAGCAGAAATAACAAACACGCAGTCGTAGAAGGTATCCCTAACGTGGGGCATGGGGATTCAGCTAAACCGGATTGCGCAGATCGAAAGCAATGCAGTCCAGATGCGGGGAAGAGAGAGAAAGGAAGGACATGTTTGAGGTTCATCTACCTACCTAAAAATCCCCAAATTTGGTTGCCTGCCTAGAGCAATCAACCAAACAAGACGGAAACCCAATCGAGCTATAAGAAAATTGCACTACGAACCAATCCCCAAATTTGACTTCCCTACAGCATATGGCTCCAATTCTATATCTCTATTCTCTGCTGCAGATAAACAGCATATGGCGAGCACCTCGTCGTCGATCCAGATCCGCGGCCGCCGATCCGCGGCCGTCGCAGCCGATATGCGCCGGCGGCCGTCGATCCGCGGGCCCGCCGTCGCGAGCTGGCGAGGAAGGGAGCGCCGGCGCTGGGAGGGGTGGGGAGCGCCGGCGCGGGGAGCGGCGCCGGGAGGGGAGAGGGAGCGCCGGCGAGGGGAGGAAAGAGGAGGCGGGGAGCGCCGGCGCCGGATTTGGGTGACGACGTGAATGGGGAAAGCTGGAGCTGGATTTTTTTACATTCTAGTCCTTTGAGAAAACTTATTTTATTTTATAAGTAGATCCTCAGAAAAACATAATCCCAAGATGAACCCTTTTCTCCGCGACGACGATGATGGCGCCGAGGTCAAACTGTTGACGCAAAATTCTGCCACCGGCCGCTAAGCGTTGTTGACGGGTGCGTTGGCCGATGGAGTTCTTCGCGCTCGGACACACGAAGAAATAGGAGATCTACTTAGCTCCAGTGCAGGTCCTAAATGCTGAGGATGCGGGCGTGCCAGTCAGTTTGATCCTACAACTGACAAGATGGTTATAGTGTTGATCGTCAAGGAGCCGATCGGCTAATGAGCCGATGTGAAGTAGTGTCTCAAGGTAATGTTGATGATGATGGTCCGGGAGCCGATCAGCTATTGAGCCGATCCGATGTGCTGTAAGCCGATGTCGATAAGATATTGAAGGTCATTCGGCTATATGTTAGACTTAGATCCAAGTAATCAAATAAATAAATAAGCTCATTAGTAGTATCGGCTATGACCAGGATATAACATGAGAAGCTGATACCGGATCTGAATCTAGTCATAAGATAACTCATCAGCTAACCCTCCGATGAAACTACACACACCGACAATCGATGCACCTAAACCGATCAGCTCTAGTATTAGCCCGAAGATCAGACCTAACCGAGACAGCTTGCGCCGAGACTATTGCTAACCGATCTAAACGAACCAACTAACAGTATGTATAGTGATGGATATAACAAATCTATTTAGAACAGCATTATGATTGTAGAGAAATATCGGCTAAGGCAGAAGATCAGACCTGACAGTTCCAACAAAACTGATGCGTCTTTAAACACAATATAGAATTAAGATATCAAATAGGCAACACCTGCGTCAATTGGATCGATATACCGGAGTACCAATCTTCCCCGATACAAACGCCGTCGACGGAACTTACTTCTTCGCCGGAGGTTGGGCCTAACCGATGCAGCCTAACTTGGTAGCAATACACCGAACTCAACTAATCTTACAAAGGTTCGAAACGAACCTATATAGCCTCGATAGAACAGTCGAGAACCCGTCGAGTAGGTTGTAAACCTAGCGGACTAGGGTGACGATGCGCCGAAATTGTTGTATTGATTATGGAGCTAAAAATTACAGGAACCACTGGCATACAATTTATACCCTTGGGTCTATTGAGACCTAATAGGGCACTAAAGACAAAACTTTCCTAACAAGAAAAGGAAACATAGAAGTCCTAATCGGCTGGGAAAAGGAAACTAACAAACATTCCTAATTACACAAGGAAATAGCTAAAACATGCCTAATTAATAGATAGAATTAAACTGTCAATCCGTGGTCGTCACGACTCCTTCCCGATTTCAGCCTCTTCTTTCCATCGGCTTATTGCTTGACCGAATCGAGTAAAGAATCTACCAAATTTGGCGTTGACTCATCAATTAACCGATTGAGAAGAAATTTATCAATTGAAAAGTTATTCTATCAATTGATTGCAAGGACAAGACATACCGGGAATCTAGCCAAGCAAGGCATTCCTTCTATGCATTTCATTAACGCCGTGCAGAGCCTCTACCCTAGCGATGCCACCATGGAGCACGAGAACTCCATTAAGCTCCGCCTCACCCACCGCCACCATCAACCCCTGACGTCACACTTACGAGTCCAGTACGTCGACCACAATCGAGCTTCCCAGCCGTCGCCGTGCCGCCACTTTGCCTGCTCGCGGTTGCCATCGTATGGGGCTCGACGCTAGAGTCGATGGCGTCAAGGTTCGGCGCCGACGGCACTGGCGCCATGGCATTCGACCTCGGCGTCATCAATGCCTCGGTGTCATCGACGCTGGCGCCGAGAAAAGGGTCCATCTTTGGATTAAGTTTTTTGAGGGTCTTTCTGAAAAGGATTAAAATGTAAAAGAAATCCACGGAGCCAGAGGGGTTGGATTTTATATTAAACACTGTATTCAGAGGAGGTGTCCAACATAATATGTAACTATCTGTATATGCTATGAAAAAGAGGATCAAAATAGAAAATGATAGGGGCTGAGTTATCTTTACCTATTATAAAAGTTTAAAAGTTTAAGTTAAATCTGTGGTCTTTATGTAACTGGCCGTTTCGTCCGTCGCTAAATCTGTTTCAAGATTTTCTCAGGGCAACTATGCTTCACATGGTGAAATACGTATGCGTCATACACTCGTACACATTGCGACTTTGCGAGGAGCATCTCCTCTCGGGCCAAATGGGCCGTATGCTCATCGCTTGCCGGCCATACTATATGAGTAACCCCACCCAAATTCTTAGTGTGTGTATTTGACTGATTCGAAAGACTACGGGACAGGCACCCGTCGGAACGGACCTGTCCCTTCGTCTTCCCCCCTGTGCCCCGTGACGCTCGCACCCCGTGCTGCTGCGCCGCCAACTGACCGCGTGCCGGGCGGCACCCCGCGGTGACGCCCCCCAAGCTCTCCCGACGGTGACGACGACAACGGCCTAGATCCAGTGGCGCTGCCGCCTCGACGT
>CM002487.1:6308249-6325465 GCA_000325765.3 Leersia perrieri | reverse complement strand
GGGAAAGGTGGCAAAAAATAGATACCCCTTTTGTGTTGTTGCGGTGAGGTATCAGATCTGGTACCCCAGGGTAACAGACCTAAGTACCTCGAGATAAAAAAAATCTGGTACCCTGTGGTATCAGTCCATTGCAACGTACGTCCATCGCTTAATAGCGCTCTTCCTAATAACTTCTTAATTAATCACCCGAGATACACCGAATACCAAACAAGAATTAAATAGTCCATCATCAGATTAGTCAGATCAACTTCAAACTGAATCCAATCGATCTCCAGTCTATAACTGTTATTAAACTAGCTGATGATTTGGGATTTCAAATTGAACAGATTTAATAAAAATCAGACTCTATGATTCTATGATTATTATTTTGGGATAATGTACTATGATTATTTCTTTATGCAGGATTTTTTTAGAACTATTTTTGCAGGATTCAATATGGATTTGAACATGAGCATATATATGTAAGCAAGCTTAACAGCAAAGCACAAATGAGATAACAGCTCCCTGGCCTGCTCATCAATTTTAAGAATTTGCCTGCCCAGTCTTCAAAGATGATCATATGGTTAGGGTTTACGTGTGTGTTTATAGGGATGAGCGTGTGTTTGTTATGAGTGTCTATGTTGTAATGTGTAATTTTTTTTAAAAAAGCTCCCTCAGTCTGCAAATCCACCGTGGATTAATTGATGACTCATGTGATGGATTGTTTGTTTGCATGTTAAGCGAATTACGGTAATACAAAGGGAAAAAGGGCATAGATAATCAATATTTGCTTCCCCGGGGCCTGTAAGAGGTTTTTCCCCACCAAAATTCACCAACGTAAAAATATATTTTTTTTCTGTTGTAACGCACGGACATAGCCCTGTGCCATCCCCCTGGAGAGCTGGCGATTTTGCAAAAAAGTCCTTGTATTTACTAATTTTAAGATACAACAGGAAAGGAAATTGAAATTAATTAAGACAAGCATTTCATAAAATCCTCCTAAAAATTGGGCACAAGAACAACATTTTTTCTTTTGACAAAGGGGCTCACAAGAAGAACTGAACAACTAGTGGTAGTGATCGAAGTTAGCCCAGCCCATGGCGCTGTAGTTTACAAAAACTGACGGACTGAATGCACTCGCATTCACGGGCCAAATTTCTGTGTAGTTAACGGCTGAATTCACGCTACATATGGGACAGAATTACAAGCATGTGTAGGCCGAAATTACACTCATAGACAGCCGGGAATATATTCAGTTATAATTTTATATTTTAAATAACTACACTTATATGGGTTGAATTTGGCCCATCTATGGGCCAAAAGTAAACAAACCTATGGTTATATCTCTGAAAATTCATGGGCAAAATTTACAATCACTCATGGGCTAAAATTTATACAGCCATATTAGGCACATTTGAATCGTAGGATTATGATAACAGAGGAATAGAAAAAACACAGAATTTTCACAGGAATACAAATATAAAACAAAGGATTGTAAAACATAGAAAAAATATATAAATGGTCGTTTGACAGGACCACAGGAAAAACGCATGAATTAGAGGAGAGATATAGACTCAAGTTGGAGCTCTTGGAAAAATCCTCCAACTACATCTCGAGGCTGAATTCATGTAGTTCTGCACACTCCAACTACATCGTTGGGTTCAGGTGCATAGTTCTGAACACTTGAACCTATGTCGGTGGGTTCTCGACAGACGACGGTGGCACTTTGACACTATTTTCTTGCTGTAGGCATTGTTTAGAAGATCAATTACGTTAAGGGAGTCGTGGTTATGTTTTGTGCTTTAGCAGCGAGACCTGTTTGTAGATACGTCTGATCTAGTGTGTTTTTTCTTTTCATGACTACACCCACTCTAAAACTGTAGTTCCCTTGGTTCTACTCTATCAATATATACATGTCCTTTTGCCCTCCTTTAAAAATGATTAAAAAATAAAACAAAACATAGATAAATGTACGCGGTCAGAAAAAAGCTACAATGATCTAATATTTTTTTTAGAAACCGATGACAAGATTTTTATGCCGGAATTTATGGAAGAAAAAGAGTTGATCCAGTTTATAAGGGAAACCGGACCCGAAAACCGAACAAGTGCACGGTTAATTGAAGGAAAACCGGCAAAACCTGTAAAAAAAAGGATAAGAAGAAACGGCATACAACAATCGAACTACACAAACCCTGCACAAATCATCGTTGCCAAGCATTGCGAAACAAACAGCTCCGACTTCTGTATGCCGAGTCATAGCTTGATCATTATCTGAACAACCAGACTATGGAGCAAGACCTTCTGAGCGAAGCCTTCGAGAAGGTAAACAACACCGAAGACGTTGTCCAAATATACAAATGTGAAGGCAACTATGTGAAATACACCATGGTGCTAGTCCCCATGTACAAATGTGAAAGCAACTACTTTCGCCCCTCTTTCACAATGGGTTACACAAGCTTGCAGCAGCCATGGCTAGCTACCTCCAGGGTCTCAAGGTTGACCGAGAGCATCCACTTAGTCCATGGTGCTAGGATGATCAACCCAACACGCGCCATAACAACCTCCGTGAAGGCCTCTAGCACGGTGGTGGCCGCTGCTAACTGGAAGCTCTTCTCAAGAACCCACTCACCATAACCATGCTGCCATGTCGTGAAAACCCGAAGGTCATCTCCCTCCTAGAAAACAAGATGCAGCTTGTCAAAGTGATCACCACCGTCAATTACTCACAACCTGCAGTTTTAACCCTCGGGCATGGTTTGGCACGCTGATGATCTCGAACTTAGTCCTCCACCTATATATCGAGGACCAACAGGTATCAAGTCTCTAGCGCTCACGGTATGACCAACCAAACGTACATGAATAAGAGCCCAGCTAGGCTGCTTGAAGCACCAAAAGCACAGGAGATAACTCCAAGATGCATTTCGACATTTTGAATTACGAAGATTTTGGGTACTATATATACACAATTTCTGCATAAATATCATACGATCCCTGGGTTTCAAAAGAAGTTAAGAAGTTTAAGTAGAGCTGATCAAGAGTTCTCAGATCCTTCATTTGTTTCTTCATTTAAGCATGGCATTAAGTATGCATTGTCACAGATACAAATATGAGAGCAACGACCTCGTCCCTGTCTTTCACAACGTCTAACAGAGGCACACAAGGTGGGCAACCAAGGCATGCAGATCACATAGATAAGTACCCATGCTTGCATTCTTGGATCTAACTACCTTCATAGTCTCAAGGTTGACAGAGAACAAGAACATCCATGTCGTCTCCTCCATTGGTGTCAGCACAACAGATCCAACGCTGGCCGTAACGACCTTCATGGCGCTGCTGCGAAAGCAACCCTCCTTCATTGCCGTAATGACAGTTCTGGTGACGTGGGTGTTGAAATGGCCCCAGAAAGCACCATGAAAAGAGTATTGCTCAGACAAATCCGGCTCAACCTTTTTAAAACAAGACTCCAGGGCAGCTGCACACCTGCACCCAAGACCACTCTCCGGGCTAAGGTGCTGGCTCTGATCTGACATAGAGGTGCGACCGTGCGAGAGCATACATGATTTTACTGTACTTTAAATGCCCATAGGAGATAGCACATGGAATGTTTTTGGTAGTCTGAACCAAAGATAGTTCTCTGACCATGAAATGAATAAATAGTGGGAAGTTTTCTTGATCACCTAGAAAAGAAGAGGAAAAGCTCTAAAGCAGCTTCTCAGAAGAACATATGCTTGATTTTCTCCCCCAGAAGCTATCACAAGTGCTTCTCCACTTGTCCCTTCTTTTCTCATGTGAACACCCAGGCACACATGTCTTTGTCACAAAGCGTGTTGTTGACTGGCTAAAGTATATATGCAAACTCTGATAGTACAAATTAAGCCAATAAAGCTGGGTCTTCGGAAAAGAAAAAGAAAGCAAAATCAGCTGGGAAACTACTTGGAGGGCACTCAACTCTACCTTGTGTGCAACATATCACACACCAGAAACATTAGTTTAACTACAGGACACAAGATTATAACAAAACGAGTGTCTACCTAATTATAACTTACAAGTAGCCAACCCACTGCCGATCAATCCGAGTGTACTCCTGCTTCATTGATCAACTGATCTTTCTTCTCCCACATGGCGAATGACAAAGCTGCTTGCAGCAGCAACAACAGCAGCAGCAGCAAGAAGGCACCGGCGAGGCCGGCGCCGCCGACGACGGTGCACGACATCCCCGACAAGCTCCTGGAGCTCATCCTCATCAACCTCACCTCATCACTCCACCTCGTCCGCGCCGCGGCGACGTGCCGGCGATGGCGCCGCATTATCACCCACACAAACTTCCTCATCGGAATCACCAGACCAACACCACATCCTCTCGCCGGCCACTACCACCGCCGTCTCCATCCACCACCACCACAACCCAATAATCCCAAACACCACCACATCAAATTCATCCCCTCTTCGCCTGATCAGCTGCCATTCACCGGCTCCCTCGACTTCCTCCCCGCTGACAGCGGCGGAATCTCACGATGGGAGATCATCGACAGCTGCGGCAGCCTCCTCCTCCTATCCAAGAAGAAATCCGGCAGCCGGACACGCCGCGGGTTATTCCCCGACCTCGTCGTCTGCGAGCCGGTGACGCGGCGGTACAAGGCGATCCCTCGGATGGAGGGGATGGAGCACCACCACTGCGTCGCCGTGTTTCTCCTAGACGCCGACCACTCCATTGCAACGTTCAGGCTGACATGTGTGTTGTACCAGCCATATTTCGGTGTTTCTGAAGATGTTGGCACGGTCAAGGTTTGTGTGTACAGAGAGGACGTGTGGAATTGGACACGGTACATGAAACCCATCAATGATTTCGAACCGCCTAGGCTTTTTGAGTGGTATGTTGTCACGGAGATGAGACCCGGATGGAAGCGCCGTATTCATCTCCATGGAAGGGATTCTCTTCGTTTTCTTGGACATGCTGAGGGTTATGTCTTCTGGGCGATCAAGGAACATGATGACTCATTGCTAGTTCTGGATGACTATATGAATAATTTTGACATTTTCAGCCTATCAGATGGTGTGCGAGGGTCAGAAGTACAGGCAATTGTTGACGTCAATGGTGATGACCATGATAATGTGCGCATTGTCACCTTGGAGGGAGATATTCTCCGTGTGGTGAATTGGATGTACAAGTTTGATGTGATATTGCTTGAGAAGAGTCTCAATTTGGTGGAGGCCACTTGTAAGTTACAAGGTTATAAGGAGGGGTATTTTTGCAGCGGTGCGAAGGTTGTCACGGTGAGCACGTCGGCTGCAATTTTGATGCCGGTGGAGGAGACATGGATGGTGTCCGTTGACCTTGAGACCATGGAGGTGGTGGAGTGCAAGTATGCAAGTGTAGCATATCCTTGTGAGCTTCCGTGGCCGCCCACCTTGCGTGCTTGCCCTGTGCGCTGTAACAGATGGGGGTCTGGACGTTGCTCTCACATTTGTGTTTGTTAATTGCAATGGCTTGTTCCTGTAGTAAGATGTAAACACATTTTTTTTCTTAAATGTGTATACTGAGTTTAATATGCACGTTTATGGAGAGATATATATATATGCTGTTGTGAGCTGTGACTTGTGATCTTTGTTAAATGTTTTGTTAAAAATTTCGTAGTCATTTGGAATTTTGGATAGCTGATAGCATGCATATAAGAGATGTATACAGTTCGATTGTAAATGAACATAAGAAAAGCCTTTCAACCAAAGACAAGGCGATTGTTGATGTTTTTCAAATATTGGCCAGAAAATTGAACATAAAATTTTGAGAGATTTTATCACCCTTAAGAGATCGACAGTTACCAAAATTTTAGTAAAGAATCTATTCAACAGAAAATTGTTAGTCCTCAAGTTCAGTAAAATTTACTACCTTATATTTATGACGGAGGACTGTAGTACATGATCATTATTTTTCAAGAAATGGCCATCGGTTCTGCTTTTTATAAACCGATAAAAGCGATCACACAAATTACCCATCTTCCATTACTGTTACCAAGCATTGTTTGCATAATATTGGTATCGTTTTTTACCGTTACTCTTTTTAGCCATATATAAAGTTTGTTTAAATTATGTCTACATCATATTAATATCGTTGATAAATTGTTGAATGCTCAATTATTGACGGACCGACCGATGGTTGTTTTCTTGTAGATGGTATTGTTTTGGACTTTTTTCAACCCAATTAGATGTTAGGGCATTCAGGATGCTAGGGTTTTCAGCTACAATTTTGCATAGGGGTGATAACAACAGACACACATGAGTAACCAATGATGTGGAAGTTGAGGAAATTTTAAATTATATTAATGACTAAGGTTTTAAAAGTTTGACAGGCAAAAGATATAATGGCTTTTTTACTTAAAAAGGCGATAATTTAAGGATAACCCTTCTGAATAGCCACACGTTTAGATGCGCAGAGAAAAGACTCATCAGAGAACTCGATTCAATTTTAGTGAGCATTTTTGAGGTGTGTTGCAGTGTTCCACAAGCCGGGTATGAAGAAGCAAGAGCATATTCGACAAAAACCCATGCTTCTTAATTTCCTCGTCACCAACTATAATAACCATGCAATACATGTGCAACCCATTTCCAGATATTCTAATGCTCAAAGCAGTGACCACACGCGTATACAGGCAGCTTTGCCCGACTTGGCGGCCGCGCCACGGTTAGTGCAGAGCAAGCAAAAGACTGATTCCACCGAGTGAAGAAAGCAGAGCAAAAGAGCATACCGAAGAAAGCAGCGCAAAAAAAAAAAAAAAGAAAAGAAAGCAGAGCAAATAAAAGCAGAGACGTGGCCATGCCGTTGTGGTAGCAACTACTCACTCCGTCTCACAATACAGATGTTTTGGACTAGAAATTGTCAACTACTCACTCCGTCTCACAATACAAATGTCTTGAACTAGAAATTGTCTTATCCTATCCAAGTTAGCTATATTTTAGAACAGAGGTAGCACACATCTTTCTTGGCTTATCAGTCGTACACAAACTACCTTGCGTGTGTGCGTGTGACCATGTCGATCGAGAGGTGTCGCTGCAATCGTCAGGACAATCTGAACAAAATGGCGTCGAGGACAAAGGTGGTCAAGGCTAGGGCCACCGCCGCCCACGACAACGGTGCAGCCATGGTGTCAATACATGACATCCCCTACCACCTCCTAGAGGACTCTAGAGGAAGGGTTTGGTTTATCGGAATCGGAAATAATTTTAGGGTCACCAAAATTCTAAAATTTTAGATTTATTTTAGGCGAAATATTCGAACAAATTTTAAATTTGAAGATAAACTAGAATGAATTTTCTTTGTTTTTATGGGGTTAGATTCTAACAGCTTCTTGGAGCTACAAGTGTGGGAAAACAACACATAATATGGGCCATATTCAATTAGATTTGGTGATTTTGATTGTTTGGACCTATTTTGACCGAAATTGCAGAAATTTGATTTCGTATCGGGACCCACCAAAATGACCAAAATTTCTGAAATTTTATTTACGGAATTTCGAACTAGGAGCTGGAGGACATCCTCCTCCACCTTGTCTCCGCCGCCTGCCTTGTCTGTGCCGCATACGCCTGCTAGCAGTGGCGCTGTGTCGTCACCATATCCACCGGCTTTCGTGTGCTCCATGGCATGCGCCATCTCACCGGAAGGACCTGTCCACCTAGATTCAAATTACAGATTTGATATTGATGCTTGTATTTACGGCTAATATTCTTTTAATGGTAGACGATGTATCTGTCGATAGCGAGACACTTGTAATGATTTTGTCAATTTTAAGATATGCCGGCCCACTCTTTGATGTGCTAATAGAAGTAGTGTGTGCGTGTGTACGGGGATTGGCGTGTATGTGGGTCTTATAGTCCGAATTCTACTCGAGGACTACATGTAGCCCACGGTATAAAAGGATTACCACCCCACGGGTTATGAACAGATCAATCCAACTAAAGCAAAAGCCCTAGTTACCTTTAGCCACAAAAACCGCCGAGATAATAGTCGACTTCCTCGACTAGGCTCTCGTTGGACCCCTTGTTACTCTGTACTCGGGGGCTTTTCCTGCTGATAATCCCATATAAACTGGAAGTAGCGCTATTACCTTTTCGGGGCCTGAACTAGTATAAAAATCTTTGTCTTTGTTTTGTGATGATCTCGTATTATATAGGACCTTACGCCAACGTTACCTGTTATCTACATACCCGGTCTACGGATATCATCCATTGACACCTGTGTTTCAAAATAGAAAATTTACACTAGAAAATTGTTACTTAGTGCCATGAAATTTACCCTATATTTGTGATTGGAGCATTTTTGTAGTACCTAAGCATTTGTGATCGTTTCGTCATGTGAGTGAGGTCCTCCACCGAGGTGCCACTTTTTTTCAGTTTTTTTATGCAAAAGTTACAATGTAATTACATAATTATGATATAGCTATACCACAGACGCAACCATTAAATTTTTATAGACGCAACCATTTCTTTCATAAAACCCATTTAGACACGCAGAGACTTTGTTTAGTGATAAAATGAACCTAGGAATCTAAAATGAATATAATGGCTTGTATTGTTTCGCTATTGGCTTATAAGCCGCATAAGTAGATTGAATTGTCAAACTTAATTTTGAAGTTGATTTTGATGTGTTTTTCATTGTTATCTTTTTTTCGACCTTGATATTGATTTACAAATAATGTAAACATTTTACCCATAAACTATTATTTTTCTTTGCACACCATGAGCATTTTGACGCGTGCTTCAAAAGCCATAGTGTAGAAACAGGAGCAGATCAACAAATGGCATGCTAAGCGCGCATATATTCGACAATATTGCTAATGCTTTGCTCGTCACCCACTGTTAACAAACATGCAATACATGTGCAACCCATTCCCAGATGGCCAGATATTGTAATGCTCAAAGCAGCTATCCCACGCGTATACAGGCAGCTTTGCCTGTGAAGAAAGCAGAACAAAAGAGCAGAGTGAAGGAAGAGACCGAAAGGAAGCAGAGCAAATAAAAGCAGAGACGTGGTCGTGGTTGCTACAACAAATCTCGCTCGGCTTAGCAGCCGTACACAAATCGGCAAATCGCATCACCGTTTTCGCACACATCTTGCGCGTGCGTGCGAGCGAGCATGCCGACCGAGAGGCGTCGCTGCAATCGCCGGGACAACAGGACACCGAGGACAAATGTGGTCGAGGCCAGGGCCACGGCAACGTCCATGCGCGACGTGCCCGACCACCTCCTCGAGGAAATCCTCCTCCGCCTCGCCTCCACCGTCTGCCTCGTCCGTGCCACCTACGCCTGCAAGCGGTGGCGCCGCGTCGTCGCCACGTCCGCCGCCTTCCGTGCCCTCCACGGCGCGCGCTACCTCGCCGGCCACTACCACACGTACGATGATGCCTCATCCAGTACAGGCAGGAACTTTGTGTTTGTCCCCTCCTCGTCTCTCGCCGGCAGCGACAGCCGCCGGCTGAGCAACCTCGATTTCCTCCCGGAGTGCGAGATCAGCCACTCCTGGGATCTCGCCGATTGCCGCGGCAGCCTACTGCTCCTCTCCAAGAATAATAAGAAGAAGACGACAACACGCAACGGCAGCCGCTGCTGCTTCACATTTCCTGACCTCATCGTCTGCGATCCATTGATACGGCGTTACCAGCGCATCCCTTGTCCGGCTGGCCTCGCCGGGTACCAATGCCTCGGCGTCTTCCTTCTCGACGGCGGCGAAGGAGACATCGGCATCGGCATGTCCAACTTTAGAATCATCTGCGTGCTCTACCACTGCTACGCGATGAACAACGATGTCAATGTCCATCTCGGCGAGCCATTGGCGTGCGTGTTCTCTTCCGGCGACGGCGGCGGTGGGTGGCGCATACCGCACACCACATCCGCCGGCGACATTGTGCTACCTGGAAGAACGATCGACGCCACGAGCTTCGTGGGGCGTGCCAATGGCCGTCTCTATTGGGGAATCGACGACGACGACGGCGCAATGCTCGTCCTCGACGAGACCACCGTCCAATTGTCACTCATCACGTTCCCGGAGATCATCAGAGAGAACTACGACAAGCGAACATTCCGGATCGTCGCCGGCGACGATGGCGGAATGCGTGTGATCCGTGTGATAAGCAACCACCTCAAGGTGTTCATGCAGCTCGCCGGCAGCGGCGACGGCGACGGCGACGGCGACGGCGAGTGGGTTGTGGAGAAGCTGGTTTGGTTGCCGGAGGCGACACGGGGCTTGGAAGGGTATGACGAGTGGTATTTTCAGCAGGGCGAAGAAGCCATGATTGTCGCGGCGAATGCGGCGTATGTGCTGCTGACGCCGGCGGTGGAGGACACGTGGCTTTTCTCCGTCGAGCTGGAGACGATGCGGGTTGAGTGTCAGCAGGAGAGGAACAAGTTTGCTGGGGTGGCTTACCCGTACGAGTTGTCTTGGCCGTCTTCCTTGCAAGCTGCTGATTCTGATCAAAATATTAGTGAGAGGAGGCAATGTTGATCGATGAAATGCCATTCAGTCATGCTGATGGATGCTTCAAAACTGTTTTGACAGTTGCGTGTATTCGGTGGCTGCACGGCGCGCTATGAGGTAGAGCAGGAAAACTGGTCTGCTTGTTTGCTTCATCGCTTGAATGACTCACCGAGTCAACTGGTCGTTGACTTATGGTTGTGCCTTTTATTTTCGGATAGAAATGCAGCAAGATTGATTTGCTAATTCTTTCTCGGTTAGTTGCCTTGTGAGTTTTCTTGTCAAGTGAAACATTTGTTTGAGTAGCTGTCAAGACAAACTTGTAAACTTTAATATAAGTGAAATTGTGTTTTCAATGTGTCAACTAGTTTGGTGTGCTTGACTGCTCGTGATTTATATTCTTTCTGTTGTTCCCACTGGAGGGAGTATTTACCGGATTTGCTAAAAATGTGGCGCAAGATTTTTTGGGAGAAATCTGTCAGTTTTTGGACCCGTCCAATGTGCACCGATATTCGTGCTAGGGAATAGGAAGAAAGCAGTTCATGCGGGGAAAGGCAGGAATTACAACCCGTACTAACTGAACTACAAGCTCTTCATGATTAATTACACACAAATTAAATATAACTTATAATGCAATTATGTAGGATTTACATTGTAATTATATTGTATCTACAATATAATTATATTTGACAGATGTTTAGAAAGAAATGTGTCGCCAGATTTTTAGATGGATCCGTATTTACTTCGTACCGTACGGGTTCCAGTCTGCGTGTGGGGTTCCACGGGGCCGGGGTCGGGGAATAGGTTCACCACGTTCTTCATTGTGGGGCTGAGGGCGTTCCTGTCTGTCTAATTGTTGAGCCTAAGTATGCGGAAAGAGATGTGTAGGTGGACCAGGGGCTAGTACGTGGAGAACAAGAGTGGGTTGAGTGTCTTTTTTGAAACGAACTGCACAAGATAGTGCAAGTTCTATATATTGATCAAGATTCAAGCATGAGAAAAAAGTAACAGTCTATGGTAAAAAAAGAAAAAAAAATAACCATACTATATGTTTACAAGCTGAATCTGCTGCCAACGGCGGAGCCAAGGGGCGGCCAGTGGCCTTGCCCCCTCTAACAAATTAAATTTTGCATATGATTATATAAGTAATTACGTGATTAAGCTAAGCTAATAGTATATTAGGCCCTCAATGCGTTTAGGCCCCCTCCAACTGCATTTCCTGGCTCCGCCACTACCTACTATCATAAGCGTGTAACACGAAATGCAACCCACAAAAAAAAATTGTAAATTCTAAACGACACATCCAATAAAAAAACGATACCGGGAGCGCCACTCCTTCTAGCCAACACATGGCTTTCACCTGAAGTAACAAAAAGGAAAAGTGCTAAAATTCCACAATAACGCCCCAGGAGGAGAGTAGCATCCACAGGATTCGCTTGACGGGCCGAAGACAGAGTTTTTATCCGACATCCCATCCTGTCTTATTTCATCTGGCTGGAATTTTCAAATATTCATGCACTTCATTATATATCATATGCCAATTGGTTATCATAACTTAGTGGTTATTTAAATAAAGTTCATTTTTATTAGATAAAATTTGAACGATAAATTACCTTACCCTAATGGTGAAGATTACTTAATTACCATTCATTAAAATATACTCCCTCTAGTTTTATTTTTGTTTGACGTTGGTTAGCTCATATAAAAGTTTGGAGGGAGTACAATATAATATTCACACATATATAGCTAAAAAATATGGACGCGACAAAAAAATTTATTGCCACATTATTAATGAAAAATCTTTCGAATGTAATTATAGAATATTTTTTATGGAAAAAATATGCGATATATTTTTAGCAATGCCGAAAAATCTAACAACAAAGTTACGAATAAGATAAACTAAACTATCAAAACAAAAACCTTGTACGTGTTGACTGGCAAGCAAATCGATCAACAGGTGGCATGTGATCATATTCGACAACGACCCATACTTTCCTCTACATTCGTCGACTGCAACAATCGTGCACGTTATCATGGCCATTCCCAGATATTCTAGTGCACAAAGCTTGACCACTCCGAAGTTGGAACCCACGCGCAGGCAGCTTTAGGCTGTAGGCTACTTGGCGGGCGCGCCACGCTTACAAACCAACCAGAGATAGAGTCAAAATCAAACAAGCTGACATCGTCGCGTCGTCGTCCACGACAGCTTCAGCTACTACAAATCCAAACACTTCCCACACTCAGCTACTAGCTCGCAATCTCACATCGAACCATTTCAAACACCGTCCCTCCCCATGGCGACGGAGAGGCGCCGCCGCAATCGCCGCCGCGCCGGAAAGAAACCCATCACGGCCGCAACAACCACATCCATCGACGACCTCCCCGACCACCTCCTTGAGGCCATCCTCCTCCGCCTGGGCCCCTCCTCCGCCACCCTCATCCGCGCCGCCTACGCGTGCAAGCGGTGGCGCCGCGTCGTCACGGTCGCCGGATTCCTCCCCACCTTCCGTGCCGTCCACGGCCCACGCCATCGCGTCGCCGGACACTACCACGCCATCGACGCCTACTACGCGCCGTCGTCGACGCTGCCCGGTGGCGAGACCTCCGTCTTCGTCCCATCGCCGTCGATCGCCGGCGTCGACAGCCGCCACTTCTCCCTCGATTTCCTCCCGAAGAGCAACGGCGACGACGGTGAGGATTTCTCATGGGAGATCGCTGACAGCCGCGGCAGCCTACTCCTCCTCTCCAAGAAGGAGAAATCAAGCAGAGGATTCAGTGATCTTATCGTCTGCGAGCCTGTCACACGGCGCTACCAGGGAATCCTCTCTCCGACTGACCTCACCGGCGATTACCAACTCCTCGGCGTCTTCCTCCTCGACGGCGATGACGACGGTGACGTCAGCATGTCTAGCTTTAGAATCATCTGCGCGCTCTACCAGAGCCACTGGTTTATCAATGCCAATGTCCGTCTCGGCGAGGGATTGGCCTGCATCTTCTCCTCCGGTGGCGGCGGCGGCTGGCGGCTACCGGAGACCGCGGTCGCCGCCTACGACTTTCAATTACCAGAAAGGTTCGAGGCCATGAGCTACATCGGGCGAGCCAATGGCTGTTTCTATTGGGGAATCGACGATGACGAAGACGGATCCATGCTCGTGCTCGACGGCGACACCACCGAATTCTCGTTCGTCACGTTCCCGGAGAGTATTCGAGAGAACTACGACAGTCGGTCCATCCGCATCATTGCCGGCGACGACGGCGCCATGCGTGTGATCCGAGTAATTGGCAATGATCTCAAGGTGTTTATGCAGCTCGACGACGGCGGCGACCTCGGCGAGTGGGTGGTTGAGAGGATGGTGCGGTTGCCGGAGGCGACACGGGGATTGCAGGGGTATGAGGAGAGATTCTTTGAGCAGAACGAGGCGATGATCGTGACGGCGGATGCAGGGCGTGTGTTGCTGACGCCGGGGGTGGAGAAGACGTGGCTCTTCTCCGTGGAGATGGAGACGATGGTGGTGGAGAGTCAGCTCGAGAGGAATAAGTATGCTGGGGTGGCTTACTCGTACGAGTTGCCTTTGCGGCGGGCCTTGAAGGCAGCAGATACCAGTACTACTAACGATAATAGGAGGAGACGCCGATGACTGAATTAATGCGAGAGGCATTGAAACCTCCCATGATTAATCTATCTGCTGTTGTTGTGCTTGGCGTTTTTTTTTTTTTTGGAACAGTGATCAGCTTGCCGTTGCATGAACAGTCGAGTATCACATTGGCTAGTTTATCTTTGATATCAGTATGAACCGATTAATGGGTTACACTCTGTGTCGAGGTATATTATACAGCTGAGCCCACTGGCCGAGTGAAATCTTGTGTCGCTTGTGCTATACACGTCTATCGTGGACCTGGGCCTCAGCATGTGGGCTCTAGGTTACGCTTATTGGGGTGCCTCTTGGACTAGCTGGTTGGACGGTGCAGAAATAAAAGATGGCAAAGCAGCGATCGATCATAACAGTTTCTTCACTACTACCACACCCTATAGATGCAGAAAATGATACGACCGGACGTCCGGACGCTCCGAACGCCGCATCCTGTGCATGTACGTCTCGTTTGCTGGAAAAAGAGCAAATACAATTGACTCATCTAAAGCACCCACATATCCTTATCATTTTCTTGACTCTTTCAACCATTCTTATCCCCTTCCTCTCTATCTCTCTATCTCTTTGATCTGCTCAAAGTCAGATGTGAGTTCACTAGTGGTGACGATGTCGCGGTTGTTGCCAATGTCGTCCAGGGAGATACAACGTGTTGCAGTAGGCACAGATTTCGACGCCAGAGAATGGTGGCGATGGCCCGGCAACCATCACTCGGGGTCTGCGATGAGACGGTGTGGGTGGGCAGTGCCTGAGGTGCAATCATCGGAGAAGGCTATGTTTGGCGGCAGCACAAGACCGAGCTTGTCATAGTTGCCGACGAAGGCCATTGGAGACGAAAAAAAGCTATATCTGGATTGACATGATTTGTGCTTTTTATGTTTTAGTTAATGTATGTTGATGTTTCTTGTGTTGGACCCCAATGTTTCAGTGTATATTTTAATGTTGTTTCATATTTTGTCTTTGATTTTTTTCGGGTTCGTTTGATGTCTCAAAGGATAAAAGGAAGAGATGTTTTATTTTTTTAATAAATTGAAACATATTTTCTATCGAGTGGTAAAACATTTTCTTCATATCATGAACATCTAGAATATTTCTTTATCGAACGGTAAAACATGTAAATTTTTTTTATGTAGAGTAAAACAACGTACGATATATCACCTCAGAACAAAAGAACCAAAAACACGGTAAAAAAGTATATTTGGATATGAAATTGGACTGATGGGCCTCACTTATCACCGAGTGGCAGCCGAGGGGAAACATGTACACGCACATAGGCTGATAGGCCTGTCCTGGATAATTGTGCAAAGGTTGGGCAAATACGTTTTGGACTTTGGTTTGACAAGGACCACATAAAACGTTTCAGCCCACTTATGCATACACATCCCAAAATATTTTCGGAATTTCTGGTTATGCCAATGCACCACTGGCACACTGGGCAAAACGGCTAGGATGGCCGCACGACGAGTTGAAATGGCCCACGTGTGGCCCGAGGGAGATCGGAAAGATGAAGTCACACAGGAGTTTGGTTTTCTGGGGCCTGTTCAGTTTATTAAAAAAAACCTTTCTAAATTTTAGTAAAAAGGTGGTGATAATGTTGAGTTTATTACCGAATTTTAGTAGATATTTTAAAAAAAGGTTATAGAATTACCAATATTTAATAACTTGCCAAAATTTTGGCTATTATAAAACTTTGGAATGGTTGAGAATAACAACAATCTGAACAGATCCCTAGTTTTTGTTTTATAGCTGGTTTCCCTCCAATTTTTCTGGCTTGGTAGTTTTTTTTTTCATCATCTTGTTTTCTTCTTTGCCACATGCACACATCTACACCCAAAGTTTTTATACACAAAATTTATGTATAAAAAGTTTATACATCCAAAGTTTATATATATAATATTAGAACCCATTTTTCTATAATCAGAAGCTGCATATTTTTTTCCGATTTATATATTTTACTGATGTGTATATATTTTACTGTTGTACCGATTTATCTGCGTAACAGATTTTTTCCAATTATTATGTTTTATTTCCGTGTGGGCCAAAGCGCCCAGCACGTGGCCCCGCCATCGACCAGCTATGTGTCACGCGTTTGTTTGCCTCCCGATGACTCCCGACTCCCGAGGAGTCCCTTTCACGTGTGGTCATGTGGCCGCTCACTGCAACGTGTCCCGTCGCTCGCGAGGGCTCTGCGGGCCTAGTGGTGCCACAGTCAGCCCCTTTGGAAAGAGAACGTCTAATCTCTTTTCACCCCCATATTTAAAGGAAACAACATGATAGAGAAGTAGGAGGTTATTAAAAAATATTATTAAAATATAAGATGTTGGAGTATAAAAGATGTAGTATGGATAAACTATTGAAATGCAAAGATACATGAAGAGAGAATATTTTTAGATGGTTATCTAAATAACAATATAGAGGATCAAATTTAGATGAGCTGTTGGTTTGCTCTTAGATTGTTAATTTCCATGTATACATCTTGGCTTTTTTTTGTCCTATACTATCATTTGAGAAAAAAATATATAAATATATGTAATCAATAAGAAATCAAGACATGCATGTATGAATGATTTTTACGTACCTGAAATCGTGGAAATAATTGTGTGGTGCTGCCGTGTGGAGATACTCGCAGACGAAGTAGCCCTGATTTGCTGCTTCTCAACCTAAAGTAGAAACAATGGGAGATTCAATATATAAATTAAAGACGGAATGTATTTTTGGAGAATGTACCCACCTTAAGATTATACGTTCGTTTAAGTTTTTCTTTCTAGGTTTCACGGACTAATTGTCGGAACCGATCCCACGCCCTATGTACAGTAGTAAGCTATGTTATTCGTGATCCATATAGTTGTAACATTCATAGTGAAATAGATGGTATTACCTGTCTATTATTGCATTAATCTTTTGAAAAGTAGACTCATCCTTATCCATTGATGATGTAGACTAGGGTTCCCGATCTTCCGAAAGGTTCTGATAACCAACGATTTGGGCGGAGTCGCAACACACGTCGATCTGGCTTCTTGAGCCTTGCAATCACAGCACCACGTCTCCTCTGGTTACCACCCGTGCCGGAACACAGATGGCCTCGCCGAGAAGGCTAATCCCTGTTTGCGAATCGAAGAACACAAACA
>CM002487.1:6267067-6305162 GCA_000325765.3 Leersia perrieri | reverse complement strand
TTGCTGCTGGTGCTTGATGACCTTCAAAGTATTGCTTCATATTTGCAGAGATAAGAGAAATGTTGATTATTGATATCTGTATTGTGCTTATTTTATCTATGTATTTGGCATGATTGTGTGTTGACATGAGCGATCCTTTGCATGCCAATATCATATCGTCACATAAAATTTCTATTAGTACCATAATTCATTACCAATGCTCTATTATAATGAGTTAGAAATAAAACCATTATGTCTTAGGTTACACCATCAGTGCTCATAGGACTTATAAAAATTTCCCTCCAGACCACTCTAGTGGTAAACTTACCATTTTTAAGAAGAGGTGACTGAACTCAGGGTGGGTATAGGCAACCAAACATAGCCAATTGCATTACCCTAGCCAGGCTAAGGGCAGCCTGGATGAGGAAAACAAGCCAGGCTGAAGAGATACGACCAACCAAACACACCCTAAGTGGTTGGCAACTAGACTTTTAATCCATTCATTCGAAAGTTCAACAACGATAGCAATATCACCTATATGTTTTTTCTTATAACCACAATATGAGCAACCAGGGATCTAAGTCGTATATTTTTAACGACTAAGAAAATAATTAAATAAATAAATCATTCGTTTAATGTATTTTTAGAATAATTTTAAAATTCTAAAGCTAGGCTATGTTAAAATCCATGAAACATTTTCAACAGAAAAGTGGGCAAGATAAAATTTTATTAAATATTTTGAGTGCTCAAGTATTTTCTAGATTTTTCAATGATTTAGTTGAGCCTTAAAAGTATTTTTAATCAACTAAAGATCATTTTAGGGATTATTTAGATTAAAATAAACTTTAAAACTCCTCCAAAGCTTATGGGCCAATTTCGGTCTATTTCTTCTCTCTCTCCTGCGTGTCGGCCTACCCTGACCGCCTCATCCCTCTCCCTTTAGATGGACCGAGACCAAACCGCACCCGGCCTCTCTTTTGGGTGGGCCCACGTGGCGCACGACCATGCTCACGCCACGCTGCAGCCATCGACAAGTGGGCTCCACCTGTCGCACCCATCCTCAACCTCCAGCCGGCTGCCCATGCCCGCACCGCCGCCATGGCCGACGCTTCCAAGCTTCAAATCCATGTGTTTTTGTGTGGATTCAATCTTGCAGCCATTGGCTCGCTAACAAGGGTGTAATCGTGTTCTTATAATCCCCTTTACTCCGGAAAAATCCACTTCCATCCACCGTCCCCTCTCCCCTTCGGCCTATAAAACCCTCCCTGCGGCCTTCTCTCTTTGTTCCACAAGAAAACCCGCTCCGAAACTCCTCGAATTGCCGTCACCGCCATTCTCGAATATCACCGCCACCTTAGACATCCTTGCCACTCGGATTTTCAAGGAGGAGGATAAGCCCAACCACCTCTTCTTCCACGCCGCCTGACGCCAGAGATCGCCGTCATCGTCCATCCACGCTATCGCCGTCTTCTTCCTCGTCACCGCTCGTCGTCGGTACGGTGAGGATCCCTATAACCTCCACCTTCCCACCCTCCTCGGCCGCCGTCACTACTCCCCGTCATCGCCAGCTTGCGAGCCGGTGCCCACCAGCACTGATGTGGCATTGCCACAGCCCACATGGTAGCCACGTCAGCTGGGGCTCCACCACGTGTGCGATTGACCGGTGACCGAGTCAAGCCGATCACGGACGTTTGACTGGCCCACGTCGATGTCAGCCGTCCATCCTCTGGTAAAGCAAAATTTTTTGTTTTAAATTTAAAAATAAATATTTCTTGCATCATAATTCGTTTGATCTTTTCTCTAATTAGTTTGATAGTCTTAAAAACTTAGAAAATTCGTAACAAATTCATCCGAACTTCTTTTTAGGGACTGAAGTCTATATTTTTTTTTAAAGTTAAGCTCTACACATTAAAAATATTAGTGAGTGATAGTTTCCATTGTTCTCGAGGAGTCCGCGTACTTTTACGAGAAGGATCCCGAGACCATATTTGATCTGCAAGGCCAGTCATGCAGATTCTTTCACCCACTTTGAGCATGTTCTTCCTACTATTCTCACAAGTACTTCAACTTTATGCCTTTTATTATAGAATGTAATTAGGCAGGAATTCCAAGATACTTTGTACAACACATATTGTTTGGACCATTTGTTCCATGGAAAACTTGGTATTTAATTTGACTAGCTAGAACTCTAATATAATGTTTTAGGTAGATATTTTAGCCTATGCTTAGAAATAATGTTTAGGCACACTAATGGGTAGATTTATGCTTCACCGGCCATGTTCATGATATTTCTCACGATCTGTGTATTGGTTAATCTAACAAAATTGTGCCAACTAAAATTTTGACTTAATATGCTGCATGACCATGTGGTTTTGTTGGTTGTGCTAGTGACAATTAAGGACCGGTTCATGGGCTTTCTTTGTGAAGCATGCACCATACTACCCAGCCAGCATGGGATAAGTAAGGGAGTCAGGTAGGACTAGGAATCTGGTGGGTGTGTTTGCACTATTTGCCGTTGCAAAGCTGACCATATAAAGATCCTTACAGGGAGTGTGTCCTAAGGCTAAATTACACTGCACCTCTGATCAGAGTAAAACTATTCGAACAGTCGTGCCCACAGTTATGGGCGAGTTGAGCATTGTTTTTTGTGATTAGTCTCACCCTTTACCTATTAATTAAAATTTAGCAAATGTTGATGTGGACCGGGGTAACTCTGCTTTGGAGTTATAGATTAGTCCGGTACAACTAGGTTAGGTTGTATCGTGTGACTTAATGTTGATATTAAATTCCTATTGTTTTAATTAAATTCTTTAATATTCAATTATTATTGCTTGCTCTGTTAAAAAAAATATTGTTGCTTGCTTTAGCCATATTGTGCCATCATATCCTTTGTTATATCCTATGCATATTACATTTGTTGTCATATGGCTTGTGAGTATGTTGTATACTCATCTTGCTCTACACCATCAGAGGTTGAGTTCTACACCAAAGGATGATTTCCTGGAAGGTTAGGTTGAAGCTCGGTCGAGTGTGCATGTGGAGTAGAGATGGAGCCACACTAGACCATTTTGTCTGTTGCATAGATTTTATTGTTTGAGAGGTTCTATCTGCCTATGTAATCAATTATTGTATATTTTAGATGCCAATAAAGACTTGTAATTTATTATCAATCCATCACCTGTACGCCTGAGGATGATTTCTAGACAAAGGATAAACACACGGTTTAAATGTTTGGAATTTTAGATAGAAATTGGGCGTTGACATATATATAATAGGATGTGACTACAAATTTGATACCACATAATGTGAGGAAAAATCTTTCAAAACATTGTAACTTTTATATAATTTCTATGTAACTTTTATATGAGTTAATATGTGTTTAAAAACATAGGTAACTTGTATATTAATTGTTCATAATTAAGTTACGTGAAAGTTATATACACTTACAACATAAATATATTTTGCAATAATTTTTTGGGTTGATCCCAATCTTCAGGGCATTATAAAATGCAACTTTTGGCTCAGGAGACAATTTTGTTTTGGAAGGATACATTCAGGGGCGAAGCCAGAGGGGGGTTGGAGGGGGCCTGGCATCCCCCATCAACCTGGTAATTCCCTCCTCCCATCTCTTAATCTCCCCCTAATCCCTCATTTAGATGAACCACCATATAGTATATACATGCATGATCTTGATATATTTCCGCGGCAGCTAATTGCTTCATACATCCATCTCGATCGGTCTCATTTCCCTAGCTAGCAATCAGCTAGCCAATTAGCTATTTGGGATTATAGATCATTTTGCGTTTGATTGGTGATCAATGAAACTGTTGATAGTAATTAAGGAATATACAGTTACGCTCTAGAAGAGGGCACACAGTAGATCACTTACACTAGCTAGCTGCAATCGTTTGCATAATGAATTGCGATGGCTATAAATCTCGCTCTCGCTCTATCATCTCCAACGCATTATATAGCGATCAATAGAGCATTCCTATTTTCTTTTAGAACATCATCCTGTGTATAAACTTTTAAGGGTATAACATCATCATTCCTAATACGACTTGTATTATAATTTAGCTCTCCATTTGCATTTTAAATATCTCCACTTTAATTTTAAATTTATAAAATATCAGTTAATACTTGCAAATATAGTTTGATTTTGTATTTTTTTATATATTTATTTGCCTATTCATTTAGAATTTTAGCTCTCATGATGTTACTGTTGCTAACAATTTGTCTACACAGTATAGGCTAAATTGATACAGATAAACATATTTAATATAGTTGTCGGCGTATCTTTTGTATTAACCGGTGTATTTTTCACATTCATAGATATATTACCTATATTTCCCAACAAAAAAAGATATATTACTTATAAAAGCCTTAAAATTATATATACTTTTTTATGCCATTACCATTTATTAAGTTGGCCCCCCTCATGTTAAGATTCTGGCTTTGCCACTGGATACATTGCAATAGCACATCTTGAAGACACAGTTCTATGATCTCTACACATTTGCAAGAACCGAGGATATCTCAGTTTTCACAGCCTTACAATATATCTGAACAGTTTAAAGGCATTTCATTTGACACTATCTGTGTAGGCATTGCAGCAATTTCAAGCTTTACAGCGCATAACATGTGATATTAATAGACAGGGAGATTATAATTCTCGGCAATACATACAGGGGACCAAATACAAGACAAAAAAGATGTACAATTTGTTCATTGACAATGAACATGTGGACAAACCAATCTTGGCAATATGGAAGAGTAAATGTACGCTCAAAATTATTAATGGATAGACCCAACACAAGAGATTTGCTCCAAAGAATTTTTTTTAATGTCAACTCTAGGGCTGAATGTGTCCTATGCATGAGTGCACATCATGAAGACATGATCCATTTATTTTTCTCATGAACTTTTGTTACCAGATGTTGGACATACCTGGGAATCTCGATCGTGGGACCTTCGCATGGAATTTACACATTGATTTGTCATTGAGATGATTGGGACAACAATGTGGAACATTTGGAAACATTGTAATGCTTTGGAATGTCCAATTTAAGGAGGATTTTACTCTGCTTTTACACAGAGTAAATGCAGATCAACAAACTTTGTGTCAATCATGGCTAGACAATCTATAAAATTCCTTTTTGTAAATATCTGTAACATCCACGTACATATCACCCCAATATCATATATATTAACATAGCAGGAGTCTCTCCTGCTATTCTTTGTAAAAAAAGCAATAGGGAAATGCTTGTTCGGACTTTTTTTTAAAATTGATTTACATAGATTTAACGGTTATAAATAAATTGAGGGCCAGATATTTTGTTTTTTCTCATGATTTCCTTGTTTTAGGGATATTTTTCCCTTCATACACTTAATTAATGTAGTCATATTAGTAGTAATATCAGTACTGGTCCTCTCACAAATAAATTTAATGTGTGCGTTGGAAAAAAATGATTAGATGTAGTTAATGAGGTTAGCAAAATAATTTATCATAACTTCTAGTTTAGTTTGAGAATAGACAGAACTACAAGTAAAATGAACGGGGGAGTAATGTATATGCCGCTTAGAATAAAATTCAGTAAATAGTACGAGAGACGACTGTGATGCCATCTATCTATCTATTTATATACTAAAAGTCCATTAAACTTTCTTTAGAACACTCCTAGGCTGCCATGTGACGCTCTAATAATTAAATTAGACAAATCTAAAAAATAAAAAAGAGAACCATACGGCCTTCGATTTTCAATCAGTTTGCACCATTAGATCTATCTAAACAAATCAATTAAAAAAATCCGAACAACCCACCCCCATCCCTCTCTTGCCAGCCTCCCCTTCCTCATCAGTAGCTCACTAATGAATCAACACATATGTATTTTTAACTTAATCTTTTCCGTAAAATTTGATGCAAATTTTAGAATGTAAAGCTATAAAGGATCGATGGACATTGGAGTGTGCGAATACCTCCTAATATTTAGAAAAATTCGTCTTAAAGTCCAATAAACATACTCCAAACCCTCCTAGAAAATATAGCACTTCTCTTGATGCTTCGAACAAAAAATTACAAAATCCATAAGGGGAAAGTGCAAAAGATCTCACTAACATTTTCGACTAAATTAAGTCTGTTTTTTCCCACGGAACTCAACTACCTATATGAACTTCAAGAGTCAATGCTCTACGCACTGGTTGACGGTGTCATTTTTTTTTTTACAAAAAAGCGATCATGTTCCATCATTTACCCTTTTACTTCATTATAATCTTTTAGCAAACCAATGGATAGTAGAAACATGATCAGCTGAGCATCCCAATGGGATTGTAACAAGTAGACTATTCCCGGGTAGCACCGGTCATGCCAGTTAAAGTCCATTAAGAATTGTTCAGAGCGCCCTTAACATGCCATATGACGCTCTAATAAATAAAAAATACTACAAATTCTAAGAGAAAAAACATCTAGCCCCTAATTTTACTCAATTTGGTGGTCCTATTATTTAATATTGAATTAAGTCTATTAGATTAATTAGCAAAAATCCAGCCCCCAACCAGTTTGTAGCAATGTTTTAAATCGCAGGCTAAGGCATTTAGCGGTTGGTTTACTAAAATAACTAATAGCTGGCTAAATGGAGCTATAGCGATAAATAGCGGCTAAATTACTCATGAAAGCAAATAGCGGCATCATTCTCAATCAGCTATAGCGGGAGACAGTGGATGCTATAGCTGGCTATTTTGTACGATGGTTTGTAGGATATAGTATGATATATTGTTTAGTCCCAATTGGACAAGAAATGTTTGTGGTAGTGGTGGTTTTATTACCACTTGAAAGTTTAATTAGGTAGGTGAGTGTCAGATTATAACACAAAGGAGTATAATATTATATATGAGGTGCATGCCCTGCAATCTTATGAGCTAGCTTGTACCATACAGGGAATAATGGTGCAGGGAAAAACTGTAAGTGCAATGAACATACCCAACGTTGAAAGAAATCTAATTTAATCTTTAAGTTTCAAACACAATCAAATATTTTTTTCAACTAAAAGTCCTCCAACTTAAATATTTATATGCTTACGCAAACAAAAAAAATATAAAACATTAATAAATTGCCTCACGCATGTGCGTGTGCTTCCTTCCTAGTTCATATATAACAGTGCTGAAGGCTCCATCATCCTGCCATCCACATTGATAATCCAACCTGTTAAAAGTTCAAGCGAGGTTTACCTAGTGGCGATCAACCATGGCAACGAGGAACGTAGAGGAACCTCCTAGCTCATCCATGGCAGCAAATGCTCCTCCAGTGTCTGCGGCCGCCATACTGATGGTGGCCACGGACGGTGGTGAATGCCAGCAGCTGGAGGATGTGATTGCCAAGGAAGACACTACGACCATGCTGGTTACCATGGCCGCTTCTGCGGCGGCCATGGCGTTGAAGAACGGAGAGGAGGAACGTCCTAGCCCATCCATAGGAGCCATGGATACCAAGGTGCTGATTGCAAGAAGCCCCGGTGATTGTGAGTTGTTGAAGGATGCACTCAACAAGGAAGATGCACTCCATGCAGAGACGATGTTGGTGGTGATGGCGTCCAAAAAACAGGACATCGTGAAGCAATCCACGGCCACCATGAATCCCCAGTTAGAGAATTATTCTCCTGATGTACTCGAGCGTGAATCCACGAGTAACGGCTCGATTACAACACAGAATGATCATTTAGTACATCATGAAGATTCCGTTCAGCAAATGGCGCAGCAAGCTTCTTCTGGTGCTGCTGCTGAAGAAGAGGAGGGTGATAGTAATCATTCACCCTCATTATTGCGCCAGGACCTGGAAGGGGTCACCGTTGAAGGGAACACGGCACTCCATGTTGTGGCCGCCTGTGGTGATGATGATAGCTACTTGAGTTGTGCAAACAAAATCTATGAACACGCGCCACATCTTCTGTTAGAGCAGAACAACAATGGTGATACGCCTTTGCATTGCGCCGTCAAGGCTGGCAAATCCGAAATGGTTTATCGTCTAATTGATCTGGCTCAACGCGAGGACAGCTCAGCTAGCAGTAGCAGTAGCAGTTCGAGACTAAAGGAACTTCTGAGAAAGGAGAACTATAGCAAGGAGACAGCCTTGCATGATGCAATCCGTACCGGCAATAAGGGTGTACTCGAGAAACTACTTGAATTAGACTCAGAATTGGCCCGCTTTCCTATGGATGGAACTGGAACTTCACCGTTGTACATAGCTGTCTTCCTAAACCGTTTGGACATTGCAAAAACATTACTTGTAAAGAGTAACGGTAATCTTTCGTACTCCGGCCCCGAAGGACAAAATGCATTATACGCAGCGGTTTGCTGTGGCAAAGGTACGTCCGCAATTTATCTATATTTTTTCACTTTTTAACTTTTAATTTTGTACTACTTATATCTCTTAATTAGGCGATATATCTCACTAATATATTTACTCTAATAGTACTAGCAGCAGCAACAGCGTACATTTTGCAGGAAAATAATCATTTAACTTAATCATAAGCCAAAAAAAAAGTCAATTTCAAAGATGACTACAAATGTTTTGTACCACGTAACCTATATGTAGTTTCATGTAATAATGCTGTTAGTGTTTATCGAATTGTTGCTTTATCTACTTTGATAGAAAGTAGTATGTAGCTTAGATTCAATGAAGAAATCGGTCCACAGTGCTATTAATTTTAGCGTTGACCTTTCTGGGTGCATAATAACCGATCCAAGTATAATTAATTGTGAGTTGCAAACGAACAAATCTCTCCTCTACTTAACTCTAGATAGAAAACCTTGTAAACCTTGGCTAGTTTATATGTAACCGAATTCATCTTACTAGCCGCCAACCCGTGCGTTGCACAGCCAAGGTTATTAATACATTCAATACATTATTATTTTTGATTATTATTTACTTATATTTAATAAGAATAAACACCAATTGATCAATTGAAAATTAATAATTAATAATATTCTAACTGAGAGTATTTTATGAGTAAAGTTTTATATTTATAAATTTATATATTTGTTAAATTTTAGAAATGCTGAAACTAAAGAGACAACACTATTTTCATTTACGTGTTCTGTTTGATAGGCATTCACAATACAATCTACAGTTTTGACAGTATTACTTCATTTAGATGTTCTTTATTGTTGACGTGAGGGCAATGTTTTCTTAATAAGTAAAAAATAAATTTTATAGTACATAAAAATAGAAATACAAAGATGTATTGATTTTAGGTATTTAAAAAACTTGGCATACATTCCAATTGTCTTGAAATATAAACAATTGTACAGAAAAATACCACTATGTTTTACTATATTTCGTTGTTGCCATTATTTACCATTAGCCCTTAGAAAAAAGCCTGCACAACTTTTCACTGGTTATGTATAGCAGAAAGGTCAAACCAAAATTTAAGTTGCTATTCTTGGTATTTACTAATTCTACCACCAACAATTAATTTGTCCATTTCACATACTAATGTAGTGCAATGACAAATTATATATTATATTATTATTTATAGGAAATATAATGAATTGAGTTCATTACAGTGCTTTTGTTTGAACCTGGCTCGAACTATTATGTGAGCATATGTCATTTTTTTTCTCTCATAATCCTTGTACCTGCAGATTTTTTTTTTTTGGTAACACCTCCTCCGTTAATTCAGTTCTGTCCAGTTTTGTATATAGCTTATATATGCAATTATGCATTATGTCGTGTCCTGGGCATGCTTTCCAGCTGCAAACAATCTGATTTTTGTAAAACAAAAAAAAAATCTTTGTTACCCATTTTTACAATACTTTTTTAAAACACCATTCAACTTAGTTATAGGTGATTTATTTGCTTATGTGCTCATGGAATTATTTTAAATGAACAGAATATTAAAAGTTTGACCACCAATACGACTAGCACTATCTAAATTTGTTGTGTGAAAATTACACACTGTTGAGCAGAAGAGAGTTGAGCGATGAAAATGGGCTAGTGTTTATCTAAATTCTGAAGGAAGGGTTGGCATGAGATTTTAACAATGAAATTAATTATTGATCGTACCTGTGCAGACTGCATAGAATTCCCAGATTAGATCAATTTGAAATATATACTATCGCAAAAAATAAGAGGACAAATACTGCGTACCCTTGGCTGAAAGAATTGCCATGACATGCATCGCAGCAAGAACATGCATTGCTGGTGTTAAAGAATGGGCTAGTGTTAAAGAATTGCCGTGACATGCATTGCCGTGACATGTATCATGATACAGGGCTAAAGCAAGCCATGAAAGATGACTGGAACGTTGACGTCTCCCGCCGCTTTGATAAGAAGACACTAGAGATATACGATTAATACGTACTCTGTTTGGATTTCAATAACTACCAGTTCATGGCTGGGATGAGCTGTTAAGATATTATATAATTAATCAAGACCAGTAACTTGCCCGTGCTAACGCTACGGTGGCACTTATGCTGTAATTTCTCAGGCTATTTATTAACCTTACATCTACTCTCTCTTTTTTTTAAGTTCGTCAATTATTGTTGCTTAATAAATAAATTATCAAAATTACATTTATCACTTCTGGACAGAATAAGAAAAGTATATTATGAAATCAAGGCAGCATAAATCAATTTTATATTACTGTTGAAGTGTTGATAGAAAGAAATGTACAATATTTACAAGTATAGAAGAACAAATCAGGTAGTAGATATCTCGAACATCAAAACATGCTTAATCTAAAACAAAGTACAGAAAAATGCATTCACCAGATCAAACCCAGCACGACTTATGTTTTTAAGACAACAGTAAAATCCATTACTTGCTAGGCACATGCTATCTATACACATCTACACTTCTCTTCTTACTCATAGCACAAAGTTACGAGCCACTGACAAACCTAATAGGCCATACAGATTAAGCATGTTTTACGAGCCACTGACAAACCTGACAGCATATCAACTTTTGCTACAATACCAAGGAAGAGAAAATGAGATGGTACAGTTACATATAGATGTCCATCACAAACTCTGCAAGAAAACAAGGATTGCTGGGCTAAGCACGCTCAGAATTTCCAGCAGAGGAGGTCCTTCTCATAGCCACGATGTATGTTCGTCTTCGCCGCGCTTTTGCCATCTTCATCGGGCTGCTTGGTGTGTTTATTAATAGTCAGCCAGCAGGGTGTGTTTCTTATCCTGTTTATTTCTTAAGTGAAATGGTTTTGCACCCTTATACTCACATGGCCAGTATAATTGGTTGCAACCCTATAATGTTCAAAATGCTAAGAAACACACTCTGCTGGCTGATGTATCAACCATTTAAAAAAGAGCACAGAAAACTACTTGTGATATCATTGCATCTTTCTGATGTGGATAAGAGAAAATGTGAGGTCAAGAGAAACAAAATTATTCACATACATTATTATGCCCTTGGCCTAACAATCTGAAAAACAAAAATCTCAATTCAGGTTGTATATCTGGAATCGAGCAAAAGGGACACATGAATTCTGTCATTTAGTGGCCAGGAATGGCAAAGTCCTATGTGTACAAGATTTCAAATAAAATATGTCAATGTGTTAAGTGATCAATATTTAGTGAAACCCCTTGTGCAAAGTGCTAAAATTCTGTGCAAGCATATATAGGATATGGCAGGAATAATTTAATATTTTCATTGCTAACATGTCTACCCAGATCAGTGCGATGCTAGGAACCTGAACTCACCAGATGATGTTGTAACAAAAAAATTGATGAGCAATTTACAGCAGGAGATTCACTTTCACTTGTATTTGAGCACTGATTCATTCACTCGAAAAATAATCTAGGTCAATTTTATATTGAAATGAATGGCAGTGTTAATAAAATTATGGCTTCATAAGGTTAAATGTGCTTTGTTTCTGCAATACAAAGTAAAATCCAGTTTCAATTCAAGACGCATGTAGTGACAGATACATGGAACCAATACAATGCAAATGCTGATTGTTATTAATCCGAATATCCATTTGACCGCAAATAGAGCAAAAAATGTAAAAGGTTTAATGTTGTCCCCAGTATATTGAAAATAAACTAAGTTCAAGTTTTTTTACTGATCTTGTGCTACAAAACAATTCTGAAATTAAACTCATTTTCCACAACAGTTTGGTCCTGACATAGACATTACTAAAAATTCAATATGTCCAGATATGTGGAAAGGACACACCAAAGCACCCCATATTATGAATGAAGTTAAAACTAATCACTATTTAGCTCCCTGAATTTCCCTTTTATCATCAAACTGATGTTAGGCTTCAGGACCCCCTGAAGCTCATCCAATATATAACACACTTACTATGGTCAGGATTCAAGATTATGCCCTACTGAAAAATAAATAAATCAATGATACCTTTCAGATGGATGTTGAGGGACCTTGGCTGAGATTTCTAGGCGGCTTGCAACTCGTGTCAATAGAAATCAGGAAATAACCAGGAAACAACTGAAAGTCGTCTATAACCTGTCAACCCAACAAGAAATTAGATGATTGCAATGGAACTCTGCAGATAGAGCTTTGGGTTTGATCAAAAGGTACCTCTGGAAATCTCCTCCTTTCTCACCAGAGTCTAAGTGAGGTATATGAGCATAGTTTCCTGTAAGCAACAATGTCGTCTGATCGGTCGATCAGCCCTGATCGCCTAGGCACCGATCAGGACGATCAGGGCGATTAATCGTCGATCAGGACGATTAATCGAGTCTGATCGATCCTGTATCAGCAGTAGTCCAGGGCCCATATATATTATACTATATACTATAATCTCTATACTATGTAGTATAAATCAAGCATCAAGCAAATATAGATGATCAGATGGTCACTTAATCGTGAGTTTCGATTTGTAAAGCATCAAACATAGTTTTTTTTCTAAAGCATGAGGCAAATATCTGATCGTTTTCTACCCTAATCGGACGATTAATCGTGATTAATCGACGATTAATCGGATGATCAAATGTCTGATCGGCTGATCGACTTAGGTGCACCTGATCGGAGTTCAGGGACCGATCAGGGCGATTAATCACGATTAATCGGACGATCAGATAACATTGGTAAGCAAGAAAGAAAAAGGATAAGCTCAAACAAATAAAATTAATTTATAAAATGTATCGTCAAAACAGTACACATTGTATCTTAGCATTTGCATAACAGAAGTCTAAGGTATATAAGCACAGAACTACCAAATACTTTAATATATTACGGTATGACATATCCAAATAAGGCCCACATGGTTTTATCTGAATATACAAAGGTCATTATCTCTGAATATACAAAGATTTTATCTGCACAGAAAAAGGTTACCATCCATGTCCTGCTAATTCCTCATATCAGCCTATGTGCTGCCAATGACATAATGCATGAGTCAATGCCAATCTAATTAACCCCACAATCTAAGTAACCCCGGCAAAAGTATCAATGGACACGACTCTAGCCATAATCTGAGCACAACTATAGCCATACGTGCCATCCTGTAGATTCTAACTTCATGGGAGGATAGACCATTTCTTGAAATTCAATAATCCGTGGGACGACTGAGAGTTGATTAAAGTGAGAAAAAATGACGGTCGAAAAAAATTCAATACTCAATTTAATATTCTTGTTCGGAATTTAAGTAAAGTGCACATATCCAAACTGTCACAGAAGTTCAGAATTTAGGGCTGTTCTCAACTATATCCAAACTGTAGTTATGCACTTTACAAATGGCCAAAAACATCAATCACAGAAGTTCGGAATTTAAGGCTGTTCTCAACTTTAGATTTTTCAGTGCACATGTATACAACAATCCAAGTGGACTGATTAGAGATTATCAGGACAAGTACCTTTTCTTATAGGATCAAGACAAATACTTGAAAAGGATAAGAATACATAAACAATGAAGAATGCTATCCACTATCAAATTTGTTTTAGCAGAAGAACTAAGATCCATCCGCAAGGATAAGAGTTCTTCTTTTTCTGCACAACTCAGATCACGGAATGAAACATCTAAAAATATGTTGCAGCAATTTGCATGCTCTGAACTTAACTGATCTTAGAGCTAAAGTGCTAACACTTCCCACAGATTCTAGACAGATCACCAGGTGCTGCAAGTCATAAAATGGTGGCTTCCTACTCACAGATCACATTTGTTTACGGTATGTCATATGTGAATGGCCCATTGTACTCACAGAAAATTGTGATAATTATGATGAGTCCAAAACAAGTGTAATTATAACAGCAAAATAAACAAGATCCATTTGTAGGTAATGTGTTGGGAATATCAGGTAAAATTGGACAACTTAGCATAAACAAAAAATAGAACAAAAATAAACTGCCCCCTATGCAGCTGATGTCAATACTGATAAGTGTGTACTTCTAAGTTCTCACATTACTGCAGATTCCATCTATTACTCCATCTATGAAATAATCATAGCAGGGGAATTGTCTCACAATAAACAAGTGTTCATTGCTGCAAATTTCTATGTATTCATCTATTAATTTCCAAATGATTGACACCTTTCACTGCACGGCTGAGAATACGAGGGAGAGGAGGGGAGGCAACGGGAGAGGGAGAGGAGGGGAGGCGGCGTTGATAGATGGCGGAGGGAAGGGTAAGGGTTAGGATGCGGTAGATGCGTGCGTGCGGGAGGAGGAGGGGGTGCCGCGGGGGAGCGCGCCGATCTCAACTGTTGATGCTCAGAACAGGAACCAATTTTTTTTTACGTCGGATATGTCACACAGCGTGACATTTTTACTACTGGACTATTTAGTAATAACCTAGATATAATGAAGAGATTGGTAGTTACCGACTCATGACTGGGATGAGATGTATTTTATAATTAATCGAGATCGTTAGCTACCGCTGAGATTAGTTGTTTCGGGCCCATACTTATTACACGTTTTTTAAATCTAAGGTTGTGATAATAAGATAAATTAATCAATGGACAGATCTGTGTGTGGTTAACGTGAGAGCTCCTAGAAAGTGCCCAATTAGTATAGGTATAGACATTACAGTTGTATATTTTGATGAATTTGTTATATTTGCAAATTTATACTTCTGATTTATCCCTTCCGTCCCAAAATATAACAAGTTCTAGGAATGTCAAAGTCTAACCTAGTAAAAAACTATTTATATTTTGGGACGAATATAGTACTTAAATAAGTGAAAACCATTAAAACCAGAACCTAAAAGTTATGTAAATTCATGAAATAATTTTCATAGATAGATATACATGAAACACACCCCCACCAAATTTCAAATCAAAACTCAACTTTATTTTGTGGGGGTGTGTTTCATGTGTATATCTATCTATGAATTTTTTTTCATAAATTTTTTAAAAAAACTTTTAGTTTCGGTTTTTCACGGTTTTCGTTTATTGTGGTTTTCACCAGATATGTCCTCATATTTTTTTTATCATCACTAGGTTGTCTTTCTTTTCTTTTTACATTTTAAAGTTAACCTATGCAACCGTATCTTCTGGTTAATAGTTTTTTCCTGTTACTGTAAAGTTTGATCACCTTTTTCACTTAGTTTATCATGAACACCTCATATGCAGTGATGACGGAAATGTTACTGCCTTATAACAAGAGCCTCATGAAGCAAGCAGACCAATATGGAACCACACCACTTCACTTCGCTGCCTCATTTTTATTGAGAGAAAGTGTATTTTACTTCGCTGTATCATTTTTATGGAGAGGAAGTACAGAAAGGTGGATGTCAAGCTCTTCAGTCATTCCATTGCTGGAAGGCAACCAAATTCAGTTGTACCAGCCAAATTATAAAGGATATTACCCTATACACGTTGCTGCATCCTCCGGTGCCGTGGAGACAGTCAGGTATTTTATTCGGAAATGGCCTGGGATCGCTGGTCTCCGCGACTGTAAGGGAAGGACTTTCCTTCATGTTGCTGTTGAATGGGGAAAATACAGTATAGTTAGGAATACTCGTCTCACTCCATCGATGGCTAGGATTTTGAATATGCAAGACAATGATGGCAACACCGCAATGCACATAGTAGTGCAGAATGGGAATAAGAGTATTTTTTGTACTCTACTATGCAGCAGGAATATAAACTTAGATATATTAAACAAAAAGGGACAGACTCCTTTAGATATAGCATACAGCAAGATTCCAGCAGAGTTTTTGTACGGATGGGTATTACATTTCTTACACCATTTCGATTCAGGCTTTCTTTTCAGTACAAACAAAGCAAAAAAAATGAAGTACTATTAATATAAATTACTGATCCAAATGTTTGCTTTGCAGAACCCTGAAACACTAATATTGCGGGCACTAATACTTTGCAATGCTAGTTTTGGTTGCCGTCGGCAATTTCCCTTTCAGAAACAAGATATTCCTCAACAACATAAGGCAGATGAAGAGAAGGAATCACAGAAACTGACGAATTCAACACAAATTCTGGGCATTGGGTCGGTGTTGATCGTTACTGTCACATTTGGCGCAATGTTCGCCATACCAGGAGGTTATAAAGCCGACGATCACTACAACGGCGGCACACCAACACTTGCGGGAAGGTATATATTCGATGCATTCATCATGGCCAACGTAATAGCGTTCATTTGCTCCGTCTTAGCTACCATCAACCTCATGTACTCCGGAATGCCCATGGTTGTTCTGCCCCTCCGCCGTCGGCACTTCAACATATCCATATTCCTCGCCGTGAGTTCAGTGACGAGCTTGGCTGCTGCCTTTGCGCTAGGTATGTATTTGGTGCTGGCCCCAGTTGCTCGGATGACTGGAGTTGCAATCTGTGTAATGATGATGATTGCGTCTATATGCATATTCACGGAGCCCTTGCATGCCCTTAGTCTCGCAAATGCGCTATTTGTTAGAATGGGAAATCGGGCATTCCCAATTATCGTGCGTGTTTTCCTTCGTAAAATACTGGTTACATGTTGGCCCTGTGTGATAATCTTCGGTTGGGCAGCGATCTCGACAAAGTATGGACATAAATGGCTCGAATGAATCATGAGGGGGTGGCAAAATTAGTTTATGCATGCATCTAATTTGTAATTCACGTGATATATATTATTCATGTCATATTTCTCCGTAATAATTGCATCATATCCAAAGCTTCTTTTCTGTGTGACCTTCTTGTTGTGCTAAAACATTATAATTTTCTCTGTCTAAAGGATCATAGCACTCTTTTCTTTGAAGTGAACTACGACAGGCTTCTCACCGGCCTAAACTTTTATTGATTGGGTGAAAACAAACATTACAGGGTCATGGGAATAAAATAAATTAAGTTACATGTGGGAGGAGGAATAGAACTCACTGTGCTCACTCATCAGAGTTGGAGACACACCTCGCACACGAATAAGTTTGTACGTGTTGTTGATGGTGTTGTGCGGATTACACACTTGAGCAACTCAAAACCAAAGAACTCCTACGTACTACTTAAAAACTCTCTGTCCCCTGGCTATGGCAGCCTCTCTTAGGGGTGTATATGTAATCCTATGGGTCTGCAAAGCAGTAATTCATCAGCAAAACATCGGCAGAAGGGTGATGTGCATGCAAAAATATACAAGCAAAAACATGTTGGCACCAACTAACTTTCAACAAAATTGCATTTATCTTAATTTACAATATAGAGGACTCGAGGTGAACTACCCAATACGGTTACCTCCCAAACCACCCCATGCAAATTTATCAGTACCCTACTTGTCCCTGTGGCATAGATTTAGGTCTTGTCGGTGCCGGTTTATGGCACCGAACTGGCTTTAATAAGGTGACTGGTCAGTGTCGGCCGGTTGTTCGCATAAACCGGCACAAATGGGTGCTACATCAGTACCACTAGGTGATACCCCACGCGTGCTGCGGAAATTTATATAAAATAGTGAGAATAACATGTTATGAATTGTAGTATAAATGAAGTTAATTATAAAACATGGATACTTAAATTTTGTAGTCAAATGATTTTTCTAGAAGCATGATACCAATTCTGAAATTGCAATTGAAGATGTTGGAGTCTGTATGTATGTAGATAGGAACATTTATAGTACTAAGATAACTCATGGGCTTCTATTTAAGAGTGTATGCGTGAGGCATATTGATGACATGAGAGTTGAAATGAAATAAAATATATGTATAATAGTGATGATTGGTTAGTAGCTAGTCGATTTGAATCTGTCTTCTAAACATACCACATAGCTTAAGGACATTAAAAAAAAACACATGTACATACATAGAAAACTCTGTTCACCTTGAGCACATGATTACCAATAGAGTGAATTGTATATTGGGCTACATTTTCTTACCATGGTTTCACATTAGACCACCCTCACTCCATTGTTTCCACTTTAGACCACATTTTATTGCTAAAAGGTTTCCCCTTGGACTAGTGACCCATCTGCCTAGTAACTGTAAGGCTAGTGAATAAAAATTGAAGCATGGTTCTAGATGGGAGGCTGAGAGAACACAACGACGTTGTCAGAATCTGATCACTGATGGCAGCACGCGGGAGCTTGAGGCTGCAAGTCTGGAACGACACGGGCGTTGAATTCAAGGTCAAACCTGAGGATGAAACGGTGGAGACTGGAGAGGATCGATCTCGATTCTTCGGAGGGAGGGAGGTGGTCGATGTCAAGCCGTATGGGAGGATCCCGAAGAATGTCAGGAACGACAATGGCAAAGTAACAGACTAGGATTCGATCCTGTGAGATGCGAACGGCCCTAGCTCATCGACCTTGACATCACAAGACTGAGGGACGACAGCAATGCCGAAATTTGTGGATGGAGAGGCGTCGGAGCGCCAAGCGCAAGAGGGGGTCTAGGAACGATGGTGAAGGCTTTGTTCGGCAGCTGGGGTTTGATTCACACATGGAAATCCATCCAAGTGGGGATAGGGTTGATCCCTGCCCCCTCACCCAATCCTCCGTATTGCCCCCTTCCCACGTCTTTCCCAACTTCCCCTGCTAGCATGTCTGTTCGGTTGAGCGCTTTTGATGGATTCTACTGACAGCAATCAAATTATTGAAGTAAGGCCATCAGAAATTTGTTCCAAAGCATACAAAATTGATTTTTTTTTCAGAAATAACAAAGCAGATAGCAATAGAAATTCAAGGAACAATATAAAATATGGCCCAAAATTCAAAAATATTTAAAAATATTCACAGAGATCGAATTTTCAGTAGAATATGATGAGCAGAATATACAAGTCTCCCACCAATGGTATTTCCTTGGTAAAAGCTGAACTCAAGGTCACAACAAAGTATTCACAGGAACAAATCATCATAACATACCTCACAAATTTCATTCTTGTGGTTATGATTCACAAAGATAATGCACGCATAGAGACACGATCACAATATTGGTACAGCTACAAGTGCAGAATCACAATATTGACACTTCAAACTTTGGTAATACGGTAAGAGGCTTTATTATCACTAGCGGAAAAAAAATGACTTCCAAATGTTCTCTTTATCTTCTCTATGATTGCCTCAGTGACTGCCTGATGCTACCTTTATCTTCTACTCCATATGGCTGTTTTCCTCCTTCAGGAATGGCTGTTTCAAAATGATTGGTGCCTTTGCAACTACTCCTAGCTCCTTCACCTCCATCAACCCCAAATCTTGATTTTTGCAACTGCGAAGAGAATAATAGATCAATCACACATCTCTGAACCAAAACATCTTCAACAAAAATAAAAGCATTAATCATTAGATGAGTTCTATCTAACCTTTGAAATTACATACTAAAGCAAAACAGAACTGATGAATGAAAGAAAGAAATAAACAAATATACAATGCAAGTGACAAACATAGATTTGTTTCTGAACCATCAGGCCAGAAACTAGACCTAGACATGATATAGTCTCTTACCAACATGCATCAACAGTTGAAGAACTCCGAAAAGGAAAAAAAAAGAAAAAAAAGGTATTTTTCCTAGTTAAACCTGGCTGCAATTTAGATGCTAAATTACAAGAAGGAAATATATCTGACAGGTGTCATTCAGTAATTTACCAACATATTAACTCCAGAGAGACAAGCTTGTGTAAACTGTAAAATGAAACTTATTGATTCAAATACACGTCATGTAAACAAAAAGAATTGCATGCATATAATCTATAAACAGAAAAAGGACATCTCATCGATGGAATAGAAAGTGATCAGTATTTAACAAAAAAAAGTTTGGCATTCTAATTAAATATGTAGGTTATAAGAAAATGGTGATCACAGTACAATATTGACAATAGTTCACAAGCTAGCTCACTAAGTACAACATACTAGGATTTTCAATTAGAATATTTTTGTTGCTTCCTGGAATCATAAGGATGAGGAATTAAGGCTTTGTTCAGATCAGGCCAAGCATCCAGGCACCAACAGATCTAATAATTCGAGTGACCCTATTACTAATGAAAGTGAAATTGCATGGACTGATTCAGAACATTAGCTCATCCTAAACATTACTTGCTATCCAAGACCTTGAGCCCTGTTCTTTAGGTGGGTTAATTATATGGTTACGTGAACCTGAAAATCACTAACTACTTCATGCCTGGCTTGACAGTGTATGAGCTGCTGAAGAGGTTAAAGTAATTTTTTGCAGAGACTTAAGTCTTCATAAACTGAAAATAAGAAAAATCTAAACTAGGACTCACTAAATTGAGTAAGCATGTAAAGATTGAGCTTGTACATGAATCCATAATACAGTAAAAAAATTATACTAGTGCACAATGCTGTAATACTCAATACAGATCCTTAAACTGATGTCTCATGATAGTAAGTTAGTAACAAAGTGGGCAAGAAATCCAGAGAACTACGTTTCATGAAAGATTGAATACAATCATAACTTATAATTTCAGAATAAGAGAAGTAGCTGTGAGCACCATGAATAACTAATTTCACAGTGTGCTGGACAGCAGGAAGCGAGAATCCAACTCTGGAGGTTGGTCAGAGAGATCTTGGCTGGTGAAGATACCTCTCTCTGTCTCTCCTTTTTTTTCTACCTCTCGATCTGATCTACTTCAAAATTACATCAAACCCTAGAGAGGAGGATAATAAAGGTCAAACCCTAGGAGAAAAGGAGTCCTAACCGGAAGGTGAAGCCGGAGAGGGCGGAGAGGGGAAGGACGGTGACAGCCTCCTGCTTGCTCGAAGGAGGAAGGAGGCGGCGATTCGTCCTCTGTCGAGCACCGCGAGGGAGGAAGAAGATAAGGATGGAGGCCGGAGGGAAGACATAGAGAGGAATCGAGGTAGGCTGCCTTCCTGCTTGCGCGATGGCGGAGCTCGCCAGCGCCGGCGCCGGCACCTATACCGAGGCGGAGGGGAGAGGGAATGGCGCCGCCATGGAACGAGGAGGCGGTGGTGCGAGCTCGACGCTGCGTCGCAGCCCGGGGAGAAAAAAATCGTGTGGACGGAGATTTTTCTTTCCCCCGTGGGTTGGCGTGGGTTGGGAGGAGGATTTTTCCCACCCCGCCCCAGCCGAACACGCACATGGGCTGCAAGGGATTATTACCCCAGGCCGGGATGGTCCACGGGGATTGGGCCTCAATCCCGCCCAATCCCCTGCTAAACGAACAAGCCCGAAGGGATGTGACGAGCCGACGGCAGTGAGCTTGCGTCATCGTATCCCCGCGCTGCCGCATCGGATTGAGCTCAACTTGCCCACGAACCGTCTGGTAGAGATCGGAGAGACATGGAGAATTGGAGATGATAGATAGTACTGACAGGTGGACCATTGGTCCAAAATGCAACATTTTGGTAAACAAATCTGGTTTAAAGTGAAAACTTTGGATAGGGATGGCCCAATTTGAAACCATGGTAAGAGAATATGGCCCAATATGAAATTTACTCTTACTTATATTAAGGAGACGGGATAAAAAAAACAAAGCATAGTATGTGACATGCAAAAAATAGTAGGACTAATGCATACCATTAAACAACATGGGATACAAAGTACTTTCTTTAGAGAATACAAAATCATTTGACATTGATGCATTCCTGTAAAAAAAACATGGGGTTATATTGGTTCCTAGCTAGCAAATGTCAGCAAAATCTATTGTAGATTTTGTGCAATGGCTAATAAATAATACCTGTAAGTACTTGATGCGATAACCGTTGCAGAATAGATGATCCTCATACAGTAAGAAAAATTGAAAAAGCAAACTGGCAGGAATTTCCTAAATCATCTTCACATTAGAAAAAACAAATTGGATAGCAGGATGACTGGAATTTGAAGGTACTAAATCAGATGTATAGGAGTGCAGTATTAGCATGAAATAAAAAGAAAGCAACAACAAATAGTTTAAAAGTGTTTCTAAGATATTACTCCTACGTAAGAAATAAAACCATACCAAATAGATTGGCCAATTCACCATGTCGGTGCGCAGTCCAAAGAATCTTGGGAAAATTGGAATTGAGCCAATGAATTAATTCGATGGCCACCTGTCATAGTTACATGGAAAAATAAATCGTAAAGGACAAAGAGGACACTGTTGACTACTGACTGGAGCAAAGCATCATCGATCAAAATAGGCGGCAGGTGGAGCCACGATGGCAAGAATCAAGCTCGTCCATGTGCATGATCACCAAATTAGCTAGCATTCATCGATAGGAAAGGTCCTGTGGAATGCAGTGGAGCTCCTCACGGTATCTGTCTGCACAATTTGGAGGCTTGGCTCCAGCAGGAGACTAGGGCCTGTTTGGGGAGCTTTAGTTTCTGAGAAGCGGTTGTTTGGTAGCTAGTTTTTGAGAATATGGAAAAGCTCTGAAACCCAGTTTCTATTTTTTTAGTTTATTTTCTAGAATTTATAAGTACGGACCGTTTGGGACAGCTTCTGGCAGCTGTAGTTTTTGGGAGAAGCTGCAGTTGAGAGAAGCTCCCTCAAACAGGTCCTAAATGGGATTAGCCGATGTATGGCCTACAGTCTACCTAAATTTAATTAGCGACAGTTTCTAATAGACAATTACTCTTATCTTCCCTCTTTATGTACAATAGTGGTAATAGCTGGTGTAAAGATGACAATTAATTAAATTGTGGAAGGGTTGGCTTGAGTCACACGACCCTCCTCTTCCAAGTGAGGCTGTGCAACTTTCATCCTTCACCATGCAATGACTCCAAGCGTGGATAATTAATGATTGATAGCAAACGGATTTTTTGATCTGATGGTTGAAACAATTTTAATGATGTGGCCACCTATGGAGGCTGCTTTACGGTTGAACTATATACTACCTCCGTCCTCAAATGTAACGTATTTTGACTTTTTTTTAACTTTGACCATTTGTCTTATTTATTTTTTAGTTGTAAATATTAAAAATGATAAGTCATGGTTAAAGTGATTTTGCTAATAAAGTGAACCATAAAAAAATTAAATAATACTTTTAATTTTTTAATAAGACAAATAGTTAAAGTTACAATTAAAAAGTCAAAATCCCTTGTAATTGGGGACAGAGGGAGTACGAATAAAGGATTTCATGCCTATGGAGGATGCAGGTCGTCTGTTTTGGACCTAATGGACAGTATATTGTTGCTGTACGTATGCAGTACTTTCTCTATTCTTAAATATAAGAGATTTATCCTAGGTATTTACATAAAGAAAATGGCTAACATTTAAGGGCGGAGGTGGTAGCTAGTGACTAGGTAAAACAATGCAAATGCATGCCATACGCAGACACTATATGCGTATGCATGTGACCCAACCCGGACTCTTAATAGATTCCAAATCGTATACATATCCTAATTAACCAATAAATAGATTTACTTTAACATAAACAAATTAAGGGAATATTTGGTACCACTCCTATTATGAGACTGAAGTGGAGTCGGGGAGCTACAATAATGCCGCTCCACCCCTTGTAGTGTGATTTTTAGGAGCTAATTAAGCTACAACTCCACTTTTATATTATGCATGACCTTTAAACCGTTTGTTACAACTCCAGCTCCAGGCAAGGATCTTGATGAGTTGAAGCTATACTATACAGGTTTTAAGATAAAAATATCACAAATATAATCCTACTTTCAATGAACTACAATATCAAAATAATTGTAGGAATTGTAGGCAAATTAGGCTAGCTAGTGACCAGTCCACTACATTTAACTTTGACGTCCCTTTTTTTCCATATTTGTGGCACCGAATAGTTAACCGAAATACTGAATCATTGTTCAGCAATCCTTTAACAAAATCTAAACCTCAAGCTACACTGTACATGCATGCTACAGCTGTAAAGGGAATCGGTAAAGCTGCAACGTGGTACCGAAATTCGATTTGTCCGCAAAAAGAAAAGTAGATAGTTCGTGTGCCAGAAGTAATGTGTTCCCAAATGCCAACCAAAGTGTATGTTTTCATTGGTGGTTGAAGGCTTGAAGCTAGCTAGCTATACTTGTTGCACGATTAATCTGGTAATACTAAGTATGCAATCAATCTTAAGAAAATAAAGGAACGATATGCACGAAGAATTTTTTTTTTTAAGATAGGCCGTGTTTAGATTAAAAAAATTTTGGCCAAAAATATAACATCAACGTTTAGACACATGTTTGAAGTATTAATCATAAACTAATAATAAAACAAATTATATATTCCAACAGTACACTACGAGATGAATCATTTGATCCTAATTAATCGATCATTAGCACATGTGGTTATTGTAGCACTTATGTCTAATCATGGCGTATATTAGGCTCAAAAGATTCGTCTACAGTCGGAATATGTAATTTGTTTTATTATTAATCTATATTTAATACTTTAAATGTGCGTCCCAATATTGATGTGACATTTTTTTTAATCTAATCACACCCATAATGTATGCACGAAGAATTAATCTACTACTCAACTATCGACACAAAGTGACAAAACTAGCCAAAAGCAGGATGGTTAAGTTTCTGGAGTACTCCGTATAACAAATTATGAAATGATATAATCATCTCGCAGCGAAAAACACAATGTTAATAAAGGAATAAAGACGGTAAAGAAAAAAAGAGACAGATTGATCAGCGTGGCTCACACATACAGGCAGCAGGCTAGCTTCAGATGACAGGCAATAACTTTTGTGGTGATATGCGCGCGAGAAAAACATAATCTTTCCTTTGCACGTGACTACAATATTTTTGTGCTGAACAATCTTGTTTTCCCTCGTGGTTGTCGCGTGTTGCGGAGGCAAATAATATACTGCCCCAAGAATGAACCTATAAATTAACGAGGATAATACGTAAGCAGGTCACATTGCCATGCAAGCAAACTAATTAAGCACCCACGTCTACCAATCTGCAATTGACATCAACCACAATGTCGAGTAGCAGTAGCAGTACACCACCTCCCATTGCACCCAAACCCAAACTGACGGTGGCCACTAACCATGGTGAAATTTGCCAGCAGCTCAAGGATCTAATAAAAAAAGAAGACACTACGACCATGGTGGTCGCATTGGTCTCCTCAAGCAAAGAGGCCACTGCGGCGGCAATGGCGTTCAAGATCAATGGAGAGGAAGGGGGATCAAGAGGCGACAGGGATGCCAACAAGGTGATGATAGAAACAAGCCCCGGTGATTGTGACCTGACGAAGGATACACTCAAGAAAGAAGATGTGGCAACGATGTTTTCTGATGTGTTGAAGGACACACTCAACAAGGAACATGCAGCTACGACTACGATGTTGGTGATGGTGTCCAAAACAAAGGACATCGCGAAGCCTACAGCGTCCATGAATCCCCTCTTGCTATCACTAGCGTCGCGAGGTGATTGTGATGGGCTAAATGATTATATTATGAACATAGTACCTACTGATCCTGACGGTGGCAAGGGTGGCTCTCCGGGCGACGGCTCGAATACTGCCATAACGACAACGCAACAACAAGCAGGTGAGAAAGCCATAGTGACGATGCAACAACAAGCATGTGGTGATCTGTTATATGCATTTTTTTAATAATAGATTGTATTAAACCCGGCATCTACATATTAATTAGGAGGTGTACACAGCCAAAAGAACAGTTGGGCATCTATTTTTATAACAAGTATCTGTTATCCTGCAGACTCTGCAGATCAGTCGGGTCGGTGGCGCCTGGGCCTGGATGGAGTCACTGTTGAAGGGGACAAAGCACTCCATGTTGTGGCTTCCTGTGGTGATGGCACCAACTACCTGAGGAGTGCGTCCATCATCTACAGGAAGGCCCAGCATCTCCTGCTAGCACAGAACAACAAGGGTGACACGCCTTTGCACTGTGCTGTCAGGGCTCGCAGGGCTCAAATGGTTTCTTGTCTAATTGATCTGGCTAAAACCGAGGATAACTCTGGTAGCAGCTCGAGACTAAAGGAACTTCTGAGAAAGGAAAACTATAGTAAGGAGGCGGCCTTGCAGGAAGCAGTCCGCATTGGAAATAAGGGCATAATCACCAAGCTACTTGAATATGATTCAGAATTGGCCAGGTTTCCGATGGATGGAACAGGAAGTTCACCTTTATATCTAGCTATCTTGCTAGATCGTGTCGACATCGCAAAGTTATTGCATCAACTGAGTAAAGGGAATCTTTCATACTCTGGCCCAAAACGACAGAACGCGTTGCACGCAGCGGTTCTCAAAGACAAAGGTATATGCGCTACTTCCTCCGTCCAAAAAAAACGTATTCCTGGGTTTGAATCTGGACATAACCTGTGTCCATACTCAAACCCAGGAATGCTCTTTTTTTGGACGGAGGGGTATGTAATTATATTTGTTGATTTGAATTTTTTATCCTATGTTTCATATTTTTCTAAATTTTTTGGTACTAATTGGATGGTTTCCTAGAGCTCACTTCTCAATTCTAGGGGTCAGAAATTTTCACTTTAATCCTAGAAAACAATATCACGTTCATCCTTAAAAAATCAAATATTAATCAAGCCAAAATATAATTGATCTTAATATAAACCTATCTGTCACATTTTGTCACTCATAGCCGATTTTTCAGCCATTCGATATTCATCTATTTATCTATCTAGTACTCTCTCCGTTCCATAATATAGGGTGCGGTCAAACTTGACACAGTCTTCAAAACTAATTTTAATATTTAATATAATACTTAATATCTCATCTATTATAATATTTTTATTACAAAATCATAGTCATATAAAAGTAGATTTAAATGTCATTTCAATGATGTTATTTTATCAAATAAAGTTTAAATAACAATAGACTAATTATTGGTCAAATACTTGAAGAGTTGAATCTTAAAAAGCGTGTGCGCCTTATATTATGGAACGGAGGTAGTATATACTTAAATATCCATTAAATGCCCTCTAGAGCATTCCTAGGCCGCCAAGTGGCACGTCTCTAAAATTAAGAAAGTCATATAAATTTTAGAAAATAACAAAAATATCTCGCCATTGATTATCACTCAAGTTGGTGATAGATCCATAATTGTAAGCCTTTATTTAAATCTTTGGAAAACCCCAACAAACCTAATAAATTCTCCCACCATGACATTCATGCTTCCTTCCCTACTCCCTCCCTCTATTTTCACCTTCCTATTTCTTAATCAACAGCAAAGAAAATAAATACTTTCAATAAAATGAAATCCGGTCCCAACCACCCAGACTACTAATCCTACTTGGGTCCCGTTCAAATCGACTTGTTGGGTGGAAACTGCCATGTTTATTTCCTCGTTTTTCATGTGGATGTTTTCCGAACTACTAAATTGTGTTATTTCTTTGCAAATTTTCAACATGAAAGGTATTTTAAAAAATCCAGGTTAATCTATTTATCAAGTTTAAAATAGCATACTCAAGTAATGACGTGCTACTGCCTTCATCCCATCCCAGGATAAACCTATTTATGGGAGGATATAACATTTTTAGGACAACAAATGAGGTAGTAAATAGCTCGTCTCTTTTTCCATGACAAAAAGCCAATCTGCCAAAGAGTAAGTAATAAACAAATAGTTAGAGCATTTCTAGTGTAGGGTAGCATCGAACCATCAGTCAAAAGAAACGAACACATCATGCTGTGAAGGTTCGATTGACACATGTCACTTGTCATTGATCACAACACTCGAGTCGAACTCAACTAATTAAAATAATATTTGTTGCACATGACCATCTGTGTTGTGACGTTATCTCATTGCACTGGCAATATCGTCATCTGCTTGGGCCTAAGAGCAACGTCGATGGAGCTTGTCAGGCGGCTGCTACAGTCTATGGTCTAGCGTCCACTCGAACCAAGAGGCAAGCGTCCCTCGAGACCTCATCTTCGTGGAATAACTCCTAATCCTCTATGCGTTGCCTCCTCTCTCTCCCTCACTCTCCCATCCTCTTCAATCTCTTTTCACCCACTGTACATATGATCTATAGCGAAAATATAAAATAACAATTATAATCTTTTTTAAAACATATCTCATTTTTAGTTTCTTTAAACCATTATTACTTTTATAATTAAAGCAATACCTAAAATTATTTAATATCCATATTAGACACAATTTGCATCGATACGAAATAAACGATAACATCTTAAAATTACTACAAATTCAACCATGAATAACATTTTCACATAATAAATGAATAATTTATCTAGGGGCCACATACTAGATCTAAGTTATGAACAGTTAGTTATATGGACTGATGTTTCCACCTAGAACCACAGGCACCACCCACCACCGTCCCCTCTAGCATGCTATCTCGTAGTAAAAACCAAGACTCACTCTATATAACTTTTAGAAAACACAACTATCGTGTGAAAAATTTGAGTTTTTCAAGGTTGTTGGCTGGTTAGCTATATGTACGGCATGCTGAAGGATGATTTGCTACACAAGAAAGCCGTCGTCTCCTGTTGTAAACACCTGGATCTTCTATAAGAAGAAAGAGAGAGCCACTAGCACTAGTGGGCGCCTAACCGGCAATGGCAAAGAGGCCAACAGTGACATGTCTGGAGTTAGCAATGTGGTGGAGTGAAGGTCATGATTTACGGTCATCAACAAAACTGAAATTATATGAAAAAAGCTACACTCTGATTTCTCTCTACTATGCTAATATTTGTCGTACCTGGCTGCGTGTATATACACCTTTACACACTTAAAAATTTTATTTGCATAGATTATTAGTGGTAGGAGAAAAATACGCTGGAATATAAAAACTTAGGAAAAATATAGGAAACTTATACAAACATATGTTTGGATAGGGCACACAAAAAACATAAGAATTTTTATTAGTAATCAGATCTCCATATGTTATATTAGTAATCAACAATCAGTAAGTACACCACTGCTCTAATGCAAATATCAGTTAGCCACTTGATTGCTTCGATCCAAACAAAGGAAACAAAACAAAGAGCTGAGAGTGGATTGTTATTTTCCTCCGGAACGAGCTGTGCAGGAATTTTTCCTTCAGCTTTCCTCTTATTTTCCTTTTGAGCCATTCCATCAATCCAAACGTTGACACAGTAGCTGAATCTATAGGAATGCAATTCCTTCACATTTCCTTAGTTTTTCCTCCAATCCAAAAGAGGCCTTAAAGATTTTATTTCCATAGATTAGTAGTGGTTGGAGAAAACTACGAAGATTATGGAGTAGTCCATATTGTTGTCAAAATAAACCTTACCATCTATTTGTAAAACCAAAAATTGGTAGTGCCAAAATTTTGATACCTTCCCAAATATTGGTACAATTTTGTGAAGAAAAGTTTCTAGAATTTTACAAAATTTTGTGGACATTTCTAATATTTGGTAGCAAACCAAGTGCATCCAAATGTTAGAAGTTTTCCAAATAATAGATTGGTTTAAAATAGCAATAATCTGAACAAACCTTATATATACTTGATTTGCATGCATATAGTATACAACGGACATTGTTATCAAATAGTTGATCCATGATATCATGGAACAAGAGCGGTCACCGTTAAGTGCATGCAAGTCTCTCCCTCTGGCGGAGCTCGCTAGAGTCCATCGGAGACCACGTATTTAGGGTTCGTATAGGGAGGGGACATCAGAGAAGGGGTTTCACTGTTTCAAACTTAGAGGGATGCTGGGGAGACGGCACACTAGCGGCGGTGGGCAAGGGCGGACGGCAAGGCGGCGAAGGAGGCGGTGCCAGAGCCGCAGGGTCGGGAGAGGGCGCGGTGGGCGGGATTGGCGCTGGGGGAAGCTCGCCGTCGACCAGTTAGGTTGGGCAGTACATGGACAGCGGCAGGGCAGGGGCGGTGTGGCAAAAGTTGCGGTAGCACCACTGGGCGCCGGAGGTGGGGGAGGGTGGGGGCCAGAGAGGGGCGCAGAGCTGACCTGGACGAGGTCGCCAGGGCCATCGTCACCGGAGGGAGTCGCCGGAGGAGGACACGGCCATCGAAGAAGCTCGCTGGCCTGGTGGGCCGAATCCATTCACGGCGCTGTTGGAGGCGCACCGTTCACGGGTTAGCCATGTCCCTTGCTAAGCGCCCATGGAGAAAAAGTAACGTGGAGAAAACACATCAAAACATCTGTGTGCAGGAAAAATAAATAAGCATATGTCCTCTTGGTGTTTTCCATTGGAGACTGACACTCTTAAACGAAAATTAAGAGATATTTTTCCTATACACATCTGTCTAAGTATCGTTACCATTGTACTTGTACATGCCCATACATGCATACGCCCTCGCTTCTGGGCAGTTACGCACACTCATCTTTCCGGCGGAGTTTTTAATAAAGTAGTCACTGGACCTCCATCCCAAAATATAAGTAGTTTTTATATGTTAAGATCTTTGAGATACTACTTTGACCAATAATAATTATAAAAATATGATATTTTAAATTAAAAGAGTTGTATATTATAATAGTTTGTTTAATGATTAATGTAATAGCATTGTTTCTATGTGATCATTCATTCCGAGATTTTTAGTATTAATAGTCAAAGTTTTAAATGTTTGATTTTGAGTTTCCTAAAACTTGCTATATTTTGGGATGGAGGGAGTAGCTTAGAAAAAAAATTGATCTATTTAATTATTTTTAATGTAGCTTTGATGCAGTTTTAGACTTTTAGTGACAAAACGTACATTGTTGGTAGTATTACCTGGTATTTGGCTTAGCTACTTTTTAAAAAGAGTAAATTGCGCTCAATCTAATACAATCACTTAAGAAGTGGGCATATATGTGCATTAAATTAAAATATGGGTGTTATTTTTAATACATATATTTTTTAAGATGATTGTGTTATTGAATAACATGACTATTACAATATATTTTACACATTCCATTTTAAAATACTCATTTTGTAAACATACTTTTATAGTTTTTATAATAAATATATTTTTCTTTCTAGCTAGTAATAAAATATCAACTAAATATTAGTACGTAGAAATGTTATCTTTCGCTGATATTTGAGAAAATGCAAAAAAAAAAAAATCAAACTGACTGTGCAAATTAAATTAGCAACAATTTTTTTATATATTAAATGTAAAATTATAAGTTAATATCTATTGGATTGCTTAGTGATGACATATTGGCATTGTGAAAGTTATTTGTCTAGCAGTTGTTAACCAAAGAACACATACCTTTTCAAGTTGTTGCACTGAAATGCTAATTTGTCAAGTTCTTGAGCTGGAACGCACCTAAAAGTGCACTAAACCATTCAGCACCCACTTCTCCAGTTGTTGAACTTGAATGTACATTATTCTATATCGCACCACTAACCAACTTATTGTATTGTAAATGCAATTTACTCTTTTAAAAACATAGGAAAGAAAGTCTAACTCGTCATCGCATACATAGTTTGTATAGTATTTCTATCACATGGTATTTTCCTTAGCTGCCATTTAAGAATATAATAATGAAAATCTAATTCAGTCATTATATCATGCATGCTAATTTATCATTTTGACTCGTACTTTGACCATTTGCATGTTATCCAAACGACGTGAAACGCTTGGTAGTACAAGTAGAGCGTATCAATCTGTAGACGTTTGAGCAATTGCAACACAATAATATTATCATAAATTCAGATTTTGTCGTCCTTTGAAGTAGTTTTAGTTGAAATTACTCATTCCGGTAATACTTATAATAAAGTCATAACCAATGAGCAGCATCAAACCTTTTGTTGAGAAAAATGTCAGAAGCTCGAAACAAAACCATCATTGATCTGCAAAAAGTTTATAAATAAATGATTCATATGTGTAGGATAATAGAATTTCTGACAACCTATATATTAAATATGATGCCCAGTTGCCCACGTATATGTGCAAGCTTCCTTGGAATAATTTTCATACCATAGTTAAACCAAATATAGGAATTAAATTAAATACATCTCAAGCATCTTTTTTTTAAGATATTCGATAAACACATACAAGCATTACGAACAAGATTACAGACAAGAGTACTTAGATTCACTCTAAACCTCATATTGAAACACAATAAAAAAAAACTGGAGAGAACTAGAAGACTAAGAAAAAAGAGATAAAAGACAAAGCTTCAAAACTTGTGCATTGTTCTTGCTTTAACCTTGTTTTGTCCTTGTGCAGCAATAACCCGATACATTACTTGTCTAGTTAGAAACTACAATGTCAAAATTATCCTGCCAGACAATCTCAAGCATCCACACAAAATTATATACAACTTTCACGTTACACAAAAGATCTAATTGCATCTCTACTTCAATAAATCTAAGGACAGTACATTTCTGGCGCCATTAGCAGCCTTGTTTCCAGATCTCCAAAAATTGCCCACCCGATCGATTTTAACGAAACTAGTACAATTAGAAAGATAATAAAGACACCTACAACTTTTATTAAGACGACATGGCTTGATTCTCTAATAGATTTCTTATCATATTTGATTTACCTAGCACAATGAAAGGTTCTCTCCGACATAGTTTATATTAGTTTGGTATGTTGATATAAATGATAATGTGTGTTCCTTAAATTAAACCTCTCCCCTTCTAACTATTAGTTTGACGTGAACGCTTCATATGCAGAGACGGTAAAAATGTTACTGAATTGGAATAAGGACCTCACAAAACAAGCGGACCAAAATGGAAGCACGCCACTTCACTTTGCGGCATCACTACGGAGCAGATCAGTAAAATTGTGGATTGACTTTGCGGCATCACTACGGAGCAGATCAGTAAAATTGTGGATGTCACACAGCCCACTCATTCCTGTGCTAGAAGCCAACCCAACTCAGATGTACCAGCCAGATTATGAAGGATTGTACCCTATACACGTCGCTGCTTCCTCAGGTGCGAAACAAGCAATCATGTTTTTTATTAAGGAGCGACCTGAGATTGCTGGTTTCCGCGATTCTAAGGGGAGGACATTCCTTCATGTTGCTGCTGTAAGGGACATGAGCCCTATAGTTAAGTATGTTTGCCGTACTCCATCGTTGGCCTGGATTTTGAATTTGCAAGACAATGACGGCAACACCACCATGCACGTAGCACTGCAGCACGTGGCTATATACAATTTTTGTGCTCTCTTGAGGAACAGGGAAGTAAACTTGAACATACCAAATAATAAGGGGCAGACCCCTTTAGCTGCATTGCTGAGTAATATTCCTGCAGGGATTTCCTATATGTGGGTAATAAACTTATCACTCCTTTCGGATTCAGCCTTGTTTGTAGTAGAAAGAAAGCGAAATAAAAAAAATAGTATTGAATTACTGATCCCTATGCTTGCTTTGTCTGTAGAACCCTGAAACGATGATGTTTGGAGCACTAAAAGTATGCAATGCATCTATGGGTTGTCGGGAAGATCACTTTCAGGAACTCAAACAAAAAGAATCAGATGAAGCAACGCAATCAGAGAAAATGACAAATTCAACGCAAACTTTGAGCATTGCAGCAGTGCTAATTGTTACCGTCACATTTGGCTCAATCTTTGCCATACCTGGTGGTTATATTGCTGATGATAACTACAACGGTGGCACACCAACATTTGCCAGAAAACATATGTTTGGCGCATTCATCCTGGCCAACACAATAGCATTCATTCTATCTGGCTTAGCTACCATCAGCCTCATGTACTCTGGGGTTCCTATGGTTAGTCTGCCACTTCGTCTTGAGCACTTCAACAAATCTGTATTCCTGGCCATGGGTTCTGTGGCAAGCTTGGGTGTTACCTTTACGCTAGGGATGTGTTTGGTGCTGGCCCCAGTGGCTCGGTGGACTGCAACAGCCATATGTGTAATGATGGTGATTGCGGGTCTATACTCTATAGGCGTAGCCTTGCACTGGCATCACACCGTTCCTATCTACCTAGCAATAAGGGCCAGGAGGAAATATATGAAGAATATGAACACAAATGACAGTCTGATTAGTCATTAGCGAACATCGATCCAAACTCAGAGAGGTCGTCACTAAAGTATTCGGTTTGTCGTCAAACTTATCTTACTCTTCTTCTATATTTTTGTAGTTGCCATTTATTACTCATGACAAGCTGCATTGTGCAAAAGCTTTTTTTGCTGCATTGCGCTCAGACATTGTATTTTGTTGTGTGAATTATGTTTTTAAAATGTTTTTTTATCTAAACAATCATATATGTACTGTCTATCAATGGATAGCGGACCTACCCAGTTGTGCAAAACTTGCTTTGCCAACGAAGACTCACCAAACGGTTCTTCCATTCCCCGCTCATATTTCCAGCAGATGATGTGTCATCTAAAATTAATCACGACAAAATAATTAATGACCTTGTATATTTTATTTTGCCGGCAGATATTTCTCATTGTTTTTATAAAATTACCGGCACATAAAATGGCATTGAAACTTTACATTGAACTAGAAAGGAAGCCCGCACAAATGGATGGCATCTTATTAGTTATTGTTTAAAGAGTGTTAAAAGAAGTCTCGCTTATCTCACCATATTCGCTTTGTGTCAAAATTTCCTTATAACCATTGAATGATGAAGAAATATTTATGCCGTGAAATAAACCATAGACACTTGGCTTTACCAAATTATAAAATTTTATTTCTCTCAGTAGTAATTAAAAAACACCTAATCCCAGTACTATATGTAAACTCGCATTATCACCACTATTTATTACAGTTATGTTACCAGGGAGAACATCGTTTATGTTAGACATGAATGTACAACCATCTAAGCCCCACACCCCCTTGGTCGCCCAGGTGGGTGAAACCCTTTCATCATGTTGTTGTGTCTCCCACTCCTCATCTCGGACCTTGTCATCGCTAAAGAGGTCCGCCGGAAATTGGCATAGGCACGAGGAGGGGTGGCAAAGGGGCCTCTTGGCATAGGCACGAGGAGGGGTGGCAAAGGGGCCTCTCGTCTTTCATTGAAATTAAACCAGTGGATTCCCCGCACGGTTTGGTGGTGGCTGATGCGCCGCATGACAGTGATGGTTTGTGCATTGCCGGCGCTGGTGGGCTGGTTGCCGCAGCCACCGGTCAGCTCTTCCCCTCCCTCTTAACTTCCTTTGTTCTTCGCCCTTCTTCTTTTCCACCAGATCCAAATCCCTAGATCGAAGTTTGCTTCTGACATGGCTCTGGGTGGCTTCGTGTGGTGGTGATTGCCCGAGGTTGTCTAACGGCTTGCGAGGTGGCGATGCATTGCGGCGGCACTGAAGCTGTGGACTTTTTCACTCAACTACCTTCCATGGAGCTCCTCACCTTAATTTGTTGGTCCACTTCCAATTACAGCCATCGGGAGCTCCGTGGTGTGACGGGATGGTGGAGGGTGTCTAGGACGACAGTCTGTCGTCCGTGCTTTCATCATCATCCGTCAGGCTTGGAGATGATCATTGGTGAGCTTCGGCGACCGTCAAAGTAGGTGGCGTGATGTGTCAGAAGTGGTCGCGAGCCAGGTGGCAATGTGGCATTTTGCATAGTATTATTAGATCTAATTTGTGGGGTATAAACTTGTTTTAATTTTAGGTGGAGAGAGGAGAGCAGATGGAGAAGAGTGGCACACAAAGGGAGTGGGCCGGGCAGAGATGCAGTGGCATTGCTGGGCACATGTCACCTTATATAAATGTCAGTTAATTTAAAATTCGGTGTCACTTAGTAGTGAAGATATGTTAACGTGGGTTTTGATATTTGTTCCTTGCATTATAGATATAATTTTAGCTATGATTCTGTCGTGAGGTAATATATGATGAAATAAAAATATGTTGTCAAAATTTATTTGTCCTCCCTCCAATATTTGCTTGTCTTGATTATTACTATTCCAATTTTTAGCACTAACAACTCAGCTGGCTTGTGTGGGTAATATATAACGATGTAATCTAAAATTTCAAGTTTATTTTTTTATTGGAATAACATGTCTGGAATTATTGTCGCACATATTATTTTTTTTAAAAAATCAACATATAGTAGTTGATAGGGGTTTTAAGGTTAATCTGGCGCTTTATTCAATCACATTCTAAACTGTCTTAAAAAATTCTAATAGCTTCGGTTGTAAGAACATTTTCCTTGAATTATAGATTTAGCTACATGTTTGTGAGGGTAACATACGATGAAAGAATATATGTTGTTAAATTTATGTGTGCTAATTATTACAATTATTTAGAAGAGTATGGCATGAAAAGAGATAGAATGTGGTTCCACTTCCATGTATTATTTGTATTAATTACAATATAGTTAATATATGTAAATTTTCTACAGAAAAATATTTGTAGGTAAATTCCACAATTGAATATATTGTGCTCTGTCAGTCAGACAGATCATATGACGAAGTACACACTAGTACAAAAATGCTTTCTGCGAGCGGGTAAATAGCTTTTTGTGGGCGGGCGGCGCGCCCGCCCAATTCAAATCGCATGGAAAAATGAAGCATTTTTGCGGGCGGGCACCCGGCAGACAAGCGAAAAATCCACGTGCCTGCAAAAATAAAAAAAGTGGGCCGGCCGCCCCCCACCCTCCGCGCCGCGCCGCGCCAGCCGGGCGCCAGTGTCGTCGTCCGCCACCGCCGCCCCCTCCAAATCTGGATCTGGAGGGGGAGGCCCGCCTGCCATCGTTATCGTCGTCGTCGCCTTACTTAGAAAAGTTGTCTTAGCATCCATTTAAAAAACGAGAAGACCATTTGTGGCAGCCAATGATAATAGTACTTGAATTGTGGTCAATTGAGCAATAGGTGAGTAAGTATGAAAGAAATCTTTGCCTTCTTTTTTAGTATGGCCCTTAGCCGCAAACCAAGTCGTACACTTTTCAATAGTGCCATCAGTCCTAAACTTCTTTTTAGTGACCCACTTGCACCCCATGAGTTTGCTTGCAAAGAGTCTCTCTGTCACCTCACATGTCCCGTAAGCGAGAATGGAATCCATATCGCATGGATAACCTTCTTCTAGTAGTCTGTGCCTAGAGATGTATAAATCTTCTGAAATTAACTTAGGAGTATCATTGATGAGGTATGAAATCATCACCAAAGGACTTAGCCGTCCTTTGTTTCTTACTCGTCCTAGAAGCTTCACTGTCAACCTCCTCGGTGATAAGATCATGTGTTTTTTCAGGTGGTGTAATTGAGCTGGTAACTATTTCGAAATGTTGATTATATGTATCCTTAATTGAAAAAAATTCTTAAAAAGGTGGCATATGGAGACTCCATAATCGTACCAACATGCATGTCGGGTTTTTCAGATTTAACTATTAAAAATCTACTTCTCAATAGTAGATTCTCTCTGACTTAGAACTAGCAGTATGGTAAGGTTCATGTATGTGTTTCCCATAAGGTGTGCTTTTATGATTTTCTAGGAATTATTTTTTAGTTGTTAATCTCCATATCGGCTAAGGTCAATTATCAATTCCAACATAGTTCTTTCTAAGATCGATCTAATTTTCGCTTCTTTTTCTAGTATTTACACATTGAAACATTTGGTTTAGCCCCAACAAATTTTGATATTTAATATTTTGATCCATTCATTCACCCTTGCTGATTTGTTTGTATCATTTGGATCCCGCCTGGTTGATGCGCGAGTCATCGTTACAGCTTTAGCACTTACGGTTGTCTCGTGTGTAAAATCAATGGTTTTGATTATATAATTTGTGATGAACAATTGGTTATTAATTTGGTTTGATAGGATTTTTGGTTGAGAAGTGTTTTTCGGGATAGACCGGTCTGACCGACGTTGAATCGGCGGTCTGACCGGCACGCAATTGGGAGATTTTTATCGGACCGGTCTGACCGACGTGGATATGGCGGTCAGACCGACTGTGTTCGATTTGAGTTGATTTCGGATTGATTTCTTGGATTTCAAGTTTGCTTGTTGGATATGACTTCTTGATGGTTTCTATTCGTGGATAATA
>CM002487.1:6211402-6266967 GCA_000325765.3 Leersia perrieri | reverse complement strand
TAGGATTCGATTTAGTTCGAGTTTTTGGAGAGGAGTGTTGTGGTTGCACTTTGTAAACACATATTGAAGCAATAAAGTTGACCTACATCTTCAAGTTCTTCGATATCGTGTTTTTGGCGGCGGTTCCAGAGCCCCGACGGTCAGTCAGACCGGAGGTGTAGGCGCGGTCAGACCGGCTTAGACACAGCGGTCAGACCGGATTGCGACAGAGGGAAGGTAATTTTATTCCGCAAAAAATTACTGATTTTTGATGTTCTAACTATTCACCCCCCTCTAGTTAGTTTGTCTTCTTGTTTTCGATCCTACATCGTGGAGTTTAGAACATCCAACTCCATTAATTGGAATCCCTGTCACCAGCCACCAAAGGTCTCTGCCTTGTGGCCGAGCGGCAAAAAGCAAACGCGGTGGCGAACTGGCAATGCCATGACTGCTCATGTAACACTCGAGTCAGCCGTGTGATCTGCGCCAGAGCACGCGCGCATGTATCCTCGATCGTATAAAGCCGCAGAATCGCAGCAAAAGTTTTAGTGTGCGTGACGCGCAATCGAACATGCTAACAAAAATTGACTCGGTAGAAATGAAATTGATCAGTCACAAAGTATTCTTCTAGCTAATGATTATTAGCTAGCCGGTAGGAATGGCCGGAGAATAAATTAGCTAGCTGATCACATCGAGGCCCGAGTGTCCACATGCATCTACCTGTAGAGTGATCTGAGCTAGAGTAGAGCATACCAGTTCGCAGTTTCTGCTTATTCTCAATTCCATGGCGAGCACCACCACAGTTGGGTTACACTTACACGCCAGAATCCTTCTTTTCTCCGTGCTGTACATCACCACTTGTCATGCCGCCAACTACACCCGCCCGGCCGTCGGTTGTCACCGTGCTGACCTCTCCATCTCCTCCGTCGACCGTGGTTTCGTGTCCGACCGTCACGAAGAAGAAGAAGACACGATGCTGTTGTTGCTGGGGCCGTCGCCGCGGCGGCCTCGGCATCGCGTGGTGTATGGTGAACGCACTCGTCCGATCGATCAGGGTGGTAATTACACCGTGCACATTGTAGTTATTGCCGAGAGGCCATATCTTGATGTGAATTTTGCCTTTGATCCTCCCGCCGTGTACAACATCTCGTCATCGGCCAGTGATGTACTTACAACCTGCAGATCAGAGCAGCAACTATCAGTTCACGGCGACTACCGGCGTCTTTCGGCCAGTGATTATTCACAACGACGGACAGAACGCGGCGTCAGAGAGCGGGGGAAGGATAGTTACAGACAGCGACCTAGCACACGAAGGCTGCTGCTCCCCAAGCAGATTCAGGCAACTCAGGCACCTCTTTGCACATAGTTTACCGGCGGCCACATCCAGCAGAGGTCACCGGATCTGGCCTCCCCAATGGCAGTGGAGCGGGAAGGGGAAGGGGAGGGGAAGGGGTGATTTCAGTAGATATATTTCAGATCCACTGGATTCAACCTCCATGAGGTTAGGGGCTACTGGATTCGTCCGTGTATGGCGGTGGATCAATGACGGCTCCAATTTGCATCCTCGGCGGCGACGGACACATCTCGATCGGGGTGACGGTTTGTTGCTATTGTAGGTTTGTTGACCCATCTACTACCGCAAGATGAAAATCTTTCATGTTTGGTGTTGTTTTCTACATGCATGTGAAATTTGATGGGGGTGACTTAATTACCAATCATAATGGTATGGCTGTATATACCTTACTCTGCTGTTAGTACAATCAATCGTATCTCAAGTATTACGTTTCTGGATTATTTTAGCAGTATCAGTAATTCTCTGTTTCTTTTGTTTGTAGCTGTGTTAATCTGCGGACTACACGATGCGATTACCAACTTGATGTTTCTGATGGGATGCAGTGTAGTAAAATGAATGTTCCGAGTCTTGGTCTAATGGTATTGTTGTCAATCTAGTTATAGTGGAGCTAGAGCCATTTATGCATTGGTGTTTATCTTGTTTTCAAGGGTACTTGGGAAGATAAAGGACTCAGAGCTTGATTACCAGTCGAATCTGCACATGCTTTTGGAGGAAGGCCGGGAAGAATTAATTTTGTGCTTATAACAGGTCAGCCCAAACATTAGTTATTTATCACATATGCATGAAAATCAAGAACATCTCTTCTGCGTGACGGTTTTTTAGACTGCCCATACGGTGCAGAGTACCCAGCTTGAATAGGTGGGATACATGAATAATTGAATGCAAGGGATGGGCACATGTTTCTTAGGTGCACATTCTAGTGTTTTTGAGTGCTGCCACTAATACTTGGAAGTGTTAAAAAGATATTCATTATTCTTCTAGGGAATGTTTGTACTTGGAGGATATATGTTAGTTGAAGATAACTGCTTGATGTAATCAAGAGATTAATCTTTCATGTTTACTAGAGTCCATGTTATTGTTTGCATTGATTTTTGCCAAGAGAAATTAAACGAAAGAAACACTAACTAGTACAGACTATTGCAATACAGTTCAGCTATGCTTGTTTTACTAAAGGCAAGTGCCAATTTTTGTTGTGATCGCTGGTAGAGTAACACTATTTTGTTTGGCCGGCCTATGCTTAGCATGCAGCCTGCACTAGTTGGGGGCATGTGGTCTGCTCAAGTTAACCAGCACAGCTGCTCTTTTCTGGTTAGCTATTGCTGTGGGGAGACCTTTTGGACTTCGCTTTAGTATATGAGGTGCATTCATAAACATGTAATACAAATGATTCTTGGTCATTGCAAACCATGACTGTTAGAGTGTTAGCCGATTGTCCATGGAAAAAGGCACTGGTACTAAACTTTACAATGCTTTCACAACTGAAAATTGCTGCTAAACTAAGTTCATTTTTTTAAAAAGTTTTAGTACTGTGATAACAACTCAAAATGTTTCTTCTGCTATTTTTTTACAGGTGGTGTGCAGAAATGTAGTCCAAACAACAAATGCTCGTGGAGAAAGAAATATTTTTATTGATGGCATATGAAATTGAAGCTTTCCTCACAGCCAGCTTGATGGATGCCTATTAGAATCTAAGGGTAGTGCATTTTCTGTAACTTTGTGAGTTGTTTGATTCTTCAATCGAAAGTATAGCATTGTGACCAGTTAACTTGTAATATTGTGATTGTTTGGACAAATTAGTATTAGAAGTATCTGAGATTTTGGGCACGCATATACAATGTATTGTTGTGACCTTTTGACTGAATGTATAAGATATGGAGCGGCAGTATGTATTTTGTTATCTATCTGTTGAATAAATGTATGGGATTTTGTGTGATTTGTTAGACCAAAACCTGCAATGAACTGCTACTGACTGAAATCGTCAGTTTTGTGTGATTCAGGGTAATTGATCTTGCTGTCAGATTGTGTGTGGCTAAATTAATTACGTCGCATTGTCTCGCTAATACTTGTCTGTCGCTAGATGTTTTGTCTGTTGCTAGATGTTTTGTCTGTCGCTAATACAAAGTATCATCGTCAGTTTGTCTGTCGCTAATACTTTGTGGGCAAAGCCCTTTAGCGACAGGGTTTCTCCCGACACATTTTCTGTCGCGAAAAGCCTTTGCCCACAGACAATGACGCTACATGTGACCTTTGCCAACAGATAGGTTGTGGTAGAATCTATGACATGGTGTAGTGACACCACGCGTTTACAACCTTAGCCAGAAGCAAAGCACAGACAGAAAAAAGACACCCTACGGTAATGTTTCTACAAAGACGACGTCTTCAAGAAGGGAAACGACGCTGAAAGGCGCCGCCGTCGCCCGTCCCAGATAGCTGGGACAAGGTTTTCACCTGAAAAGCCATTAGGGAAAGATAAAAAAACAAAGCAATGCCCCAAGAGAAAAGCGGCGCCCGCAGGCGTCACCGTTGCCAACCAAAAGGCTAGCTTTCGCCTGTTAACATCTCATCTTCCCGTGTCAAAGGAACTGTCCAGCTTGGCCACGTCCACCACCTGCAACCTTCAACGCGCAGCCACTGCTCCAGCGCCTTGTCGCACACTGGCCAGCAAGAGGAAGCTCGACAACCGACGTGCTCCATAACCATCCACGCAGTTGGGTTGGATGAGGAGAGGGTGAGAGAGAAGAATGGATCCCCTCTCCCCCACGCTAGCCCGTCTGACATGGCCATCTTTTGTCGGCAAAGGTGCCGTCGCAAGAGGACGAAAGTCTAGGAAGGAGCCCGTCGCAAGCCTAAAGCGCCCACCTGGTGGCGCACCCGACGACTCCGCTTCGGTCTGGTTTCCCGCGTCACCCTCGGGTCGCCAAAATGCCTCGCCGTCGCCTTGCCGCCCTCTACACCACGCTAATGACAACCCCACACAGAACCAAGCCGACCCACCAAAGGATGCCGCCGGTCGTACTAGATCCAAAGGCAGCAGAAGCGGATTCGCAAGCGACGCCGGACATTCTGTGTGTGCCTTCCACGCTTCTAACTCCGCCAGGGCCCCTCGCCACCTAGCCTCCGCGCCGCACCTCCACGGGCCATCTCGCCACAACCGCTTGGGGCTCCGAATGCTTTCCCCTAGATGTAGCAAGCCAGCAGCCACCTCAAGCAGAAGCACCTCGATTCTGCTGTAACAAACCGTCGCGTGACACCAAACATCCCTGGATCTGGCGGAGGGGAGCCGGATCTGCCAAGGTCTTCCATGCATGGAGACTCGTCCTTGCTACTGCAGAGGCAAGGCTGCATCGGCCTTGCGGCGCCCGCCAGCATCGCCACAAGCTCGTCGTAGCCCACTGGTGACCAAAACAGAGCGCCCGGAGCCCAAATCTAGCCATAGCGCCGCCGTCGACGCCCCTGGAGCATGCCGTCGCCCGTCTATGAGGAGAGCCGCTCGCCACCGTTGGTGAGGAGCGACGCTCGCCGGCCATCGGCAACCTCGCCTTTGCGTCGTCGCCGGCGTCATGCCGTAGCCAACCCAAAGCAGAGCCGCCGAACCCCATCGGCGGCGGCCCCCTCGTCGTCGCCGCACCGGCATCCCATGCCGTCGCCTCCACGTCGCTGCCCCGATGCCGTGCTGCCGCCGCCACCGGCGCTCCACCCCACCCCCAGCCGGATCTGCCGGCAAGGGGCCAGATCTGGCCGTTGGGGGGCTCCGCGCCGGCTCCTCCGTGTCGTCGTCGCGACGCCGTGAAGTTGCCGTCGTGCCTGCCTGCCTCTAGCTCGCGCAGCCGTCCTCTGCCCCGCCGACCGCCGGAGAAGACGCGACGGTGCCCCGCCATGCTCGCCGCCGCCCCAGAGACGCCGGAACGCGCGGGGGAGGAAGAGATGGCCTTGCCGCCGCCGTCCTTGCGGCCGCTCAGCTTTGCCGGCGGCCGCTCGGGCAGCGGCGGCTCGGGCAGCGGCGAGGAGATGGGGAGGAGGACGGGAGCTACAGGGGCGGGGTCGCGCCGCCCGTGTCGCTCCTGGGGTGGGAGCAACGCGGGGGAAACCTGGGAATTCTGTGTAATGATTAATTTGGTAAATAAACTTGTAGTTTTCTAAAGTTTTCTTTAATTTAGTATCTCGCTCCTTTGGTCGTTGCTTCTCTAAAGTATAGACCCTAATTAATTCTATTACTTAACAAAATATTGCCCTATCATTTAGACCAACTGTTTATATTGCTCAACCTCTCAATACATCCACCTGCCTCACAAATACTTCTCTCTGCTATTTCCTATTATCTCATTTTCAATTTGTCACTTGTCAATCAGCTGAATTTGCATACTGCATAGCCTTAATGCAGTTTTGTATAGTCTGCTAGCGTAAATCAATTGTACGTTATGCAGTATTCGCTCTCGAGATACCAGTACTACAACAAGGTATTGAATTAAAGTTCAACTATTCATTCAACTATAGGATAGGATATGTTGTACCATTGGTTGAATGTTAGTTCAATACCTCGCACTACCGTTATGATGAACCTTATAATCTCTTGTTTGCCAACTATTTTGCTTGACAGGTACAATATGTTCTGTCATGACAGGCACAATATCTTGCTTGGCTTGGGTTCTGCTTTGCAATACCTCCACCGAGACTACGACCGATGTGTGGTCCACGGGGACATCAAACCTGCGAATGTGATGCTCGACGCGTCATGCAACGCCAAGCTTGGCGACTTCTGATTAGCAAGGCTGGTTGACCACGGAGCCGAACCCCGCACGACACAGGTCATCGCAGGGACCATGGGATACATTGACCCGGAGTTCGTCAACAGCCACAGGCTTTCGACTGAGTCAGACGTATATAGCTTCGTCGTGGTTCTTCTCGAGATAGCCTGTGGCCGCCGTCTAGTGTCATCGTCGAGGCGACCGAAGTACGACGCCCCAACATTGTTGAATTTTGTCCGTGGTATGTATGATCGCGGCATGGTCATGGAGGCGGCAAATGGAAGGCTGAACGGCGAGTTCAACGAGCGGCAGATGGAGCGAGTGCTGGTGACAGGCCTCTGGTGCACATGCCATGACGCAACCTGCCGGCCATCCATCGCCCAAGCTATGGAAGCCCTGCGTTCAGAGGGGGCAGAGCTGCCCATGATAAATCCGGCGACGCATGCAGCAGAGCATTCCATGGTGGAATGTGCTTACGGCGATCTGTCAGACGAGTTCTCTGTGGTCACCCCTACAACAGCGTACCTTACGTCGAGGGATTCAACCTATCTACTAGTACATGCCGAAGAATGAAAACTATTAATGACAAATGTAAAACGTTGGTTTCACAGCATGTTTTGGTCTGGACAGTGTTGTAATAAACATGTGACACCCTTCATTTGTTCGCATAATTGCGTTCTTTTGGGGTTCGGTTTTTCCTTGGGCTTTGATTTTTTAAGTTGATTACGTAATGGACGTCCGTTACAGTGGACGTTCGTCTTCCTTCTTGTGCTACCTCACTCCACGATGTTCCTCCCACCGTGCACCTCGACACCACCTTCCCTCCGATTACCGATCTTACCATCATTTTCCTCGAACGCTGCCCGCCTGCACCTCCTTCCCTGTGACCCTCCCCAACAACTCTCCCACAACATTGTCGGTGATTTTCCTGTGCAAAATCCTCGCCGATGTGGCATTGATCCGTGCTTCTTCAACGCTGGCATCACGGTCAGGGGTACGCAAAACCTTGATAGCGCCGCCGTCTTCCTTTTCGCTGTGCTGAGTGCGGCAGTGCGCAATAATCGCCGCCGCATTCATGTTTTCCGCCTTGTGTGTGGACGTACCAAGTATGGTACCCGGGGGTACTGGGCCTAGTAGGTGGGCTACCAAATCTAGCGTTTGGCTCAGTGTTTAGAATATGGAAAGCAATCACATCGCATTAACAAAAGTAGATTGTACCCTCTGTGTTCTTTTCTCAATTGAAGCCCACAGCATTGTCAAGGCCCATCTAAAATCTAATCCCATCTCCATAGCCCACAAATAAGAGATTTTATTATACTCAAGTAGATGATGTTTAATCTCATCTGATCCGTCTAGCTGTCGGTTGAAGCGGACATGACAACGCCTCCACGATATAATCGATCATGTGCTCCCCTCCACAACCCTCTCGTCATAAGTGAATTCGAATTTAACTATGTGCAACTCTTGCAAATGGCACCTCTTTAATACGATCCTTACAAAAATTCTTACACTTTTGTCATAGCTAAGACAAGATTCCTTAATATTTTGCCCATCTTTGTCTACATGGCATGACAAATACGACTGCCAGCTCGAAATGTGTAGTTGAAATATCCATTTTACACTTTTGTGGACCCCACTAGTCAGCCTCTCCTTCTTGACCTCATATTCATAACGCCACACAAACCAAAGGCGCACGTGACGCAGGGTCTCAGCCAAGGCAGTTACCTTGGGGAAAGGAGCGCAGTGGTATTGCGATTACCAGCCAATGACATTGGTGGAGCTGCGGCGATCCTCCCTCCTATTCCCTTGCAGGTTGGTAAGTAGGTGGCTAGCAAAGTCCACTCTGGCAACGCAGAACAGCCTCACAAACAACTATAAAAAAATCAACCAATTACTCCCTCCTCCCTAAAATATTTGACGTCATTAACTTTTTAAATATGTTTGACCGTTCGTAAATTTGTGAAATATTCAAAGCAAATTATGTAAATTTTCTGAACAATACGAAGGTCAAACATATCTCTTAAAGTCAACACAGTGTCAAATATTTTGGGAAAGAGGGAACACATGATTGGTGCTGTTGGGGATTCCTAACACAATCATCACAACCGACTAAAAAATCACATCCATAAACATATAAAAATAGAGTGGTATTTTCAGATTTAAAGGAGGTGGAGGTAAATGCATTGCTTTTTCCTAAACGATGCAAGAGTGGAACTAAATCCAACCAAATCCGAAGCTGCCCCTTTTTCCTTTCTCTCTTCCTTGCCTTTTCTTAATCAGTTCATAAATTCATAATTAATAAATACTTCCTCCATTTTTTAATACTTAGCAACCTCGACTTGCCCTTTTTTTATTGATGAGTTGTATTCTACATATAAATTATAAAAATAAAATCATACTCCCTCCGTCTGAACATGTGCATTTAGGGGTTTGATGCGATTGATTCTAGTACAACGAATCTGGACTAGGCTTGGCAATAGGGCGGGGCCGGGTAGGGCTGGAACGCCCCTGCCCCTGACCCTCGACTTCTTCCCCCGGCCCCAGCCTCGGAGTTGAGATGGGGGGAAATTCTTCCCCACCCCCGGCCCTGCGGGGCCCCGTTCCCCGACCATGGCCCCAATGCCCCTGAGTGAGTCAACACAGCGGCGGCGGCGACTGCGAGGGGCGTCGGCAGGGAGGACGACGAGATGGCGTGAGGCGTCGGCCAAGAGGACGGCAAGCCGACAAGTAGGCGTCGGGCAAGAGGATGGCACATCGGCGAGGGTCTTCGGCCGGGATGACGACGAGCCGGCGAGGGCACCGGCCTGGAGGACAATGCGCCGACGAGGGGCTTTGGCCTGGACGATGACGCGCCGGCGAGGGGCTTCGGCCTAGACGACGACGCGAGGCACTTCTGCCAGGAGGACGATGCGTCGGCGAGGCTTCGGTCGAGAGGACGATGAGGGGTGCCAGTGAGCGCGAGCGTTGTGTCAGCGCCTAGTGCTGTGTGGCGGCACTGGATGTCTCAAAGCGGCAATGCGGGCATGCGGACTGTGAAAGGGGATCTAGGGTTTTCACTCTTTCTTATATGTGATTGAGGCACCTTCACTAATTGGGCTACTAGGCCTTATTGGGCTAGAAATTTCAGATTTTCTTAGTATATATGTACCCCGCCGGTGGGTTATTGGCCCCGCCCCCGCCCTCGAAATTGTCCGGGGCCCCGGCCCTGATCCCCCGCGGGTGAGAAATTGGCCCCGGCCCTATAGGGGCAGGTCCCCGGTGGATCCCTGTCCCCAGCGGGGGAATTGTCAAGCCTAATCTAGACAGGCGAATCTAGACATGCCGTCTGTCCAGATTTGTTGTACTAGAACCAGTCAAATCAAACCCCCAAATATTTATATTTTTGAATGGAGGGAGTATTAAAATTGTGTTACACGATAATATAAACATACAGTGTGCCCTGGGCCATTATCCTAATAAACAATATAAATGAATGTTGAACTGACGAAATTGTCAATCAAAATCGACAAACACTATGAATTGGAATACAAAGTTGGATCTATTTTACACTCAAAATAGCGTTTATTTAATTAGTTGTGAAACTTAGAATATATATTTAGCAATTTGTTACAGATATAAACTCTTCTCTCAGTGTAAATCATCATCATAATTTGAATATTCACATGTGCATACATCATATGATTAAAATTTTAATATTTATATATGAACCCATAGTAATAACCTATGCAAAGCACGGGTTGAGGGCTAGTGATGATAATGTGAGCGGGCTCCGGACAGCTAGAAAAGGAAAAAATAGACAGTTATGCGAGGGAATGAACGTGTCACATGTTTATTACAGCAAAGTCCAAACGAAAACATGCAGCGAAACTAACGCTGTATATGAGCCACTAAGGGCATGTACAACAGTAGAGCCTAATATGGTCTCTTAAACAATAAAACATACCTTAGAGACTATCATCTATAATGGTAGAGACAACACGAAACTCCAACAGTTTAATACACCAAACTAATTTTCAATTACCTTTATTTCCTTTTTTCTCCCTCATGCAACAAACATTCCTTCTATTAATACTAATAGTCGATGTTATGTTGTTGTCATTCAAAACAACCATCTCTGTCTCTAATCCATTCACTCTCTTCCACGTCATCAGAATTGCCCGCATGAGAGTAGAGAGCCCGTTAATTAATGTCTTTGTACATGCCCTAATACTATTCCTTGTTCTGCATGTACTAGTTGACAATTTGAATCCAAGTTGGATCCCTCGAAGTAAGGTACGTTGTTGAAGGGTCGGTCATGGAGAAATCTTCTGACTGATCACCGTAAGCTTGTTCCACCAAGGAACGCTCCACCGCACGCGTCACCGGAGTAATCACCGGCAGCTGCCGCAGATCTGCTCCCTCTGAACGCAGAGCTTTCACAGCTTGAGTAACGGAAGGCCGGTAGGTCGGATCATGACAGGCGCACCAGAGACCCGTCACTAGCATGCGTTCCATCTGCTGTTTGTCGAACTCGCCGTTCAACCTCCCGTCTGCCGCCTCCACGACCGTGCCGCGGTCATACATCCTACGGACAAAATCCAACAGTGTCAGAGATGTGTCTTGTCGCCTCGAGGACGCCGGCCTCCGGCCGGAAGCTATTTCCAGTAGAACCACGCCAAAACTATACACGTCTGACTCGGCGCTAGGTATGTGGCTGTTGAGGAATTCTGGGTCGATGTATCCCACAGTTCCGGCGATGACCTGTGTCGTGTCCGGTTCAGCTCCGTGCTCGAGAAGCCTTGCAAGCCCAAAATCACCGAGCTTGGGGTTGAGTGACGTGTCGAGCATCACGTTCGCAGGTTTGATGTCGCCATGCACAACACATCGGTTGCAGTCTTGGTGGAGATACTGTAAGGCGGAGCCCAGTCCAATCGCGATATTGTACCTGTGTTATGACATAAGAGAAACCGGCACAATTTATTCTTCAGTTTTTCTATAATTTTCTCAGTACACAAAACTGTTTTGTCTGTTTCTTACCTAAATACGATTAACTCTGGATAACTTATACCTGCACATATTAAACTTAAAAACTGCATTTAATTAGGGGGACAAAGAGCTAAATTGGTTATAAGGAGGAGGTCTATGCTAACTTTTAGGCCTTTACAGGTGGGTCGCATCCATAAAAAGAGTACGAACACTTTCCACTATGCTTACTTCTAGGCCTTTGCAGGTGGGTCACATCCAAAAAAGAGTACGGACACTTTCCACTATGCTAACTTCTAGGTCTTTGCCCGTGGATTTCATTATGAACACTTTCCACTCCATCCTCGTTCAGGTAGTCTCTACTGTCAGTATTATATTTCCATTATTATACTTCCAGTAGAAATAGTCTCAACCGTAAGAGCGAGAGTATCCTATACGTTTTTATTACCATTAATTAGGATGAGAGTAGAAATTAATACATTTTTTATATTAAAATAGATCTACGATTCTATTAAAAAAATAGATTTACGATTCAGATTTATTTTTGCTGATAGTAGATACCACCAGAGCGAAGCTACACTCTATGTTGTTGCAGTTTCAATAAAAAAGTGTGCATCGATGCCGCTATACATTATGCACTATGCTACTATGACAAACAGCAAAATCATAATAAGATAATTGTGGTACCTGTTTGGCCAAGATAACAGCCTGTTAGTATCATAGAGATGCTTGTCGAGGCTGCCCTCCGGCATGAGCTCATAGACAAGAAACAGCCCTCTCCGGCAATCGCACCAGCCCAAAAGTTGCACAATATTACGGTGTCTAACCTGGCTCATGACGGTGAGTTCGGCCTGAAACTCCCTCATCCCCTGCTGCGATTGCTCCCCTTCTGTCAGCACCTTGATGGCCACATAACGTTGTTCATCGTTTAGGTACCCTCGGTACACCGGGCCAAATCCTCCTCTTCCGATCTTGGTCTCCTCAGCGAAATTGCGGGTAGCGGCGGCCATCTCGCTGTAACGAAACCGCTTTGGCCACATCATTACTCCTCTATATTGCTCGGGTTTCAAGATTGGCTTATCGTCTTCGAACTCATCCAACTCGACTACCATGGCGGCGGCGATTTGTCGAACTCTCTTCCGTTGTCGTGTGCAGCACAGGACCCCCGCCATGATGGCACAGATCAACCCGAGCAAAGACAAACCTGCAACTACCATGGACTCTCGAATCTGTCGTGTCCTGTGGCCCGGCCGATAAATTGCAACGCGCTGCTGTTTTCTTGACAAGATGTGGCCATGTGAACCGGACAACAACCTTCGTGTCTTGGGGAGTACTCGATTACTACTGGAGAGTGTTAATGATGATCTGTGTATCCGTACTCTTCGTTCCGGCAAAGTACCACTCATTGCCATGACTCCTGACGAATCTAAAAGTTCTTCTTGTTCATCGATGTTCCATGGCAATATATATCTGCAGCTTGCAACACCTTTACCACTTGGCCTAGTGACGATCAGGACGATGAAACGGCTGGCCCCATGGCCTAGTGACCGATTCTGATTGCACACCAACGGCGACATTTCTGACGACAACGACGACAGCCCGGTTCTAACCGGACCATCAACGACGAAATTCACAGCAAGAGATGATGTCCTCTCGGCGACAAGGAGCAGCGTGTAATTGGCACCTCTGCTCCTGTCAGGAAGCGCGCGTAGGAGACAGCTCCCCCAATCCATCGGAAGACGACGGGACGGTGGCTGTAATTGGCATGAGAATTGAGAAGCGGCGACACACAGGTTAAGGACGAAGAAGAGAAGGATCCTGGCCTGGAAGCCAAGCGTGGTGGTGATGGTGCTCGCCATGGAATCGAGGAAACGGAAACCGCAGCCGCGAACTCTATAGTCCACATGCTGGGTAGTAGATGTGAACACTTGGGCTTCGATGATTTGCATTTTCAATATCTTCGCACTACTAGTCCGTAGTCACTAGTCAGTCAATCTGGAATACTTGACTGCTGTCGCAACACGTTCTTTTCGACCGTTCACTTTTGTATCTAGCGAAGTCAAGTTGGTTATTGTGTTTGTATTGCGCACTATAATTTTTCATCAACTCTGCGGCTTCGCACGAAAATACATGCACTGTCGGACACCACGGTTTCTCGACGACTGCTATACAAGAAGTCACGGCATCACTATCATCAATTTAAAATTTAAAGTCGATGGTATGGTGAATAATTTCTTAAGTTAATAGATCAATTCTTATAATAACCACATAGATTAACGAATATTCTTCATTCATATTACTCTTTATCTAGGACTAGTATTGGGTATTATAATAGAATCCTATTTTTATTATCAATATTAATAGCTCGTGCAATGTACAGGTTGTCGGCTAGTATATAAAAAGAGGCAATGATGTTCCTGCCCTCGTTTTAGGCTATAATTGTGATTTTAACTAACCTTTATTTTTAAGGTTTATGATTTTACCCTTGCTATTTTGAATTTAACATGCAGTTTGCCCCTGCTTTGAACAGCCGTTTGGTGGGACCAACATAGATGAGTTAAAGAACTGTAAAAGAAAAAGAAATGGTTATGAAATACAAAAAGATCACTCTACCCCCATCCATCCGATACTTACTCAGCCATTCTCATTCCGAAGTCCAAACTATATGGCGGCGGCGGACCGATCTTGATGGCAAGCAGGTTTTCGGACGGACGGCGCTGACGGCGAGAGTGAAAACGTGGTTGCTAAGGAGTCATCTCGTGCAGTTGTGCGGAGGCGCAGGCAGCAGACACACTGGTCGGTTGCGTTCGCGTGGAGAGACAAACGGAGCTTAAATTCACAAATCATATAAAGAAGAAGTAATATCACAATTGCAACTCAAAACAAGGACAGAAATACAATTTCCCTATATATAAAACCTTAAATCTCTCATCCTTGATCTCTCACGGCCTCAATCTGCCGCAGTCCCAACCAAAAACTATTTCCCAATCCCGCATCGGCGCATCGGCGGCAGCCGTGCTCTCCTCGTCCTCCACGCCGGCGCATCGACGGCAGCCCCCGCGCCGAGCTCACCTCGTCGTCCACCCCGACGTGTCAACGGCACCACGCAACAGCAGTAGTAGGAAGCAGCATACGACGGAAGCCCTTACCACGCCTCCAGCCTCCTTCCTCAACGCCTTGCCGGTTGCCGCCACTAGCTGCTTGCCTCAGCTCCTTGCTGACAGGACTTAATTGGTACAGTGCTATCAACCATGAGTTGCCTTGCAGGATTATTTGCTAATTGCTATCTTGGCTAAGCAAGCTGTGCTGTGTTGTGAACTGTTATGTCAAGTGAACTTGTGAGTTACAAATTTGCTGTGTGTGCTCGACGGCTCGTGGTGTTCATTCACTCTGTTCTCATGACGTTAACGTCCACCTGGGTCAGGGTCGGGTATACATTCACCCATTCTACACTGCAGGGCCGAGGCCAGGGGAGAAGATCGGGGGTCGGGGTGGAGGCATTCCTGTCCAAGTTGGCCCCGTCTTACCCCTTTGCCAGCCTAGCTAAAAGCAACTACACGTCGACGCCATTACCGTTTAATTGGTATGGTTAAGGAGCTAGTGGACCCTGGTGGACCGTGAGAGCATGAAAGGAACACATCCCTCTGCTGGACGCCGACGGCACGCAAGAAAATTATATAGGAACACATCCCTCTGCTCACAAACTAAAATTTGATTGCTTGTGAATAACTCTACATGGCTTTGTGAAACGATTTTTTCTTTAAGTATCCCAGATTACATGTGAGCCTTCCATTATATTAGATATAACGGTAAAAATGTATTTCTACTACACTCTGTTGTTAATTTGTGTAGTATTGTAGTAAAAGGATATTTCGAGAAAAAAAATACTTGGCTTTGTTGTAAATGCACAAGTATACTCATCGTTATGCAGCTAGCGTTGAAACAAGATTAGTTAATTACTAAGTTGTCCTCCCACTATATTTAAGCATTTAACGAAAATGGACAATAAAATCAACGGTTGAGATTTAATACTACTATACTACTACCATCCCTAGTGGGGGTACCCAGATCTATTACGATCCGTTAAATAATAACTTAAAGGCACGTCCAGTGGTAAACTACTACCGTAAGTAAGAAATATCATGGATGATTTTTATCTATGTAGAAGCGACAGATTGAGGAGAGAAAAAAAAACTGTATGTTATTTTATTTTGCAAACAGCTTAAAAAACAGCAGCAGTTTTATGGCCACCTGTTGACCACCACCCGGGAGACGGCCACGGTAGACGCTACCAAAGCCTCCTTGCCCGAGCTTCTCCTCCTCTGCGAAGTCACCCGTCGCAGCAGAGAGCTCATCGTAGTTGTACCGCCTCGGCCCGGCCGCTGCCACGACGATCTCCAACTCGGCGTTATTGCTACGATCGCCATTGGACTCAATATCGATGGCGTTCGTATTTCGCACTTCAACTGATGAGAAATTGATCCTCTTGGCTCTCGATCTCAAGATGAGAGCTACAACTAAACCAACAACAGGACACACAAGGAAACGAACTAGTAACAGAACAGTTCTCGGAGGTATGCCTGACTGTTCAGTATGCGTGCTGTAGGTTTCCATGGAGTTTGTTTTTGTTTAAGAATGGAGCTGAACAACCACCTGCTAGGACAGAGGCAAACCGGTTGACGCAGAGCAGCAGGCAGCCGCCACCACCACCTCCGGACTCCGGCTAGTACTGCAGGTATTTTGTCAATCTGATCATCAGGAGTTCAGGAGGTTACTTATAAGCGCTATCTCGTAGCTATAGCTCTTTGTGCTATAGCTGGTGTTACACATATAGGTCTTTTTGAGGGAGCTAGGCAAAGAACAAAATGGTGGGGTGACTAGCTAGAAAAGAGAGAGCTGACCACTGCGACGACGCCTTGCATCGCCTTTTATAATTGGCTCAGTGCAGCACTGGTAGGTGTACGGTTCTATTGAGCTTCTCTCTACTGCCGAAGTGCCGAGTACGTGTTACTTATAACTAGTCAAAACCTGTAATTTATAATTTATAACTAGTCAGAACGTGTGGACCGGGTTATTTATGCCATCAGTACTGTAGGTGACTCATGAATTTAGCGAAGGGATAAAAATTTTGAAAACAAACTTATATATTATATATTTAGGGTTGTCTTATGATACCCAATACTAGTTAAATTATCGGTGAGTAATAGTATAGTTAAAATATATTCCGTTAATTTGTATGTGTATCTTAGTAATTAATTAATTTACTTAATTTGTATGGAAGGGAGGATGCGGCGGCCATTGACTAGCTGGCGACTAGATCCACCACCGCGAGGTCGCCACCACCAATCTGCATTGTCGTCTTCCTGGCATCGAGGAAGGTCACGGGCGTGGCTCCCTTCGTCGTCTTCATCTCGAGTCACAGCCGTCGCTCGCCCTAGTGCCACTGCTGATGGTGGGCAATAGAAGGCCCCCTCCCTAGCCACATCTTTCGCTAGGCTCCACATGACAGAAGGTTGAGAGATTGAGATGGAGAGGTGTGGATGGAAAAAGAGAGGTGTGGACAAACGATGAACTTATTATCTCTGCAATCCGTATACTGGTTCGACTCAACTATATGGTTATTATTGGTGCTGGGCATTAAAACCAACACCTCTATATATAACAGATGTGGGTTTTAAAAGAACCGACACCTATATATTATTATAGGGGCTTGTTTTATAATAAAATTTGATACTGATATATTATTACTTGTGCCGTTTTATTAATAGATCCAGTATCAACAATATGATATAGGTGTAGGTTTGAAATTTTACACCCATGTAGGGGTGGAAAACAGCTCATAGTGGCCATCTATTAGGGGTTCTGCAGTAGTGTATCCCAAACACGTATGCATATGTTATCGGAAGGGTGCCAATGGGTTGAAACCGGATAATAATCACACACATAAGCAATGCATGGAACAGGCTATCACATGCACTAAAAATTCTAAAATTGAGGATGGAAATCGATCGATGCCGTGCTCCATTCATAGCCGTTCATGCTTTCAGGGGAGGACTAGATAGGATATATTTCGTACATATGAACTGTTTTTATTGAAGCTAGATGATTTTTACTTTATATTTCAGCTGAACATTACTATTACTAGCTAGTAATAATGATTTTGTCATATAACATAGAATCCATCCATTTATACTTAGAACTCATTACTCACTTGTTATGTCTTAAAAATTCTCAAAATTGGTTGTAGCTTTCTTTAAGTCGAGGCCGGATTATTCATTATTAAAAAATAAAAATGCTCAAAAATAGGCTGTATTGGTTTTATGAATTCCAAAACATGAATGCATCTTGACTAGGACGAGGTCAAGTCAACCAGTCCATGTATAGTAGCATTTTATCTGCCCGTGTTGGTTTGATCTGGTCTCATGTCAATAGTGGGTTTGCTCACTTCATTATCCTTTGGAAAGATAAATTATCAGTACGTGGCTAAAAAGACAAGCCACTTGCCAACACATGAAAATTAAGGTGACAATTTTCCTTTGAGTCAACTTGCCTTGATATTTCATTTTCTACTCCATTATGGTGCTAATCTACTGGGCCACCCAACATGATGGTCCTCTATTGTATAATTCAAAATACGTGCAATGCTATTGATACTGATCATAAATCTAATATTCTCAAGCTGCTACAAATTAAGTAATCCCCCAGCTGATTGGTCTGAGCACCATGACCATCCATCGGATGCGACGTACGGTTCTCGCGCGCTTCAACGCTTGTACGCTCCTACTGCATTAAGAAAATATATTATATGTCAGAGCAGGGCGATCCTGACTTTTTTTACAGTACGAAAATAAATTTAAGGGCCTTAATATATCATTAAAATAATAATCAACACACACCTAGTATATATTACCGTTATACATTTAAATTGCATCTAAAAATAATATATGTAGAGAAAATTTATACATATTACCTTAAAAAAATTCCGAACATTTATCGATACAAAGTCGTCGATAATGACATTAATATCAATCTCAATCTCAATCTCATTCATTAAGTTCTAGCGACCATCTTTTCACCGTCCTAGTAATTAAAAATAAATTAACATTATTGGAGGTTAGTATAAACTCATCGTCATGTATTGATAGATGGGAAGGACGCAACTTTAAAGTTAGAGGGCATTTCACACTAATATGTGGGCTCATGGACCAGAAGACCCACATGTCAGTGAGTAAGTCACATCTAACTCAAAGTTAGAGGATCCTCGGATGGACATGGTCACATTTGGTGGTTAGCTCACCTGATTAGTGGCCAACAATTCACTAAATCAGTAATACATGCCTCGCCGTACTACTCACGCGCATATATACTCGTATGCAGTCTGTATACAGAGAGATAATTAATCTATTGACTGTTACCAATGATCAAGGAAGTATAAAAAATGGAAAAATTAATTAATAAATAGTTAAAATTATATTTTACACCGGGTAAAATATATCTAGTTTCACTTTGCACCGGGTTTCGTGCATATTTTCACTTTGCACCGAGTACATCAAAAGAAGTATCACTTTGTACGAGTTAACATAGAGAAAAGTCATTAAATCTATAGAATTTTCGTGAACTTTTTAAACTATATATGAACCAAACTTTGTGAAGCCTAACAAAAATTCAAATTATTTTTTAATTTTTATTTATATATTTTACGAGATTTTCTTTGAATTATACGGTGCAAACCCGGTATAAAAGTGAAACTTATTTTGTGGCATTCCGATGCAAAGTGAAAGTATGTGATAAACCCGATGCAAAGTAAAACAAGATACGCTCTATCTGATATATCTGATATAAAGTGCAATTTACTCATAGTTAAATGATTAATTAGTTAAATTAGATTACCTTATGATTTTAGGAGATTTAGGGGTTGGAGAATGGAGAGGAGGCAGCAGCGCGTGTGCCGCAGCTACTCACGGGCTCATGGCGACACGGCAGGTCGGCTGCTCCTGCTCCCCTGCCCGGCTGCCCACTGCGCAAGTTTGGCCGCCGGTGCCTGGTTGTGCGGTGCCTTGCGCCCTAGCGTGTTGCGTCGGACGGCATGGCGGAGGATGGTGTGTGGTCGACACCAGCTTAAGTAACGATTCAGCGACAGCAACAGGAGATTAGATCAATCACAATCAACGCCGGGATAGATCGTCGTTTACTTGGTTTATGTCGTGAAACCAGATGGCCCACGAAAGCTTAACCCAGGTTTTTAACTAATTGGACCATCAGTAAGTATATGGAAGGTAAATAGAGGAAGGAGGCTCACTTTGTATGATCTAGATGCAATAGCAAGAATAAAACGATCTATCCCCACCTCATATCTTGTATTAGATTGAAGGACTCTGAGACTATACTCCATGGTAGCAAAGAGGTTTTCTAATACGTTATCAGCACAACGTTCTACCGCATACCGAGAAAAGAAGAAGTAGAAATCTTTTGATCTTATTTGCATCTTGAAGAATGAATCACGAATGTGAATTCGGATATTCGTCCTCATTCCATTTTATCTGTTCCCGATAAAATCTGCCCCTGCCAACTCGTAGTCGCCGGCAAAGACCTAGTGGCACGGTATTGGGAATCTAAGCCGACTTGGAGTCAACTGGAAGAGGATGCCGATTGGAGGACGCATCGGCCATGCCCCCAAGCAGCAGCGGGCATGCAGCAGCAGCGCCACCTCCTTGCCCTTTGGCACCCTGCTCGTAGCAGGATAAATGGCAAGGCGGCCGCCGCACGGCCACTCACCGATGCGCCAAGGAACGTGTATGTTGCCCTCCTAGCAGCGAGACGTCCTATACCAGTAACGGTGAATGACGCACGCGATGTCATGCCTAGCCATGCATGGCAGGCGGCATAATCGGAGGAAATGGAAAAAAAAAGTAAAAAGGAGAAAGAAACAGGAAAGAAACAAAATGAGGCATTGGATACAATTCGAGTAGGACTAGAAAGACCAATATGGATACAATCCGAGTAGTTCTTATAGTTTCCATATAGAACTCTTCTCGTCTTTTCTTATTCAGAACTCCTTCTATACAAAAGGTATTACTCCGTATAAGACTTGGTATATGATGGGCTCTACCGAGCTTAATCGATTACTATTGGGTATGTGGTTTTCATAACCCTGACAGTAGCCCCCGACTTCAACTCAAATGAACCTGGTTTTCATCCTCAACTACATTCGTCAACCGTTGACGCACTCTCTTGATCGTTCTCCGTGAAGACCGAGAAGACATGGAGTTCTCGACAAAGCTAGGAGAAGTTCAACGGTTCACAAATAAATTAGTTGGTGTTCTCGACCGAAGACTTTGGAACAACAGTTGGCATGCTTGCATAACCGTTCTCGGATGATCGAGAAGGTACGGAGAATACGACTAAGTTTCCTGTCCTTCGTGTCGGAGTGTCTGGCGTCTATTTGCCCCCCCCCCCCTCCTCTACACCTTTCAATTCCCAAATAGATTTTTGGGGGATAAATCATATGTTCAAAATATAATCAACAAATATTTCAACTAAAACACATTTAAGGTAATAAGTTTTATAAAAAAAATCAAACAAGGTGCCCGCACATGTGCACGGGTTTCCTTTCTAGTTGTATTTAACTAAGTGTATGTCAATTTGTCAAGTTCCTTATTGTGCAATCTATTCACTTGATTCGAATCTTCAACTTAGCATATGCCAACTATTCTTGTAGTGGTATGAAACATGCACCATGGGAAAGAGCCATCTTTGTTGATTTTGTTGATATCAAGTTATGTCAGGTAGACCTTTAGAGTTTAGAGGTATTTATAGGTATAGGATGTACATGTATGCAATCTGTAATCGTTGATGGTTATGCTACATGTTTAAAGTGACCATTACTCAAGAAGTATAATTATAGTATTAATAAAATCAGTTGTACAATCCAAATCTTGGGGTGCTAGCACATATAGTACAAATAAACAATATCTCTATCATGGAAAGCAAATAACTGAAAATGCGACAAGAATTACATTTACCCACGACAAATCAATTAACAAACGACACAGAGGAACATGTCGTGGTTGTGGTAGCCGACATAGGGATGCCAGTGCCAGAGAATGTGCCATGAGTGGTATTCCCATAGTCACTCCCAATGGCGATGTCTATTGGAGGTGGTGAGCACTCCGACTTGTACAGCTGTGGTGATAGATACGGCAGCCTTGCATCGTCTGACTGCAACATGTTTATTGCACGTGTAATGGATGGGCGCTCCTTGAGATCAGGGTGTGCACACCAAAGCCCAACGACCAGGACACGCTCCATTTGCCACTCATCGATCATGCCACCACCGCGCAGCCGCTCGTCCACGGCGTCAAGAATGGTGTTTTGGCTATACAGGCTCCACACCCACTTGAGCAGCACGAAGCTTGGTTTGTCCTCAAGAAGGACAATGGGTGGTTTGGCACAGATGATTTCGAGAAGAACGATGCCAAAACTATAAACGTCGGACTCGATGCTTGGCTTGCGCGTGATTACAAATTCCGGATCAATGTAACCAGCTGTGCCGAACACTGATGTGGTCGCCTGCCATGCTTTGCCATGGTCAACGAGTCTTGCCAGCCCAAAGTCTCCTAGTTTGGTGTTGCAAGACAAGTCAACCATGATGTTGCTTGGTTTTATATCTCCGTGAAGGACGCATTTCTCCCACTCTTGGTGAAGGTAACGCAGTGCTGCTCCTAATCCCATAATGATTTTGTACCTATATCAATTAAGGAACATCTATTAATTAACAAAAAGGTTACTCAAGAATAGAGTGCGATCCATTCCAACTTTTTAGTTTAATAAAGTTTCAACAAGAAAATACCATAATTTAAGTCAAAACTATTGCACCTCCTGCTGTTGTACTCCATACATTCAATATGATAATACATTTGAGATCTTTTCTATGCTAGTTTTTTTTAAAAAAAAATTAACTGAATTTATAGCAATATTTTGCACCATTTCCAACACAGAACAAATAAGTAGCATAATATAAAAAATATATTCAACAGTGGATTTAACTAAATTAATTTAGTGAAATAGGTATTGTTATATTTTTTTACAAACTATTTGACTTAGTACAAACACAAAACTTATAAAATGTAATGAAGGGAGTATCAAGGACAGTGAAATCGACTGACATACAATTGACCAAAGGAGCTCTGTATACAGAAATTCGAAAAGAACAATTTGATCATGGGACAAATTTTTACCTCTCTGGCCAGGTTAATAACCTGTTGGTATCATAAATATGTTTTTCTAGGCTTCCTCCGGGCACAAATTCGTAGACGAGCAAGAGGCCCTTGCGGCTATCACACCAACCATGCAACTGCACGAGATTGCGATGCCTCAACTGGCTTATGACCCGGACCTCGGCCTCAAACTCTCTCCTTCCCCGAGAGATTGAGTCCATCAAGAACTTCTTGATGGCCACCTCCTGCTAGGGATGAAAATAATTAGAAACAATATCATTTCTTAAACGATCTCAGTATGGCCAGAAAATTTTTATATTTATGAATATAACTATTTAGTTCGAGCCTTTAATACAGCTATGAAAATAGATTTTAAAATTAAATAAAATTTAACAAACGATAATGGTTGAAGAAATATCAATCATATACTATTATTTTTGAAAACGTTGTTTGTACTATCGAGAAAAATCATGCCATTTTCATCCCCGCATCCTGGGGAGCATCATACATTGTTGACGGCGAGGCGACCCAAGTAGACGTGGCCAAAGCCGCCTTGCCCGAGCTTCTTCTCCTCCGCGAAGTCGCCCGTCGCAGCGGCGAGCTCCTGGTACTGGTACCGCCTTGGCCCACCGGCCGTCACGGCTTTCTCCAAGTCGGAGTTGCCGTGATGCCCGTCGGACTCGCTGTCGCTGTTGTGTGGTACTCGTACGCTTGCTGAGTTCTTTCGGCGTTTCTGCCACCAGAGCCATAGAAGCACAGCGGCGACGACGAACACCACGACTGTAGGGGCTACTGCCATGGCAATTATTTTCGCTGGGGAGCTGGTTGTGATCTGATCTGGGGTTCTCAGGGCAGTATCATCAGGTGGCGGTGTCTTGGGTGTCCCTTGAGGAGAAGGAGCTCCCACTACCGGTTCTGGTGGTGGTGGTGGTGGTTCCACAGGTGGAGGAGGAGCTTCCAATTCTGATGGTTGCGAAGGTGGTATTGGCGGCGGTGGCGGTGACTGATTGTCAGGTTGTGTTGGTGGTGCTGGTGCTGGTGTCGACCCTGTCGCCGGTGTCTGTTGAATCGGCGCTGCAGTTGGTGCTGGTGCAGGTGGGCTAGACCCTAAAATTACATATCGATATGAAGGATCTTCAGCTGGCGCCGGTGGCGATGCCATGGTAGAATGTCTAGATGATTATTGAACGGCCAAGACAGTACCGGCCTGACGCCACCTCTCCTCCGGTGAGTCTATGATCCTATATATTGTTGATGATTATCTTGCTTGGTGTTGGGAAGAATGTTAGCCACTTGGTCCTACGTACGACAGTGAGGCAAGATCGCAATAGAAATGGACGAGGAATACGCACTTATAAGAGATTTTGGTCCGAGCAAGCTACTCACCCATATGTGGTACGTACGTGACGGGTTTAATTGGCTTTCATCGCCTCTGTCACGCACGCATGACCTAGCCAAACAGCTCGACCCGGTTGTTTTCACCTCGACTATTTGTAGCTAGGCAGGAGCACCAACATAAATGGAGGAATGTGAAAGCGTGTCGGTATATGACACAGATATGTTACCGGGAGACTGTTATTGCAGTGTGTTAATATTAAGCATGATTCGCCGAAGTTATGTCATTTCTGACTACACGTGTAACTTACATAGTAACAGCCAGACTTGTGCATTGATAGCGGTGTTGGATCATAAAGAGCATATTTCAACCTAAAAGCTAACCAATGAGGTGAAGGCTCCCCCACTTATATATTAGATCCGAAATTTTTACGGTCTAACAAATATAGAATCTCGAGGTACCGGTATCTCGAGAAACCAAAATAAAATCTAGATGTTCATATATCGTATATATGGAATGCTCTACTTTGCCCTCAATCCCATAGAAATTTAAACATGAGCTCAAACCTCATGTTTTTATTTCCTTTAAGAAGCCATGCACTATCCCCTTTATCTCTCTAGTTTCTCTCTCTAGCTAAAGCAAATTCCTTTGAAAATTCCTGCTAACCATCCAAATAACCTTATTCTAGTTTTTCTTTGTTTTAGAGTCTCATAGTATTCTTCACAACATGAAATTCTAATTCTACATTTTTCATGTTTTTTCAAAATTCCGTGTTCCAAAATACCCTAACTCATAGTAGAAACAAGTATAAGTTACAAGTTGGAGCGCAATGATTACCCAATTTCGTACAATTCACTCATGACTCATCAGGAGACGACTAGACGAAGTCAAGTCAACGTGTGTCAAGTAGTGTACTCCCAGTAATATGGCCATGCCCATACTGCGAAAGGATTTTAAATAGGGTGCTACAATTAATGTTGGAGCTAAAGGTATGGTAATTTGTGACTGAAAATTTAATTGTGTATTCATTTGGTGAGAGAGGTGTTCAGGCAATACAGTTTTAGAGAACTGGTCAGAACCCGCACGAGCACGTTTAATCTAGGGTTAATTGGTTCCATGCCACTACAATTTGTTTGGGTTGGAGAAATGTCATCACTATTTGCGATATTGGTTGAGTGCCACTGCAATTTTACGAAAATTAGAACCGTACCATTGCCGTCACTTTTCCTATCCACTCCGTTCGTTTTCCTGTCATTTGCCCTTCTTCCCTTGTGCTCTCTCTTCTTTCTTCCTCTTTATGTTCTTCTCCGGCGTCGAGGAAGCGGCGGACCTCCCCATCCCCTCATGGCGACGCCGCTGCCTCCTCCTCCCAACCGCTCGACCGCTCCCCACCTAACCTCCACCTCCCCGCCCACGGACGCCGACGCGGGTGGCCAGCTCGAGCCCGACGCCGATCTGGAGGAACCCCTCGACGGCCCGGCCCGGCCCAACCCGACAGCTGCCTGGCCTCGGCGGACGGTCTCGAGGTCACCGAGATGCGTCATCCTCTCTGCGCGAGGTCGCCGAGATTGCTGATGGGTCGTCGTTCTCGGCGCCGGAGAACTCCTACCGGTGTGGTCAATGAGAGAACTCCCACGGACGCTGCCGTTGCCCAAGTCGTCGTCCCCTCTCCCCTGCAGCCACCTGCCCAAGGCGTCATCGTCGGAGGTGGGGAGGCGGTGGTCCAGGAGCGCCAGCGGCGAGGTGGCGAAGACGCAGCCGAGCTCCCCTTCTCAGGCACGCGCACTGGTGGAGGGCATAGATTGGGGACTCTGGCAACGAGGGTGGGAGGCGGTGGTTGGGAGTTGAGGGACGCCGGCAACGACGGGGGAAGGCGGTGGCTGAGATTGGGGACGCCGGCATGGTCAACTGAATAAGGGAAGAAGAAGGGGGGAGGAAACGGAAGAATGCGGAAAAACGAAGAGAGGAGACGGAGATGGATAAAAAGATTTACGGCTATGGCATGTTTCCGATTTTATAAGAGTTATAATGGCACTCGGCCGATATCGCAAATAGTAATGGTATTTCTCCAATCCAGACAAATTGTAGTGGCATGGAACCAATTAACCCTTTAATTTAAGGGCCTGTTTAGTTACATAAAAAAATTTGGATGGCACATCGAACATTTGACCGAATGTCGAAAGGGGTTTTCGACACAAATGAAAAACCTAATTTCATAACTCGCCTAGAAACCACGAGACAAATTTATTAAGCCTAATTAATCCGTCAATAGCACATGTGGGTTACTGTATTACTTATGGCTAATCATGGACTAATTAAGCTCAAAAAGTTTCGTCTCGTGATTTTCACGTAAATTGTGCAATTAGTTTTTTTAAATATATATTTAATGTTCAATGTATGTGTCAAAAGATTTGATATGATGTTTTTGGGAAAAAAAAATTGGACGAGGCCTAAGTATTTTCATTGCGGGCCACCAATTAACTTGCGGCCTCGCCTACAAATCAATTGACCAACCCTATTTGGAACTCTCACCGCTTTAAAATTTAAAATATAAGACATAATCACGTTATACATAAAGAACACGAAACATTTAATGCATATAATTACTTAATATACATTTATTTTAGTTTATTGCATTGCCAATACAAGTAATAATACTATTAATATGTGTCTTATATTTTTTAACACATAAAAAATTTGTTGTGCCTTATATTTTGGAGCAGAGGTAGTATTACATGTGTTAATTTTTTGTTTTACAAAATTGATTAACGTCTAATAAATTTTATTTACAATATGACTAAAATATCTTGCAATACCAAACAGAATGCTTACTTTTGCCAACTAAGACAGAGTACAAAAGCTGCACCACTGATCACTCTCGTTGCAATTTTGTTAGCAGCCGAGAGCGCAAGAATAACCTTGCGCAATTTTATTTTTTGTTTTTTTTTTCAAGAGGCTCACCAAGTGAGAGGACTGTAAAAATCGTATATTTGCGAGTGGCTCATCTAAATAGCTGTCCGCAAAGATCAGATGATCTTTATAGGAGGCTCACCAAGTAGCAGCATGCAAAGATCATATTTTTCGGGTGGCTAAAGACGGTGCCGCTCGGATAACAAACCGCCTAAAAAAGAATGTGCGTACGCAAAAAGCACTTTTTGGCCTACTATACTGTACTGTGCATGATCTAACAAAAATCTGGTAGTTGTTGACCTTGAGTCAACTCATCAATGCCATCGTTTTCTTCTCGACCAGCGGTCCAGCGCTACCAAGACTATTCTATGCTGGGACACGCAATCGCAACGGGTTCCTCTCCTTGAACAAATCAAAGTTTGATGAGATTGAATTAATGGGTGCCAGCCCAACGGCAAACGACGCCGGACAGATAGGCCAGCTCGTATTACTCCAACTCGGTGAGAGCAACAGGAGATCAGTGAATATCGAAAACAAATTAACGGATCAGTGAAGATCGAAAACAACTAACATGATCGGCAGGCTCTTTTCGAGTTGGTTCAATAGGTTGTATGTAGAATAAGAGTTGGGCTAAGTCAACTTTATCAATTTTTGACAACTTCAATAGTGCGGTTGAGATGTTTAGTTTGATAGAGATTTGTGTCTACAGTAGTATAAAGTCCACTCTACAAAAGTTGGTAGGGCAAAGCTTGCCGAAGTTAAAAGATCGTAGGACAAAAACCAAGCCAATCAGAAAGGGGTGAATGATTGTAGCACCTAAAAGCAGAAACTTTCTACGAAATAAAAACTTAAGTGAATTACATTTAGAACCATATGTTATTACCTTGGTTTCGTATTGGACCAAGTATCAGTAAATATTTTCAGAATGGACTAGGTTTTGCTATCAGACTTTTCATATTAGGCCACTGTCCCACAAGTAAGTGAGTTGATCGATTCTTCTACATCCTTGAGCCAACTTATCTGCTACTCTGATGTCTATTCAACTACTCTTCTCTTCCTGTGTCCCCCATCACCACTATCCACCACCACAACACTATGCTCTCGTGCTAGCAAGGAGCTAGCAGCTTGTGTTGAAGCATGGCTTGTACGAACATGGCGTCAGCAGAGGAGGACCTTGAGCACGAGTGGACGCCACAGTGCGTCGAGCTCGAGCTACTGCCAATGAACCAACCACCGATGGAGGTCAAGCTCGAGCGGAGGGACGGGAAGGGCGAAGCTCGAGCTGGGTTGTCCGGCCTGTGAGCGTGGGATTGGGGGACAAAGGGAACGAAGCAAGGAGAGGACCTCGTCGACGGTGAGTACGGCGGCAGCGGAGGTCATTCCAGCGTGCACAAGGTTGCGCGGGAGAGAACTAGATCGCGGAGGAAGAAGCTGATGACTCGGTCCGGTTGCTGACTTGTGGGACCACTGGTCCAATGTGCATAATCCGATAACAAAACCTGGTCCACTCTGAAAACTTTTGCGGATACCTAGTCGAATGTAAAACCAAGGTAATAAAACATGGTCCTAAGTGTAATTCACTTTAAAAACTTATGTTCTCTTCGTCGAAATCTGGTCCATCTGCAGTTGACAGGATGGTCTGACCGAATCGCCGGTCCGACCGGGGTTATGTGCCCCATTCAATGCCCATCAAATTTTTAGAAATTTATACCAAAGTTATATATCTAAATAAGATCTATAACTTTGAAATATATCATATTTTTTAGAAAAAAGCCATTTAAAGTGTAAAATAAATATTTCTAGTCCTTAAAGCACTAGATTATACTTTCTAGACATATTTATATTAACATTAAGACCCCTCTATTAATTGTCTTTGCTCTGGTACTAATACTTGTTAGACACTTAAAATGGCTTTTCATAAAATAATTATCAACTACAAAGTTATAGATCTTGTCTAGATCTACAACTTCAGTATAAAATTCATCTTCATTGGAGATTGTTGTAATCGTAGATCTAATATTTTATAAAATTATATATATGACACTGCACCAAATATTATAGTTTAGTTTGATCTGTTTTTTTATACTTTATTAGAAATTATAAATATAATACGGGTTAAAACGGAGGATCTAACTATAAATTATTCCGCATCGTTAACGTCACGTCAGATAAATCGCCCCAATAAAGAGTGACTTATATCAATTGCCCTATTAGAGGGCGGGAGGAGTGCTTTTTTGTCAAATTTTGATATGGTGATTTATTTTTGTAAAACTCAAAAAGTATATAAAAATAAAAAATTCGAAAGCAAATGGGTACTGCATATAATTAATGGGATGGCTCATGAGGTCCAGACTCTTCTTCTCATTAAACCAGCCCATTAAACTATAAAGAGATGATCCATCAAAAATTGATGGGCATTGAATGGGCCACAATGGATTGACCCACGTTTCTCCTCACAAGTGGAATAAGTTTATTTTGGGTCCCGTATCTTCACGTCCAGCCTTAAAATCATCCCTCAACCCCAATAAAGGAACTTGGCCTTCGAAATTACGAAAACTGTTTAAATTAGGTCCTAGGGCGGTATAGGCTGTTTCGCTGATGTGGTGTTTATGTGGCATTAATTTTGACTTGGTTTTTTAGAGCATCTCCAAGAGACTAGCCAAAATTTAGCTCTCCAAATCCTAATTTAGCTATTCATGTCAAAAGATTCCATAGCCAAGTTGATGTGCAGTCCAACAGACTAGCCATCTTTGCTAGCTAAATCTTTGCTGAGATGTGGACTTAGCCAGGTTTAGCTATTGAGATGAGGTTGGAGAGACTAGCCAAGTTTGGCTATTAAAGAAAAATTGGCTATTCCAATTGCCTATTAGGTTGAGTAGCTCTTCTCTTTGAGGCTGTTTTTTTTGACACAATAGCTAAAATTTGGCTTAGCTAGTCATAGCTCTTATTTTGTAGATGCTCTTAGGTGTGGTGGCACATACATGGCATTATAAAGAAGAATAAATAAAAGGTATTAGCAGGACCCACATGGAAGTGACCCTATTTACCTCACCTCTCCCCTCTCTTGGTCTAAAAAAATCCGGCCTGTGGCGTGCTTGCTCCCCGCCGGCAGTGAGGAAGGGGCGGTGGCAGAACAGAGACAACGACGAGGCCGGGAGAGCGGTGCCGACGAGACGAGGCTGGGAGGGCTGGCCTGGCCTCCACCTCACGCGCCTGTCCTCTAGATCTTCTGCAGCGTCGGGGAGCACGAGGAGGCGGAGCTCATGTCCTTGTTTACCTCCGCCCGCGGGACACAAGCTTGGTTTGGAGGATTTTTATTAGAGTAAATTTCATATTGGACCACCTTTATTAGCCAAACTTTCATAATGGATCGGGACTAAGCTTATATTTTCACTTAACACCATATATATTTATCACGCTTTGCAGTTAATTTGGATCGGGGTTGATGACTAGGGTGCATGCAGCCAAAAACTCAAGGGATTAAGGTCCAATCTTCTATACTTATGTGGATGCTCACTTGGTGATAGTTGCTCTGCTAGTATTAGCTGCTTTCTTCCTTGTCCATGTGAACTTTCTAGATGCCATTCTACTTGTGCACCTCACCAGTGACATGCCCCCGTCGACAGTTTCTAAGCCCTATGATGGCGAATAATTCCGTTGTATCTTCTTCCATGACCTCTCATGATGTTTCTTTTCGTCTGATATATTTAGTCTAGTACTGGTTGCTTGTGTGAAACTGGGACCAAGAAGGTGTGGAGGCCTAGGTTGCTAAACCTAGTCCAAAGTGTAAAAGATGGTAAATATATGTGGCTTTAAGTGTTTAACCCTGGTCTATTGTGAAACTTTGGCTAATTAAGGTGGTCCAAAGTGAAATTTACTCTATCTTCTTTTTATTTTTGATGAGATTGGGATTGGGGTGGTCAGAACCTTGGGCAAATGCAGCTAGAACAGATTGTCTATGTTGTCAAATACGAGTACATGGCTTGAGACTGCTCATTTCTCGGTAATACATGGCTTGATCTCCACAGGTTGATTTATTTTGCCCCTAACCTGCAGCACCTTCTCTCGAAAAGGGTGGCTCATTTTGGGTGTGTTAGGTTTGCGGATGGGGTAGAAAAGGAATGATTTCAATTATTTATTTGGTTTAATGGAATAAAATCAACCTTTTTTGTTTGGTAAGAGGAATGAGGTGCAATGGAATATAAAAGATCTTAACACCGTTATATCATCGTCGTCATCCACTCATCCCCATCCTCCTGACTGGATAATCCCCACACTCATCTCTCCTACGATGACACCGTCCAACACCGCCGCCCACCATATCCTCGTCCTCCGAGGCTCCGAGCAGCGGCTGATACAAGTGGTGTGCGTGAGCAGTGGTGCTGGCGGATCCAGGCGGCATGCGGCAGTGAGCAGCAGCTTGGGAGCTTGGCGAGGGGCGGCGGATCCAAGCGGCATGCGACGGATCGAATGGCGAGATATGTCAGGTCAACGACGGCCGCTCTAGGGGGCGAGCGAGCTTGGCCGGCTGGCGGGTGGGCTTGCGTAGATGGCAATATCAGGTGGGCGCTAGTGGGCTCGGTGATGGGCGGACACAACGGCGGCGATGATGGCCCGCGAACGGAGGAGCAGCGCCGACGGCGCTGGGGGCGAGCTAGCACATGTGCGGGCGAGGCGTTGACTTTTTTATACACGTTTGACCGTTCGTATTATTAAAAAAATTACGTAATTATTAATTCTTTTCTTATCATTAGATTAATTGTTAAATGTACTTTTATGCATACATATAGTTTTAAATATTTCACAAAAGTTTTTGAATAAATCGAACGGTCAAACATGTGACAAATAGTTAATAATGTCAAATATTTAGGGACGGAGGGTGTATATAGTTTTGGTGGATGCAGAGAAATCTAGAAAGTTACTACACTGTAGAATACTTTGAATTGATCAATCCGTGCTCTTTGTATGTATTACATGCTATGATACTAGACGACAAATGCTTCTCCTTAATGCTTTATTGGAGGACGGTGCCGCTGTGGCCGTGTATGTCCCTTTCTCGAGCGGATTGGGATCCTCTGCTTTCGGGGGTGAAGGCAGAGGCAAACAGTACCCTGCCTTCGGGAGTTTTTTTGCCATTTGATTTGGAACAGATGAACGTAGTCTGGTCGAGCATAGTAGCAGCGTACAATTGTTATCACTGTTATAAACAGTAGAAAACAGTATTTACTACTGTACATGTACTGCTTTGCGCTGTTATAGACAATATTTGACTGCACCATACTGTAGTAACAGACTCAAAATACTGTGCGCCTTGCCTTTAGCCCACGAAGGCAGAGGATCCCGATCCCTCTCGGGCGTGTAGACCTTTTAGTGATGGACATGTCTGCAGGATGGGGATGAGACTGTTCGGTGTTGGGAGGACGAAGTGGCGAGATCGATTTACATTGCATCTGACTGGACAGGCTTAGATGGAGGAGCTTCTCCAATGGATCTAGCCAGCATCCAGCCCAGTCGTCTGTATGCTCGAGTTAGAGACCCGCTGGAGACCTTCAAAAGACGCTTGGCAATGGAGAGCCTCCTGGAGGAAAAGACAATGAGGAGTCTCCAAGGTTGAGGTCGTCGCCGATGTGAAGAACACCGAGCGGCAATGACAATTGATCACTTGCGAGCGGCTACCGTTTGGCCAGGAAGCCGTGCGTTGCAATACATCTTTTGCCGGAGGCACCGAGGTGGCGGAGCAGTAGCCAGGTAGAGTTGGAAGCCATTTTTTATCGGCAACTGTATCTGGTTTGCACATTTTTTATTGAACACAGACAAATTGTCCCTTTTGTCCCCATGGATTGATTTTTTTTTCTTTTCTTTCTCGGAATGATTATAGTGACAGTGAGCAACAAATTTCTGATAAAAAGGGAAGTTGAAACAGCTGCTTTGTGTGTTAGACAAGGAACTATTTTCACAAGACAACCGGACATGAAACAAGGTGTACATGTAAGATAACTATCTGAGGAGACCTTTTACGGTGTGTGCAAGCATGCCGCCGTTGCCGTGCCGACGCCGCTCCTTCCCAGTAGATATACTGTCCGCCGCTGCATCCACGCGCTTGCGAAGGCTCGCCGTCTCGCCGTGCGGCCGCTCCGGCTCACCGCGCCGAAGCCACACCGCCGCCACCCACATCAGCTCCCCTAGCACCTCTGCGGGCTCCAAAACGGATGAGGAAGGCACCGCCGCCACCGTCCCTGCCGCCGCCCGGCTTTGCCGGCCACGGATCGAGCGGCGGCGAGGCGGAAGAGGGGCGGTGAAGGAGGTGGGAGGCGGCGCTGTTGTCGCCGCCCGTGTCGCTCGAGGGGAGAGCAGCACGGGCCTGTTTGAAGTAGTTCAAAAAGATTCTTTCTGACAAGAGGTCTTCAATGAACAAATCCAATCGGCTGTAGCTATAGAAAAAATTACAGGTGTATCAGAAAACATTACCAACCATTCATTAAGCTTACAATTTCATCAACTTCAACCATCTACGATCTGAGATCCTAGGTTCGATTCCCTATGTGAACGAAGTTTTCAGGATTTAACGGCTTTGTGCTTTCAGTGGTAAGCGGCGTACCCGTCGACATCAAGGCGTCCGTGGTGACTTTGTCAATCTTAAGAATTTGCCGGCCCAGTCTTCGGAGATACTCGTAGGGGTAGGGTTTGCGTGTGTGCATTCATAGAGATGAGTGTGCGTGCGTTGTGAATGTCTACGTACTGTGTAATTCTAAAAAAATGAATTGGATATAAATTTAAGCCACGAGTTCATAATATAAGGCAAGTACTGTAGATATAGTTACCATAATAATACGAAGAATCGGACACATTCTAATACATGAAGAACAGGTAGACAAATGAAGCATGAACCCACTCTTCAATAGCAAAGACAGTCACTTGCCAACACGAAAAATCCGATCCAACTTCAATGGGTAAGGGTAAAAAGATCGATCTCCCTACACAATAAAGAAACATTGAGGTGAATGAATGCACACAAGGCTTAACACAAGCAGTGATCAGGCTCCAATTGATCCCCCTTCATCCATGGGTGTTCACGGCCTCCCAAACCAAATTCTTCGGTGCAGCACCACTAGTGGCTTTCCTGCCCTGCAATGCAGCAGCCCTCAACGTCTTCCATGTCAACACATTCGCGTCCCAGAACGAGGCAGCAGCATACGGCAGCCCATGCTTCTTGCAAAGGTCGCGCACGAACGGCGCAACCTTCCTAAGGTGGCACCGCGGGAGGCGAGGAAACAAATGGGGCTCGATCTGGAACTGCAGAGTGCAGACCACCATGGAACCAATCCATCCAAGGCGCGCACAGAATGTCGAGCGTGCCAGCCGTCTGCTTCTCGAACCAGTCATTCCCCTTCGGCGGCCCAACATACACCTCCAACGAGAAGTGGTTCAAGCAGAACTGAACATGCTGAATCCCGGTAATCACGAAGCTCGCAACGACGAACGCCACCCTCTCCCACCAATTCGGCAGGCAAAACACCACCATCGGGTACCAAATCCAGAATGCCAGCCCCTTCTGAGGAATCTTCCTCTGTAAAGGATATATGTAGATAGGTAGTACTGCATAAAGAAAGTTTTTATGAACAAAAAAAAACAGCAGTGAGTCTACTGAAAATTCTAGGGTGTCGGATATTTCTACAGTTCAAAGAAGGAATCACATCTATACTGATATCATCATTACACATCCAAGGGGTGTCGGAAATATCCCTGAAATCTATGTGTCAGATTGTCAGGTAACACACCAAAAGCAAGGTTTTAAATAGCGGGCTAAGAGCATCTCCAACAGTGCCCAATACATGTCCGTAAAACATAATTTTGTGAATTTTGTCTAAAAATCTGGTCTCCAATAGTGCCTAAAATACAGTCCCAATTATACCTCACGCCCAATACTAGCCCAAAAATAAGGTAGATTTGGAGCACTTTTGGGAGTTCCCAATCACACAACCGTGAGAGAAATTGGCTGCAAATTGAGAACACTGTTGGAGTAAGGGTTGATTTTTATGCCCAATATATTTTAGGATACACCCAATACAAGGTTTTTGGAAACCAAATTTTAGCACTCTGTTGGAGATGCTCTAAGGCATTTAGCGGTTGCCTCCTCTAAACAGCTAATAGCGGGCTAAATGGAGCTATCGCGGCTAATAGCGGGCTAAATGAAGCTATAGCGGTTAGCAAAATCCTTCCCAAACAGCTATAGCGGGCTATAGCGACAGCTATAGCGGGAGATTTAAAACCTTGACCAAAAGTCGAAAACAAATTTAAGTGTAATTACAGTAGTCAATTCACAACCGTTTTGCCATATTTCTAGTGAAACATTTTCTAGTAAATTGAACGCATATTTCCGACCTTGCAACCTCATACTGAATTGACCGAAGCAACCGCTATGCTAGGCGAGTTTGCTTGACATACAGGGTTTTTGTTTTTTTGACGCAGACATATAGATGGAGGAAGTATGAGTTTCAACCAAAATGTAGTTGCTAGAATTTTTAGATAAACCCATTCACCACGGGCCCGAACAGCGCGTGGTGCCACTGGTAACCGATGAGGGGAGGCTGCTAGAAAAGTTGCTGCTGTAACCACCACTATACCCACCACCCATGGCCAAGTTTGGCGGCGGAGCCATGTACATCTCCAGCGAGAGCTCCGGCAGTTTCACGTCCTCTGACTGCAAAGCGTGCATGGCCTGCACGATGGACGGTCGTTGGCCAGGCTCAGGGTGCGCGCACCACAGCCCGACAACGAGCGTACGCTCCATTTGGCGGTCGGATAGCTCGTCGTTTCCCTGAAGCCGCTCGTCCGCTGCGTTGACGGTCGCATTCTGGCGGTACAATCCCCAAACCCATTTCAGCAGCATGAAGGATGGGACACCTTCATGGTGGACCACCGGTTGCCGACCCGCCACGATCTCGAGCAGGACGACGCCAAAGCTGTAGACGTCCGACTGTGTGCTGCGTTGGCGTGTGTTCACGAAATCCGGGTCGATGTATCCGGCAGTGCCTTGGATGAGATTCGTTGTACGCGGGCCTGTCCCATGGTCGGCAAGCCTTGCCAGCCCAAAGTCTCCTAGTTTGGTGTTGTATGACGAATCGAGCATGATATTGCTCGGTTTGATGTCGCCGTGCACTATGCATTGCTCCCATTCTTGATGAAGGTAAGTTAGTGCAGATCCTAATCCCAAAATGATCTTGAACCTATCAATCACAAAGAAGATATGGAGGATCAATAATCCAGTCAATTTACATATATAGAGAGGCAAAGGCAGGCCTAGGGCAGCTTGGGCTCGAGCCCTATGTTTGCCTCAGAAATCATGTCTAAATTTTACTAAACCATAATGTAAATTTGGGAAAAAATCAACAACTCATTACTTGAACCCTAGGTTAGCTCTACTCTATAGTAAATTCTAGCCCACTGCATATATAAGTTCAGTTCCGGTTTTAATATGGGCTAATGCACATAACTACTGTCAATGTGGTAAAAAGTGGGTAGTAGGAGGCCCTATTATCTGGTTCAACATTGTGGAGGTAGGTATGAAAGTGAGTAGTAGTAATATATATTCGGTAGTAGCACTACTACCTGTACCTGGTTGTATGATTAAACAAATATTATAATCTCTCTCTTCTCTCCATTCCACCAGCCATCTCTCTCCCATTCACAATTTATTTTGTTGTAATGTGGCCCATCTTACTATCACCTCCTACTAGTATACATTGTGGCAAATAAAACTACTACCTGGTTCCACTTTATTACTAACTTATACAATATGCATTGGTGATGCCCAAAACTTCAGGCTGCGCGTGCAACTAACATCTTATATACAGTAAACTAAATTAGTTAAAGTCTACAAAAATGTATCCCATGTAGGCATGTATCTACTAGTAATAATATACTGATAGTAGAATACTAGTGAAGCTCAATGAATATAATTCGTGTGATCACCGTACCTCTCCGGCCAAGTTAAAATCCTTTCGGTGTTGTAGATATGCTTGTCCAGGCTCCCTTCTGGCACAAGCTCGTAGACGAGCAGCAGGCCCTTGCGACTATCACACCAGCCTAACAACCGTACAAGGTTTCGATGCCTGAGCTGGCTAATGATCCTTACCTCTGCCTCGAACTCCCTTCTCCCTTGGCATGACGAATCCGAGGAGAATACCTTTATCGCCACAGGAACACCGTCCGGATGGTCGTCACTCCGTAGAAGACCCCGGTAGACTTGTCCAAAACCACCTCGCCCCAGCTTCCCCTCCTCGACGAAATCACCCGTGGCGTCGACGAGATCGCGGTACTGGAACCTCTTGGGCCCAATCACCCCTCTTTCGAGCTCGTCTCCGTCTTCGTGTTTCTCCTCGGAATCGCTGCCGTTAGTGGCTCCTTCGTCTCTGAGCTTTCTCCTGGGTTTCTTCATCCAGAGCCATAGGATCAAGCCAGAAACGGCACATGCAATGACTACTGGAGCCAGTATCATGACCAACAATTTCTTGGAAGGCTCCGTTTTGGTGTGTGGAATTGGAGGAGACTGTGGTGCTGGCCCATATGCAGGTGGTGGTGCTGGTGCCCTCGGTTGGAGAGTTGAGGTGAACGACCAGGAAAGTACCTGATGCAGCTCGGCAGAAAATCCGGTGGTTGCAGAGAATCCCACGGCCACCTCCTCCGGCAAGACATTTCTAAGGTCGACGGTAGAAATGACTTGGTAAGACAAAGTAGCGTTAACGTTCAGATCCACCAACAACAACATTGTGCTGTTATCGTAGCTGACCGTGGCACGCATCGTGGAACCGGTCGTGAGGTTATTTACATCCGTGCTGGCCACCGACTGGAGTGAGTTGACGTCGATGCCGACGTGCTGGTATTCACTGTCGTTCCACTCAGGGTTCTGGAAGATGTCGAACTCGACGGCTACGGTGCGATACTGAGGAGGCAAGGGATTGAGAAAGTGGAAGACACCGAGGCTACCGCCGCCGCTGTAGGTTTGGTTCCTCGGCGCCGGCGGGTATTGCGTGAGGAAGAAGGTCATCCCATCGCCAGGCTTATAATCTGTGCTCATTTCGTCAATCATGATCTGGAAGGAGAAGGAGGTGGTGAAGCTAGCAAGCTCACCTGTGGCCTTGTCCCAGAGAGGCACTGCCTCAGGCTTGTACCAGATCAAACCTATGCTATCGTTGATGTTGCCCGTGCGGTCGGCCTTTGTTAGGTCGATCATGCCAGGGCGGAAGAAAGCGTCCAGATCGCATTGGAGGGTTGCGCCGCAGGGCGACGTGGTGGAGTCGGAGAAGTTGAGATCGAATGAGACTGAGGTAACAAAGGGTATGTGGTTGCACAGCGTCAGAAGGTAGCAGAGGGAGAGGAGGACAGCCAAGGGGACGGCCATTGTCGTTGGTCTTGGTGAAGACTGGAGGTCTGGAGCATACTTTGGTGGATGGCTCTCGGTGCAATATATAGGATGTAGCTAAATTATGGTCCCTGTTTTTTAATGTCTCTTGCATATCAGATCTGTCCACGGGCTGTTTAATTCTTCATACTCCCAGTATACTAGCTACTACTATTATTCTTTTTATAGACATTAAGGTTGAGATAAAAAGTAACTGTGATTGGTTGACAAAGAAACTTATTAAGTGAAAAATTAAAAATATGCATGGTTACTGGGCCCGTTCTTTTCTACGCAATAGCTACTGGGCGGCACGCTTTCAAAGCCGTTGAACAGTGTTTTCTATAAAAAAAACAGCTTTCTATATATGAGCGTATTGTAAAAAGTCCAAATTAATCTGTTTTTCAAATGTATAACAATCAATACGTAATTAGTCATCTGCAATGCAAATGTGTTCGGCCAACCCAATTTATTACTACCTTCATCATAGATATCGCGTTATAATAGCTATATTCTGGGAAAGATGTATTAGTTATGAATGAGCCTAAGACAAATTTATATAGTAGAAGTAGTTATAGTACGTCCAAGATATTATCTTGTGGAGTATATCTCTGATTAATATAAGATGGAGAAAATATCTCATGGAGTTAAGTCCAATATTCCTTTCCTCTCTATTGGAACTAGCTACTGGCCACTAGGCCAGTAGTTTATTGTTTATTCAGCTTTTATGGTACTCACCCTGTCCACGTTTGATGACCATATTACATGGTTGCACCGAGACTAAGGGCAAGTGCAATAAGACAAATATATTTACTATTAGCCGAGTAGTTTGCACAGCTGAAAGAGAGAGAAAGTAAGAAGAGAGAAGCATCGTCGATTAAAGGGTCGACCGCTAAGCACGGGCGCCAAGGCACCGGGCCCATGCAACTATCCCATTGATTAGACGGTGATTAACAGAAGAGGGTAATTGCTGGGCCCATGTAAATAATTAACTAATAAAAGAGATTGAGAGGGGAGAGAGAAAAGTTCATATATGTTAGGAGTAGCTATTAGATGATTGCTTACTGCATTATTGCTTTTGCCCTAAGGCTAGAAAAAAAGTCCATTAAATCTTCATTGATCTAGCTGTATCGCCACTTCGTGACGTGCGCATGGCACTTAATGGTGTACGGCACCGCTACTCAGGCCAACGAACAACGACACGACGCCTCTGTACCCGGATCTGTGGTCGCATGCAGGGACTTCAGATTTGCATGCACTTGCATTAAAATGAACAGATGCCTCATCTTGGAGCTAAATAGGTTGATCAATTGTAGACAAGGCAAAACAACTTATACACTGATCAAACATAGATGAAGGGAGCAACATATTGAGGACAAATATTACTATATTAAATATTAAAAATCAAATAAAGTAAATCTTATTTTAACAAAATTATAGAAAGTTTTCAAAATATCAGACCATTTAGTAGCTTGGGAATCACACCATTTAATAAAGCATTAGCTAAAAAGAACAGGACAATATAGTAGCAGGAATCTGAAAAGAACAGGGCAACTACTCATCAGGCTGTCCTAGATATTAATCATTCCACTTGCATGTGTGAGGTTAATTGACCTTGAGTCAACTCGTCAATGCCGCGCTTGGTATACAAAAATAACGGGTCCCTCCCCTTGAACAAATCAAAGTTTGATGAGATTAAATTGATGAGTGGCCACGTAAAATCTCATCATCTATCTCGAATGTTTTTTTCTAGATCAATTCAATAATTTGATTCTATGTTTTGGAGAGAGCCTGGTCAAACTGAATCAGAACTAGTGACAAACAGACAGAGTCTTCGGACGCCTAAGCTTGGCAATATCCCCGCTGAGGGTGGGGGCGGGGGCGGGGGGAGTTTTCACCCTGCGGGGGATAGAGGCCGTGACCCCAGGCATTTCCGAGGGCGGGGGTGAGGGAAGAAAAGCATCCGTGGGGTACCCCACGGGCCCCCGAGATACATATATTTCTCTCATTTTACCGCATTTGAAGCGCATTTGGACCAATAATCGATCCATATATATATAGTACAAATCCTAACATTTCACATGCAACCCATTCCCCTCCCTAGCCGCCCTTATCCACTTGCACAGGCGGCGGTTACGCGACCTCCATGCCGGTGAGGCCTCTACACCAAGGAGCATGTGCCCCTCGACGGCACGACCTCTCAACGCTCGCACGCCGCACGCTATCGAAACCTCCATGCCGGCACAAACTCTCCACGCCGACGCGCCGCCTGCCGTTGAGACTTCCACGCGACTGCGTGGCCCCTCGCCGCCAAGACCTTGTGGGCACGCCGTCGCGAACTCCTGCAAGCCGGCAAGCCGCCCCTTGCCGTCAACTCCTCCACACCGGCGCATTGACCCTCGCCGCCGTGAACTCCTCAACGTTGACACGTCGACCCTCGCCGTCGTGAACTCCTACGCGCCAGCGCGTCGAACTTCACCGCCACGAACTCCTCAACGCCAATGCATCGACCGTCGTTGCCGCAACCTTCTCCACGCCGGCGACTCGCTGCGACAACCTTCTCGCCATCCCTCTTTGCCGCAACCTCCAACCATCGGTTTCCGTCGTCACCGTGTCAGTACTCCATACAAGGCCCCAGACGGGGTGCGGGGCCCTATGGATTCGGGGTCAGGGGAGAGTTTTACCCCGTTCTTCGCTTCGGGCTAGGGTGGGGGAAGAGTTCGGGAGTCAGGCCGGGGGCGTTCTTAGTCCACCCAGCCCCACCCCACCCTATTGCGAAGCCTAGGGACGCTAGCTAGATAGATAAAAGCACATAGAAATGAGCAAATGATCTTTGATATGAAACGCTTATATGGTTGCTTTTAATTTGAGAGGATTGCTAATTTAATCGAATATTGTGATATTTAATACAAAATAGTATGCCTACTGGTTGAAAGTTTAGAAGCGAAATAACTATGTGGTGGCAAAGCCAGGAGAAATATAAGTAAACAAAATTTCCATACCATTTGAGAATCATAGGGAAGCTACCATCTTATGCTGGCTTCATTGACTTGACTTGTCAGCAAGGATCCCTACCTTTTCAAATCATAGGGACCTATTATTTCCAATACTATTTTCAAGGCAAAACCGTAGGGCAAGTTTAGTCCTCAACGAACTATTTTCCGTGGAACTTTCGCCATAAAACAGCATAGAGAACTGATTTCCCTACTAGTTTTGCGTCATTCCCTACTTAAAAAAAATGCCATAGGGAGCATGTACACTTCTACTAATATATGTTTAAAGCATATTTTACACTACTAATTAATAAAATCGTCTGTACAATCCACATATTTGGAGACTAGCACATATAATGATGGTAATATAGTCTCTGCCCTGGAAAGCAGATAACTGCCAGAGCGACAAGAATTACATTTACTCACAAACAATAGATCAATTAACAAATGACCCAGAGGACCGTGTTGTCGTTGTATCCGACGTGAGGACGCCATTTCCCGAGAATGTGCCATCCGTGACCCCGCTGTAGTAACCCCCAACGGCAACGTCTATCGGAGGTTGTGAGCACTTGGACCTGTATATCTGCCTTGAGAGATCTGGTAGCCTTGCATCATCTGACTGCAATACGTTCATAGCACGTGCGATGGATGGGCGCTCTCTGAGATCAGGATGGGCACACCATAGGCCGACAACCAAGACACGCTCCATTTGCCACTCATCGATCGTGGCACCGCCACCGCGTAGCCGCTCGTCTGCCGCATCAAGGATGGAGTTTTGGCTGTATAGGTTCCACACCCACTTGAGCAGCACAAAGCTCGGCTCATCCTCAAGCAGGACAACAGGTGGCTTGGCACAGACGATCTCAAGAAGAACAATGCCAAAGCTATAGACGTCGGATTGAGTGCTTGGTTTGCCCGTGATCACGAATTCTGGGTCGATGTAGCCAGCTGTGCCAAACACTGATGTGGTAGCCTTCCACGCTTTGCCGTGGTCAACAAGTCTTGCCAGCCCAAAGTCTCCCAGCTTGGTATTGTATGATGAGTCAACCATGATGTTGCTTGGTTTGATATCTCCGTGCACAACACATTGCTCCCACTCTTGGTGAAGGTAACACAGTGCTGCTCCTAATCCCATAATGATCTTGTACCTGTATGTATCAATGAAGGAACACCTATTAATTACCAAAGCAGGTAACTATAGATATAGGGCCCGTTAGGTACAGGTCCAACTCCCAGATTCTCGTGTAGTAGATCCAGAGTTGTACCAAACGTTTTATAGATCCTGCAAAATATAAAGTAAAGCTATAACTCTACTCCTAAAATTTACAATACGAGGATGGAGCTGCATTTCTCCAGTTCCTCGACTCCACTCCATACTCGAAATAGGAGTTGTACCAAACGAGGCCATAGTGTGATCCATTCCATTTTAGAAGTATAGTAAAGTTTTAAAATAAAGAAAATACCATAATTTAAAACAAAACTACGATACTTCCTACTGACTTGCTCCTTCATTGAATACTATAAACCATTTTATGTTTGTCCTAAGTTAATTATTTTAATGTTTAACAGAATTATAGGAAACTTTAGCACCATTCCAACCCATAACAAATATACTATAAAAATATCTTCAACAATTAATTTAATGAAAATTATTTAGGGAAATAAGTATGAGAGTATCAAGGATGGTGGAATCAATTGATATACAGTTGACCAAAGGATCTAATAAACAGACAATTAAAAAAGAACAGTTCGATCATGGGACGAATTTTTACCTCTCTGACCAGGTGAACAACCTGTTGGCATCATAAATATGTTTATCTAGGCTTCCTCCTGCCACAAGTTCGTAGACAAGCAGAAGCCCCTTGCGGCTATCACACCAACCATGCAGCTGCACGAGGTTCCGATGCCTCAGCCTGGTTATGATCCTCACCTCGGCCTCGAACTCCCTCCTTCCCTGAGAGGTCGAGTCCATAGAGAACTTCTTGATGGCCACCTCCTGACAGGGATGAAAATGGACTGAAACATTATTTTTCTTAATAATATTTACGAATAAGTCTTGGTAGGGTCGAAGAGTTTCTCGCATGCCCACGAGTTTTCTATTGAACTCTTTTGTTTGTGCCACTTAAATTTGCTATATCCCTTGTATATCACTTTATGCCTCTGAGTTTTCACCTTCAACCCCTCTACAATTATTCTATTACTTCAACCCCTCTACAATTATTCTATTAGTTGACCGCTAAGTAACTGTTAGATTTTTCATCAAAATGACTATATTGCTCTTATCTTGTATCTATGCTAAAGACTTTATAAACATCAATCTCAATGTAAAAAAGAATTGAAATCACAATAAAATTAAATTAGACATAATTATTTGACTTAAAAATTTTAAATAGATTTAAAAAATGTTATGAAATGCACACAATATTCCTAAGAAAATTCAAAAAATTGGTTGTTTATGTTTAAATCCAATACAAATATTTGTACATATTTCATTAAATAAAATTTAACATTTATTTTAAAGATTAAATTAAAATTTTAAACTGGTTTGTCAAATAATTATGTGTTGTTTTGTTTTGTTAAAATGAATCTTTTTCACATTTAATAATTGTATTTTTCTTAAAAAGCAAGCACATAAGTATGTAATAGATAGTAAGGGTAATATTTTTAGTTTGAAAAAAATTTAATGGTCAACTAACAGAAGGGATGGATGAAAATAAAAACTTAGGGGCATGTTTTTTAAGCAAAACATGGTGAGGGAGGTCCCGACGGTTAAATTTTTTTATATAGAGAGAAAGGTGATATATGTACACAGGGGGTAAAAAAGGGAAGAAAAAGAAAAAGAACAGAAGTATTACAAATGGTCACCATGATTGAACAAAAGGACGATGACTGAGCCTAGGTAAATGTATGCAAAACTCAGGGGTATGTTAGGGATTGGACAACTTACATTGACATGGAAATGATTGAAAGAAAATCTGTGGACATGTAAGAAAATTCTTATAAATTTAACTATTTAGTGGGGATTTCAATACGACATAGAAAGAAATAAGAAATCAATAAATTACAGAATGGTAATGGTCAAAATGGATACTACTTTTATATTTTTATTTTTTGAAATGATATCAGTAATGTCTGTAAATTTTCATACCATTTTTATCCCTGCTTCGTGGAGACCATTGTCGACAGCGAGGTGACCCAGGTAGACGTGGCCAAAGCCGCCTTGCCCGAGCATCTCCTCCTCTGCGAAGTTGCTCGTCGCCGCGGCTAGTTCGTGGTACTTGTACCGTCTTGGTGCTGAGCCGGTCACGGCTCTCTCCAAGTCGGAGTTGCCGTGGTGCCCGTCGGACTCGCTGTCATTGTTGTGTGAGTTTTTTCGGCGCTTCTGCCACCAGAGCCACAGAAGCACAGCGGCCACGACGCACACCACGACTGCAGGACCTACTGCCATGCCGATTGTTTTCGTCGGGGTGTTAGTTTTGGGTTGATCTGGGGTTATCGGGGGTTGGGCATGTGGCGGTGTCTCCGGTGCTCCTTGAGGAGAAAGTATTACCGGTACTGGTGGTTGGGCAGTCGGTGATGCTGGCGCCGGTGGCTGATAACTAGGTGGGCTTGGTGTTGGTGCTGGTGCTGGTGCTGGTGCTGGTATCGACGGTGGCGCCGATGGTTGTGAACTTGGTGCTTCATCTGATAGTAATGATGAAGACGATGGTGCAAACTCTTGATAAGATTGATATTCTGCTGGCGTCGGTGGCGATGCCATGGGAGACGATTAGATGAACGGCCAAGATACAGTAGTCAGCCTCCGGCCGGACGCCCGGCCCCTTCCTCCGGCGAGTCTATGATCCAATTGTTGATGATGGTCTGAAGTCGAGAACTCGAGATCTTTCTTGGTGTAATAGGGAAGAATGTAGTCCTACGAGGCTACGACCAACATATGTGACGAGTTTAATTGGCTTTCATCGCCTCTGTCACGCACGCGTGGCCTATTCCACCAGCTCCGGTTGTTTTCACCTCGACTATTTGTAGCTAGGCAGGAGAATCCACATAAATGGACGAATGTGAAAGCGTATAGGAATTAGTATGGAGAATTATTGGACGTGTATACTACGTATATGACTGGTGTTACCGAGAGAGTGTGTCATTGCAGTGTGTTAATTAAGCATGATTCGCCGAAGGTATCAGTAAATTTATACTCGTGAAGTCGTGATAAATCATGTTATGTCCTTTCTGACTACAAGTAGTGTAACTTAGAAATTAGCAGCCAGACGTGTGCACTGATAGAGCTCTCTTATGACTATAGTTTTCAATATCACGACTAATATTTTAATAGAAAAATTATAGGTTAAACATTTGTCCTAACAAAACAAAATATGACATATAAAAAAGGACGGAGGGAGTATTTACATTGTGGGTGGCCAATTAGGTTCGCTGGTTTTTGTACAGGTTGTGGCCTCGCCTCGCCAGCAGTTGAAAAACCCTATGGTATTACAGGTGTTAATTTTTTCTTTTACAAAATTGATTAACGTCTAAGAAATTTCATTTAGAATAGAACTAAAAATTCTACTTACTTTTACCAATTAAGACAGAGTACAAAAGCAGCACCGGTGATCACTCTATCATTGCAACTTTGTTAGTGTAGCCATGCATGAGCGCAAGAACCTTCAGCATGCAGTTTAGCCAAGAAATCAAGTAGTGGCCTCGTATGTGTCGAACAGTTCCTGCAATTGCTTGGAACGAATTCTTTAGTACTAGCATTTTATTTGGTCGATTTTGTCGATCAATTCCTGGGTTGCTACTGTACATGATCTAACAAAAATCGGGTGGTTGTTGACCTTGAGTCAACTCATCAATGACATAATTTTCTTCTCAACCAGCTACCAAGACAATTCTATGCTGGGACACGCAGTAGCAACGGTCCTTCTCCTTGAACAAATCAAAGATTGATGCGTTTGATTGATGGGTGCCCAACCACCGGAACATATCCGGTGAAAACAACCTAAGTATTATAATTTGTGAAAATCATATGTAAAAGTTTTGTATATTTATGAAAAAATTACTATAGATAGGTGTAAGTATGAAATACATTAAAAATTTAAGTCCAAATTCAACTTTATTTGGGAGTAAAAAAAGAAAAAATTTCGGTAACCAGTGTCTGTTACTATTTACTCGAAATTTATCTGTTTTTTCTACTTCCAAATAATGTAGTATTTGGACTTGAACTTTTTTATGAATGAATTTCATACTTACACCTATCTATACCTATCTATAGTAATTTTTTTCATAAATTTACAAAACTTTTCATATGATTTTTACGAGTTTTCAACACTTAGCTTGTTTTTATCAGATATGTCCTCAACGACACAAAACGCCGGACAGATAGGACAGCTCTTATTACTGCAACTTGGTGAGAGCAAGAGGAGATTAGTGAAGATCGAAAACAAACTTACACGATCGGCAGGCTCTTTTCAAGTTGGTTCAATAAGTTGTATGTAGAAGGCAGAGTTGGGCTATGTCTACGACAAGTAGGATGGCTTGTTGGGATGAAAGCCAACTTTTGTCTACCAAATTTTGACAACTTGAAGTAGAGTTGGGCTATGTCTACGAAGTAGTTATATTTTAAGATAAATTTGAATTGCTCAGGTAGTTATATTTTGAAATGGAGGGAGTATATTCGTATTGGGCCCATCGGGAATTCATGGGTCCGTGGGCCAGGCTAGCTATCAAGCTATGTGGCTTAGTGTGACGGTCACACTGTGACCCATGAACCACAAAATTCAAAGTTTGATGTTGGCCAATGTTGGCTCAACCCGGTATGCTGTCTTGCCTGGCCTGATGGCTGCTGACACCGCGGCCCACATATCACTATCCTAATGGCCGTCAATCTAAGCAGTGAAAGTAGGAAACTTTCTTACAGATTAAGCCACATCATGAAAACACTAATAGCCACTAGATGTAGCACCAAAATAAAATACACCGTTGGATATAGTCAAGCCGAAAAAAAAAAGTCATCAAGACTAAGCAGTCTTCATAAGCAGTCTAGAAGAGGTCTTTGCAATCAAGTGAGAAAAGATTTGGTTAGTATTAGGTAGAATAGTACTTCCAGTCTCACAGGACCACTTTTCTTAAAAATTATTGGTTAATTATTTGGTTCGTTCATAAGATTTGTTAGGAATACATGTATTTTCAATGACATGTGGCTAGGCTACATGGTGTATGCGAAAATATATTTCTGTTGTATGCAGCCATATGTACTAGAGCTGAAAGTGTTCCCTAAGTTTGGTGAAACGGATAGGTGATGATGGGGTATTGTGGTAAGGACCAAGCTCGGTCAATTAATTGAATATATATTCTTCTTTCATAATGTCACGTCTTATAATTTTAAAAAATAAATTTAAAATAGAATCTCATAACATATATTGCAATGCATATATCAGCCAAGTTGGTGAAACGGATAGGTGATGATGGGGTATTTGTGGTAAGGACCAAGCTCAGACAATTAATTGAATATATATTCTTCTTTCATACTGTCACGTCTTATAATTTTAAAAAATAAATTTAAAATAGAATCTCATAACATATATTGCAATTCATATATCAGCCAAGTTGGTGAAACGGATAGGTGATAGTGAAAAGATGAGAAGGTGAAGATGGGGTATTTGTGGTAAGGACCAAGCTTGGACAATTAATAGAATATAAATATATTCTTCTTTCATATTGTCACGTCTTATATTGAAAAATAAATTTAAAGTGGAATCTCATAACATTGCAATTCATATATCGGTCGTTTCTTATACAGACATTTGTAGTCGTGCAACTTTAAAAAAAGTTTAAAATAAAACGCCGTTGCCGGGGATCGAACCCGGGTCACCCGCGTGACAGGCGGGAATACTCACCACTATACTACAACGACCTCGCTGACAATATTTTGTGCTGTAAGATTCAAACTCCTCATCTACGGAGTGCCTGAATGGCTGAATGTATACCGACTGTACGAAATTGTGGGCTCTGAGGTCATTACTTCCTCCAATCTTTAGGCCCTTTGATTAAAAAAAAATTAAAAAGGAAATATTGAGTACTCTACAGTAATTTTTTTCTATATAGTCCTTTGAAATAAATAAAGGATTCGAGATTCATATAATCTAGTATGAAATTCATACGGAATGATTCATTGTTTGTATATTTTAAATGAAATTTTCCAAGAGCTCCAATATTTTGGAAAAATTTCTTATGAGTACCTCTTATCAAACGATCATTCCAGTGAAAATCATATGTTTTTTCTAGGGGTGAAAGCGGTAACGGAAATTCCCGATTGACTATCAATCGTTTCCAAAAATTACCGACCGGAGGAAATGAAAATGGTTTTAACGGAAACGATAAATAGAAATGGTAAATAATACGGAAATGGTATAAAAATGGTTTTGCTAATTAGTGACCGTTTTGTTAGTAAACAGTATTATTTCGGTAATTACCGTTTATGTATAAGGAAAAATACCGTTTTTCGTAAACCTAACCCGAAGACCCAATTTGTCAGCTATGATTCCTCCTACATAGTGATAACCCATGTGTCCTCATGCTGCAGCCCATAAGCTAGAAGTGTAAAGGGCATCAGTCACCTACAGGCTACACACGTTTATTGATTCACATGTATACATATTATGTTAATATCAATCAACACAATGTTTAGAGTCTTCCGAAATGAATTATCGATTTAGAGTCTTCCGACCGTTACCCACATATTTCCAACCGAATAATTCTATTTCTGATATTCCTGTATTTCTGATACCATTTTCATTCCAGGCTTACCGTTTTTGATTCCGTCCCCGATAAACAATACGGATGTGATAATGGTTTGCCTGTTTACCGACCATTTCTGACCATTTTCATCCCTAGTTTTTTCTATTCTTCTGTTTCAAAGGGATCTTGAATGTTTTTTAAACACAATATAAACACAGGAGCCCACATATGTACGCAAAATCACTCCTATAAACGCAAAGTCAGTATATCCTGAGATTGACGAAGTCACCATAGGTATCTCGCTGTCGACGGGTACATCGTCCACTGAAAAAATATTAGTTGTAAATGCGAGCATTGTCAAATAACTCGGGTCTAGATACTTAACCAGTTAAGTCATGCCCCCTTCATAAGAGATCTTACATGTTTGGTCATACAAATAAAATAAAATGTGGTATTATAGGTATGTAGGTTATCGACTATCCAGTGCTTATCTTCATCTCCAAAAGATATCCAGCTCCTCTACCTTTAGAGGTAAAGTCATGTGGTGACTTTACCCTCCATCCACCGTTGATTTCTCATCCAACGGATTAGATTGGATATGACTTTAACTTGAAGAAAAATTGGTGAAGAAACATCCTCCATTGGATGAGAAATCAATGGTGGATCAAGGCTAAAGTCATCACGTGACTTGACCTCCTAAAGGCAGAGGATCCAAATCCTCCAAAAGCATTGTCTTCTTCAGTAGCTTTCGAGATTTATGGGCATTCTGACATCTCTGAGGTCAGTGACATAGTCCCTCTATCTTTAAGTTAGAGGAACATCTTTCGTTTAAATGGAGGTGCTGCTACTGGATGTAGTATCATCTATCTATGGGACTGTAGCCCATGGTTTCCTTTTCTTCAGAACGAGAAGCAACAAAAATCTATGGGTGTAGTGCCCACGGTTTGAAACCTAAAATTTGTACCCCACGGCGAGACATGCAGTGTCACAAAGTACCATGTTCTCTCTGGCAAATTTGCCATCTTCTAATGCTAGTATGCCTCCAAATACTTTTGATAACCAAGCCATAAACAAAATAAATAATAACTTCCTAATTTTCTGAATAAGACGAACAATCAAACTTCACGAACAAATACTCAAAACGACAAAGGACGGAGGCAGCAGATCAGAGATTTACTGATAAAAAACCAGGATCAGTAAGAACATCAGTACAACACAAACTGCGTCAGCCATGGCCTCCTTTGGATGCTCTCTGTCCAAGAACATGAATGATATAGAAAAAGGAAGGAATCTTGCAGAAGTGCCGAAGGAAAAAATACATGTGGACCATGATTATTCCAAGATTGATCTTGAAGCTCGAGACATGTCTGGAGATATTTTCGCCATTGGGGTGTGCAGAATAATGCGGGTTTTTGCGACCTCAGGAGCATCAACAAGAAGGATGCTTTGATCACAATAATAAATCAGTGCTCATCGAATTCCTGCAAAGTTCCCGCGAATTTCCTTCATTTTCAGGCATACAAGGATATTTATAGGTTCTGAATGTCTGGTATGACCGTATGAGAAATGAAGATTTGATTTTAAATAATAGAACAATGCGTCTTTGCAAGTTGCATCTAATAATGTCTTATCGAAACATTCTACCAATGCGTATTAGCTGCCAACAAAAACAACTTTAAATTTTTTGGAAAACAATTTTAAATTGCTCAACTTTAAACTTGAACCGTAGTATTAAGGATGAGAGATCGGAGACGTCTTTGTTACTCAGTTTTTTCCACATTGTAAGGGCCCTTGATTCACAAGATTGTGAAATTGGAGAAATAGAAAAAAACATTGTTTTGACAAGAATACAAAATATATGATTGCAAAAGACAAGAAAAATACAGTAATTATCTTTTGATAAAGCCACGAGAAAAACATTGGAATTTGAGGCAAGAGAGACTTATGGGCATATTTCCATGACGTTGAACCTCATGTTAAAATTTCTCGATAACTTACACGTATTACCACATTCTATAAGATTGAATAGTGTGTAATCATTTGTTTCAAAAGACTGTTCTGAAAAATTCCTACCTGATTGAACTACTACAAAATTCATTTGATTTTTCTTCAATTAAAATGGGCCTAAGAGGTTTTAGCTTCTTTTCTCACTTAGATCCAGTAACATTCATATCAATCTAGATTTCTAGACATATAAATGAAGCATATGCATTGGTTTATGCAAAAATCTATTTTAAAGCTAAAACCCCTTGCAATATGAAACATAGGGAGAATGTTTTAATTCAAGACACTCTAGCTTTGCAAAATTCCAATAAAAAATATCCGTGCAGTCGATTCTCAGGAAGCATGCTACCATTATAACTTGATCTTATAAACACAAATACACAATCTAATTGGACTCTAGTTGAACAAAATCATATGATGGGTTTGTACTTTCAAGGCTGTTTAACAACTTTCATCATACTTTTTTTAATAATGGAAAAACATTTGCATTCCCAAAATAGAGTTAAAACATTGTTTAGTACCATCCAATCAAAGATTCAATATCTTAGTTTGAATGTTAGGCACCTTTTGCACTGAGTTGTTTAGGCCCTGTTTAGTTCGCAAAAAGAAATTTTTTAGGCCCTGTTTAGTTGAACAAAATCATATGATGGGTTTAGGAATGAACATTGAAAGAGATACAAAATGTTGTCCAGAATTCAAGTAAAAAAAATATGGATACACACACCAATGTGTGTATTCCCACACAACACACAGTCACACACATCACATATGTGCATGTCTGACAAGGAACTATTTCAGCAAGACAACCGGACATGGAACCAGGTGTACATGTTAGATAACTATTTTTGTTGTGCAAGACGCCAGAAAGCATGCGTATGCAAGGACATCTCACATGTGCTGCAAGCTATTAACCACCAGTGGCGAATCATGCGGGCAGGGCATGGTCCAAGATCCAGAAAGGCAGGGGAGCTATCTTAAGAATCGGACAAAAACACCAAAGAAATGGCTGTATTTTGTACCACGATGCAAGCTGGGAATGGAACAGACTAAAAATTTCTTGGTAATGGTAGATCTGTAGACCATGTTCAAATCATGATATGCAGAAACAGACTATAAAAATTCCTTGGTAAAGGTAACCCATAACACTAACCTGAAGTTAGTGTGCAGTAATGCACAAACAAAGAGATGAATGACCGCAAAACCTTATTGGAGAATTGTGAAGGTTTGTTAGATTAATTTAACATAAAGTTTCAAATCTGATAGGAGTATTTCAAAAAATCCACGACCCTTCAGAACTTGAAGCAACAAGACAAGTAGCTACGTGACCTATGCACTATTTGAACAGGCAATTTTAGAGACATGAACTGGCAGATATGAGATATAAAGATTATAAAAGGTAGATATTGGAGGAAAAAGGACATATATATGAACTAGAATTCCAATAGACAAGAGGTCTCCAATGTACAAATCCAATCGGCTGTAGCTATAGAAAAAATTACCGGTGTATCAGAAAACATTACCAACCATTCATTAAGCTTACAATTTCATCAACTTCAACCATCCACAATCTGGGCATGCAAGCAAAATGAATTGGATATAAATTTAAGCCACGAGTTCATAATGCAAGTACTGTAGATATAGTTACCATAATAATACGAAGAATCGGACACATTCTAATACATGAAGAACAGGTAGACAAATGAAGCATGAACCCACTCTTCAACAGCAAAGACAGTCACTTGCCAACACGAAAAATCCGATCCAACTCCAATGGGTAAGGATAAAAAGATCAATCTCCCTACACAATAAAGAAGCATTGAGGTGATTGAATGCACGCAAGGCTTAACACAAAGCAGTTGCCTCAGGCTCCAATTGATCCCCCTTCATCCATGGGTGTTCACAGCCTCCCAAACCAAATTCTTCGGTGCAGCACCGCTGGTAGCTTTCCTGGCCTGCAATGCAGCAGCCCTCAATGTCTTCCATGTCAAAACATTTGCACCCCAGAATGAGGCAGCAGCATACGGCAGCCCATGCTTCTTGCAAAGGTCGCGCACGAACGGCGCAACCTTCCTAAGGTGGCATCGCGGGAGGCGAGGAAACAAATGGTGCTCGATCTGGAACTGCAGACCACCATGGAACCAATCCATCCAAGGCGCGCACAGAACGTCGAGCGTGCCAGCCGTCTGCTTCTCGAACCAGTCATTCCCCTTCGGCGGCCCGACATACACCTCCGACGAGAAGTGATTCAGGCAGAACTGAACATGCTGAATCCCAGTAATCACAAAGCTCGCAACCACAAACGCCACCCTCTCCCACCAATTCGGCAGGCAAGACACCAACATCGGGTACCAAATCCAGAATGCCGCAACACCAGCAATCTCCAGCCCCCTCTGCGGAATCTTCCTCTTGGACATCAACAAGAACAGCGCCGACTGCACGAGAAGATTAATCCTCGCGAAGCACATCACCGGGTAGAACGTCCAATGCTGGTAACTAATCAAAAACTTAGACGCCGCATCAAACACCAATGTACGCTCATAAAACATCGACCACAACCCAAACAGCTTCGACGACACAGCAAACAACGGCATGTGCTGGAGATCAGGGTCATGATCAAGGCTATTACACGCAATGTGATGCGTATTATGATTACACTTCCACCACGCGATGCTGAGCCCCGTGAGGCAATTACCGGAGAGGATCTGCAGCACGCGGTCAAGCACCGCATGTCCGGTGATCCGGTGGTGGCCGGAGTCATGCCCCATCCAACCCGACTGGATCCAGATGAACCCGATTAACCCACCAGCCGCGAGATGCGCCCACGCGCTCGCGCAGGCGAGGACGAGGTAGAGCGCGGCGGAGAGGAGGAGCAGCATCCCGGCGACCTGGACCTTGGGCGTGGGGCCCACGCGGTCGAAGAGCCCCGCGGCGGTGAGCTGGGCGAGCAGGCGGCGGAAGTCGGCGGAGGCCGGGGAGACGGAGTAGTCGGCGAGGCGGCCGACGAGGAATTTGCGGAGGAGAGGGCGAGCGGAGGGAGGGTGGTAGGCGGCGAACGCGTCGGTGGCGTCCTGGCCGGCGAGGGTGACGAGCGGGGTCTCGCCGCCCGGGTGGTGGGGCACCCACGCGGTGACGTCGTAGACGTCGCCGGAGATCGAGATCCAGAGGTCGCCCGCCGTCGCGTGCTTGCGGAGCTCATCGGTGGTGATCATGCGGACGGCGGCGGCGGCGGAGGCGGTGGGGGAGGGCGGCATTGTGGTGGGTTGCGCCATGGGAGGCGGCATTGGTGGTGGATTTGGAGGAGGGGAATGTGAGGAGGAGGAGAGGAGGTGGGGAGATGGGATCTTAAAAGAGGAAGGGCGGTGCGGTTGATGCGATGGGTGGAGGGTGCTTAGCTGGTTTTTTGCCTTCGTTGAGGAGGGAGGCTGTACAGTTTTTTATTTTTTTTGCTAATAAAGTTGTTTTTTCTCTCTCCTGGAGTTTTGGAGAGAGAGAGGGACTTTCTGCAAGAGAGAGGAGAGAGAGAGGGAGGGAGAGAGAGACTGCAGGATGAGAGAAGAAACAACTTTATTATTATGGCTGTTGTGGTTTATGTGTTTTGGGATGACAGCAAGGCTAACGTTAAGTAAAGTTGTGATAAAAGAAAACTGCTTTGCTGTGATTTATGGCTGTTGTGGTTATGTTTTTAATATGGTGTGTAATCGCAGTTTGAAACCGACTGTTGTCGTTCAAGAAATCAGAGTCTTGGACAAATTATGTTATCCGACTATAATTTCAATGCGAAAATTAAATCAGTTTTTAGGAAAGAACGGGAACTGTGTGCCAATTTGCTTTTCTTTATACACCTCTGTCTTTTTTTTCTCTCTGGAAATCACAGTTTTGTTTCATTTCTCTACATGGAGATATTATGGGACATATTCTCACTTTTGTTTTTAGCAGAATAAATTAAGGAATACTATACTCTGCTGTCCAGATAAACAAGAAAAGGATGGGTGTGGGGGATGCAGAGCTGTAGCTAGGGGCAAAAGATCCAATGGAGTGATTTATATGCTTAAGAATATATCCTTTTTGATCGTTAAATAAAACCATGAGGCCGAGAAATGTAAATGTTTTTATTTTCTCAAGGACATTGGATCAAAACTAAAGACAATGGAGTAGTAGTAGTAGAAGAAGAAGAAGAAGCATGCACGATATCTGATAATGCAAACGCAAGGCAATGAGCACTTACTAAATAAATTTTGGTCAACCACTGGGTTATTTCTTCTCTTGCAGTTCATTTTGTTCAAAACCTCATTCTTTCCTTTTCTCTGTCAGCCAAGATGTGCATTGGAAGTCGACTTTGCTCAAATGCGTGTTATCTTTTCTATTTGTAAGTTCCCTATAACAAATCCGGCAAAGAGCTCTAACCACTTTTCTGACAAAAATTGAGAGAGAAAAACGACGACGTTAACGTGCAACCAGCATCTGAACGGCATCTCTTTTCGTCAACTCGACGTGATGCCCTCCTCTTCCTTTTTCTCGGCAAACACACGCGTGGTCCACAGTTGCACACGTGATGCCCATCACTTATTTTAGCAACACAGCGATCAAGCAGGGTGCCTCCTCGATGGCCTGATTTGCTTCACAAATCACAAGTGGCATGTTTACCCTCAGAATGTGATTGGTGCCCATAGATTCGTACTGCTTTGTCATGGGAAAACTGTGTGCACAACGTGGGAGCATTTGCAATCAATGGTGTATAGAAGTATAACTGTAGTAGTGATGTTATTTTTAGGTGTATACAATACCCAGTGCAGAAAAACAGCTCTTTAAAAATCTCTAATGCATTATACATCTCCTTGAAACTTGTGAGAATAGTATGTCGTGATCGCCAGGGTAAAAAAATAACAGATGACCCAGTTTGTCGAAAATTATAGTGTAAGCACCAAATATATATA
>CM002487.1:6189502-6211302 GCA_000325765.3 Leersia perrieri | reverse complement strand
TATATAGCAACAGCACTATGCCACTAGCTCCAATTGTATCATAAAGTGTTTCAGGCAATAAAGTACCACTCTAGCATCCTTATTTCGTGTTGGGGTATTCTAGCAAGACATTAGTGCTAACCTAGCAGAAACATCAGTTCCCAGCCAGAGAGCTGGCAACTTGGCAAGTGAACAGATGTACATAAGTACATAACTGATTGTCTTGACAGAACTATCACACAACACCTTCGCACACGGATGTCTTCATCCAATACCAGACATAGGCCTGAAATAATGACCCCACACCAAATTAGATATCATAAATAAATGCCATGTGGTTCTGTCTGGTGCTATAATTGTTTTTAACAAATTTTGAATTGGTTAGTTATCTTTCATACTATAGGATGATCTATATATAGCATTGAATAGAATTATGGTGTTATAAGACAAGCAACGATATACTAATTCAACGTTTGCCACTATAAAACAAAGGGCCTCATAGAGACGTGTTACAAACAAGATCAAGATTTTAGTCCAAAATGTATGCATGGCAAAACCAGACAGAGAACCAAGTTATAAAACTAAAATGGACAGCCTATTACAATAGGGAGTACGGTAATTTTAAATCAAACACTAACTTTAAAATCTGCAGAGTATAATTTGAACCAAGAAAATATTTAGCGTGGAGTCAGTAAGAGAACAACCTAGAGTCTGAGCCCTGCCATACTGTTGTGGGTGTACCGTGGTATCAATTGGGACCAAACAGTGGCGAGATGTTGTCACTTTCTAAGATTTTCCATTCTATCCAAGAAAATTAATAATTTTCTATAACAAATAATTCAGCTGTAATCTAGAGCAGGAACTATGACTGTAGACGCATGCATGCCAAAACAAAATAGTAACATAGCACGAATAATAAGGAAGCCAAAAGGATCAACAAATTTATGGAAGACAAATAGCCTAAAACCACTGCCTAAACCGAGTGCCGCTATATATTGCTCCATAATCTTGGGACAGTGAGTTTGTCTTGTGCTCAAGTTTGTTTTTTGTGTTAAGTAAAGAGATACAGTGACACCCTCGCTGATTGGTTTGTGCAAATAAAGAGCTGATAGCATGTGATTTGACAGATAACTACATGCAAATCAAATCAGAACATCTATTTACATCCCAAACACCCAACAACAATCATATATCATCATGTAGCAAGATTATAACATGTGATAATTGGTACAGTCTACAAAATTAGGCATGTCAAGAATGCAAGCATGTTCTGAAATTCCAGAAATTCTTCTAGAACAAATCTCAAACATAAAAACTCAAAACAATAAGAAAACGAAATCCTGCTAAAGTTTTGCAAGGTGGTTTTGTCACGGTAGCACGCTAAGTTGGGTATTCTTGCTGCATTTTGGAGCACGTTGACGTGTGGGACCAGTTTGTAAGTGAGAGGAGAGATCCCGAGGGTCTTTAGAAGGCCTTTCTTTCTCTAAAGGTTTTGCTATTTCTCACTCAGGAGAACCGGACGGTGAGGTGATGATTGCAACAAGATCGAGCTAGTCACTCCTCTCACTTATAAGCCACTCAACTACTCAAGCACGTCAACCCGCTCTAACGCAACAAGGATCTCTAGCTCAGGATGCCACTGTGGAAAAACTACCTTGCCAAACCACTTGGGGGGGGGGTTAATTAAACGGTATTCAAAAGGTTAGGGGACTTTGGGGGGGGGGTTAATTAAACCGTATACAAAAGGTTAGGGGGTGAAATGACTGGTTTGAAAGTTTGGGGATTAAGTCATCAACCTGCAATAATTTGGGGGTTATGTAGACTTATTCTTTCATTAAAAATGATTTATTTCTGCATATTAATGTTGCCTTGGTAGCATTGTGAGATTGTGGTTTTAGATCACCAAAGTAAATGAATGTAAACCAAAATGAATCATTAGGGAAACTTTGTGCACATTGTCATATGTTCAAAACGTGTCATAGGTAACCTAACAAATTCAATATGTGAAGATTCATGGGTGCAAGGTTACTCTAGCAACTGCATGGCAGAGCCACAGTAATTCCATATCTTATGAAATAAAACAGGATATAACACAAAGCAGCTAAAAGCCGTGTACCTATCTCTGTGTCCTTCCGTGCACTTCAAAAGCACCCAGGGATTAGCTCTAAGTGAAAGCTGCTTCAGTGCTGTGCCCACTGGATACTCTTGAGGTCAATTCCTGCCTTGGCCATCTCATATAGTGGACTCATGTCGCGGAGCTTCTTCACCTGATGCACGGTGAGCTCAATTGCTCTGTCAACCTCTTCCTCAGTGGTAAAGCGGCCAATGCCAAAGCGAATAGAGGTGTGTGCCATGTCCTCTTCTACACCAAGTGCCCGCAGCACATAAGAAGGCTCCAAGCTGGCACTGGTGCAGGCGCTACCACTCGACACAGCCACCTCCTTCAGACCCATCAGCAAGCTCTCCCCCTCAACATATGCAAATGACAGGTTCAGGTTTCCAGGGTACCTATGCTCCATGCTTCCATTGATAACAATATCATCAACCTGTCCACGGATACCATCAAGCAGGCGCTGCTGCAACATCGAGGCTCTCCTGTGATCATAGTCCATCTCTTTCGCCGCAATTTCACAGGCAGCGCCAAATCCAACAACAAGAGGCGTCGGCACCGTGCCACTGCGAATTCCACGCTCCTGGCCACCACCACTCATCTGCGGCTCCACACGGATGCGTGGGCGACGACGCAGATAGAGAGCACCCACACCCTTCGGCCCATAAATCTTGTGCGCAGACAAAGACATGAGCCCAATCCCCATCTGATTGACATCAATCGGGATCTTCCCAAGCGCCTGTGCAGCATCAGTATGGAAAGGCACACCCTTCTCCCTGCAAATTCGACCAATCTCCTCAAGCGGTTGCACAACCCCAATCTCATTATTCACCGCCATAACCGACACAAGCCCAGTATCAGGACGAATCGCGTCGGCGAGCTGCGCGACATCGACGAGCCCATCGGACCGCACGGGGAGGTAGGTGACCTCGAACCCCTCCTGCTGTAGATACCTGCAGGAGTCGAGGACGCACTTGTGCTCGGTCTGTGTGGTGACGACGTGGCGGCGGCGGTCGCGGTAGAACCTCATCATGCCCTTGACGGCGATGTTGTTGCACTCGGTGGCGCCGGAGGTGAAGAAGATCTCCCTGGGGTCGGCTCCGACGAGGGAGGCGACGCGGGCGCGGGCCTCCTCGACGGCGGCGTCGGACTCCCAGCCGTAGAGGTGGGTGCGGGAGTGGGGGTTGCCGTAGCGGGAGAGGTAGAATGGGAGCATGGCGTCGAGCACCCGCGGGTCGACGGGGGTGGTCGCCTGCATGTCCATGTACAGCGGCCGACCCGAGATGCGGACTCCCTTGATCGTCACCGCCTCCTCCTCCGCTGCCGCCGGCGCCGCCGATGCGGCGGCAGTGGAGAGGGCGCGGGTGGGGGAGCCGCGGGGGCGGAGGAGGATGGGGAGGAGGCGGCGGGAGAGCGACATGGGTGAGGTAGGGTTTGGGGGAGGGGAGATGCGGCGGCGGCGGAGAGGGGAGAGAGAGAAGCTCCCGTTTCGGCGGAGTGGGGATGATTTGGGGAGAGAAAAAAAAAATCAAAGGGAAGAGAGGGGAGGAGATGGGTTGAGGTGGAGTCGTGGAGAGGATAGGCATGGCTGGGGCGGTGGAGGCGGAAGGATGGCAAATGGGCTACGCAACAGGACGCGTCAGATTCTGAGCCCGTCGCGGTCGTGGCGATTGCCTGGTTTGGTCGCTGGTTTCGTTGGGCCGTGGACTGTAGACGTAGCATGGCCAATCCAGGTCCAGTTTCTCTTGTAGGCTTCTCTAGCTAGCTTCAACTTAAAAAAATCGTACATGTGGCGTACAGACCGTCTTTAGATGTAGTAAAATTTTTGTCAAAAATATCATATTAATGTTTGGACACATATTTAAAGTATTAAATATATACTAATAGCAAAACAAATTATATATTTCGAGTGTACATGCGAGATGAATTTTTTAAGCCTAATTAATTCGTCATTAGTATATATTGGTTACTGTAATATTTTATGGCTAATCGTGATGTAATTAGGCTCAAAAGATTCGTCTCGCAGTGTACAAACGGAATATGTAATTTGTTTTATTATTAGTCTACATTTAATACTTCAAATGTGTGTCTAAATATTGATGTGACATTTTTGCCTAATTTTTTTTTCTAAACACGCCTCTCTTTATGGGAAATAGTATTCAGTGGAGTTAAGGCAAAATACACATTGACCGCTCTCTAAAGAAACTTTCAAAAACTGACAATTCAAAATTTCTTTTAATGGTAGTATCGTTATTCATTAAAAGATAAATCTTATATTACCATTATAATCCCACTTTTGCTATTGAACAGGTGACTGTTTGTTTCTATCAGTCGACGATCCCAGTCGTCCATTCAGCGCGTCAAGATCCGCACAGAAACGGTGCGAGGGAGAGGGACGTGTGACGCTTTTGTTGGATTTTTGTGAAAACGGGTCACATCCATTAACCCGAAACCGATTGATGTGGGAGAGAAGAGGTCAGGGGGAGGCATTGTATTCGGTCTCCTTTCCCCTCCTTTTCTTTTTCTAGAACATTCTTCTCCGGCGACTTTCTCACGGCGAGAGAGAGGTGGAGACGGCGGGAGCGGCGTTCCTGAGCGGGGAGAGGGCGAGGAGGGTAGAAGGAGGGGAGCCGGGGGGGAGTAGTCACCGGCGCTGTTCTGCACCGGTGGCGGCGGTCGGAAGCCACCGGATGTGGTGTCCTGCTCCGCGGCGGTGCTGCTCGTGCCGCTCGTGAGGGCATCGAAGGGGGTGGGCGTTCGCATGGATCAAGGTCCTACACGCTCATCTCAGCAACCCGATGAGCCCCTGTGTTCTCATTTTTTGGTCTAGGGACGATCCCTCCATGCATCAGATCTGCATCCCATGATTGCTTTGTAGGTGAGGTTTAGATGTATTTTGTCCAGATTTTTTGGATTTTTTTGCTGCAGATGAAGTTGCATTTCATGCGTTGGATCTATTTGGGAGTGGCAGTAGTGTTCTAGTGATGATGGGATGAGTTTTTTTGTGTTGTGGATTTCCTGATCAGCATTTGAGCGCTAACTTATTCCATGGTAGATCGATGCACTCGGCTATTGTTTGATTTTGATTGTGGCTCTTAGCATAGTAAGCTAGGTACTAGATTTTTTGTGGAGAGTTGGGTATCCTGCATGTTCTGTGTGAAATTTGTATGAACAAGTAGGGACGGTAGTCAGGAATTTTTTTTTGTTTCAGCTATATATAATCGATTTGGGGACCCCCCCCCCCTATATGTATGAAAATATGAACTGTCAAATTCTTGCATAGAGTGTGGTGTTTGGAATCTAATAAGCAAGGAATTGCAGCCAACTTTGTGTTTGGTCAGGTCTAGCATATGGTCAAGACACTTGTTGGATATAAACAGTAGTGTATATACAAGAGTATTTTTGGTGTATGGATTTAAGTAGTAGTGGACCTATAAAATTATCTTGCTTGCTTTTGGTAGAACTTCTGATAATTAGAAATGCAAATACATGTATATTTTAATTTGATGTTAAGACTTTTGATTGGGAATTTGATAGTCCCTTAAATTGCTCTGTTTGTGTGTGTGCGCCCAATTTGTGTCTGATGAGCTACTAGAATTGCTTGATTCTAATTTGTCAATAGCTCCATAGATCGCTTGGTATTAATTGGAATTAGCTTTTTGTTTGTCTTTGGCATTATGTCAAAACCATAGTTCTGTGTGGTTGAGTTCATCAATGCTTTTATGACAGTTATGAATGCCGTAACTAGCAAACAAATTCACTATTGCACGGCCATAGTAACTGAGGATAATCAGCTTGTTTGCTTTTGTTGTACTCCCGCTTCTACTAATATGCAATGTGTGACATTTAGTTTTGTGGCGTAGTCTTGATATTTGTGTTGGTTTGTTCCTCAATTCACTCTGAATTTTTGGGTTGATTCACATAGGGGGGGTGTGGGGGAGGAGTCGCTTGGATTTGGAGTGCTTGTCGTAGGCATGGGGGAGTTACTGCCTTCGTCGGAGCAGTGCCTCGCCGCCTCCACTGGCGCAGTGGCTGACTAAGCCCCAAGCAGCGCCGCCGCCTGCCCTACTGACCAACTCTGGTTCCCCTCCAGTTTTAGTGTTGTTGCCATGCTGGTCGTCGTCCCTTCTTGCGACGGTGAGGTACTGATGTGCACTACAAAACTGCAATGGATCTGCCTGTTTGATCTGCACTGCGACAGTGAGGTACTATTTCTTCAGCCCTCCATATTTGATCTGCACTGCAAGCTTTCTGCTTAGTATGATTATATCATTTTCTTAGGTCTATGGATCTGCATTTGTCAACACTGCTGTGTGAATTATCTATGGTTGAAGAACTGTTTTCTGTTAACTACTACTTGTGGGCTTGCATTTACTTATGCCTGTTTTTGCCATACACGGAGTATTTTCTTTGTGCTTCGGTAAGATGATGAGATATGTTGAGGATGAAATTTGATAAAATGATTGTTGCTGTCATTGTAACTGAAATGCTTAAGTTGAATATACTGGAAAGGTATAAGTGTATAACTGAAAAGCTCTTGAAATATTTTGACAGATGGTGCTAGGCTCATATAATTACTTTTTCTGAGCTTTCCATGTCTTTTACTCATCAGGCTTCATCAGACTTGGGCTATAGTAATTAAGGGCCATTAGCTTTGCTTGCTTTTGTTAGGTGTGGGAGTTGTTCTGATATGCTTGAATTAGGACTCAAATGTATATCTGAATCTGCTGCATGGAAGAAAACATATGATTTTTCGCATGATCTCATTGAAATTAAGCATTTTTTTTGTTGAAATAAGGTGATAGTGAAGTAGATATATCACTGACATGTATCTTGATTTTTTTGTGTCCTCTGGTACTGCATGCACAGCTCATCAAATTGTTCGATACAATAGATCTTGTTTTTTTGTTTTCAACCTGTGTGGCACACAAATAATTTGTGGAATTCAGTTGTAAATTTTGTGCAATTTCACTTATAAATTGCCGCATCTTGAGTAATCAACTCGCGCAACTTCATTTTTTTTAATGTTGGGGTGGGATCTCAAAAACCCTGCCTAGAACCTGAATTGTTTTGTTCTTAAATTTAAAATTCATCACCCACTGCATGAGTATGCTCCCTTGTTTCTTTTAGGGTTGTGAAATTTTCTGATACGTGCTCTGAATTCTGCTTCCAACCGAGTGATCTGTTAGTCAATATGTCAAATGTCTTGCTTTTTGAGAAAATACAGGCTGATTTTTGGGCTGGGACTCTGATTTACTTCTGACAATGTTCTCTTTTGGTGTGTTTTCATCATTTGGGAACATGGAGGAGGCACAAAATTTCAGGCCATGAAGAAAGCGATGAGGGCCGAAGAAGACAGGTCAAACGAACACTGAATTTGAAGAAAACAGGGATAAAATGATTGATACTTTCACATCTATGGTAATTTTATTTTTCCATAGCAAAATACATGTTTATGGTGCAACTTGCATTTTTGGTTTCTGCAATCTGATATCTTGGGCTAAGGTTATTTTTATAGTAGCATATATTACTGATTATTATATTGAAATTTAGTGGTATACACATGCAACTTCTTGCAATAAAATGTGCAACTTCTTGTTATGAGATGTGCAACTTCTATTTTTTATTTCTGCATTATGATATCTTAGTCAGATTATTTTTATATATGTTCAGTTATAACTTATGTTTTGATTTTTTTTCTGTTTCACAAAATACTCTGCCTTAGTAAAAAGGAAGAGACATTCCCCAAATATACCAAGAAAGAGGACTGAACACAGGGTATTTGTTTTTGTGTTCCTTTAACCACTGAGAACATCTTGTAATGTTGATAGAGAACAAACGACAGATCCATGAAAAGTTTTGCAAGCACATCCATGTATAAGCAACATTTTAAAGTTTGGAACTTTCATTCTACACAATATACACTCTCCAGATATATTTTTGCCCCTTCAAATAATGTGCAACTTCATTCATAAATCTGTGCAACTTTATTCATAAATCTGTGCAACTTTAGTCATGGATTTCTGCAACTTCTAGTTTTATATTTTACTAATATGCACAAGCAAAATTTTAAAGTCCGGTACTTCATTCTACACAATATACACTCTCCATTTATATTTTTGCCCCTTCAAATAATGTGCAACTTTCATTTATAAATCTGTGCAACTTCATTCATAAATCTGTGCAACTTTAATCATGAATTTCTACAACTTTTAGTTTTATATTTTACTGATATGCATAAGCAAAATTTTAAAGTCTGGAACTTTCATTCTACACAATATACAATCTTCAGTTGTACTTTTGCCCCTACAAATTATGTGCAACTTCATTTATAATTTTGTGCCAACTTCATTCACAAATTTGTGCAACTTTAATCATGAATTTGTGCAAATTATGTTATATATTTTACTTATATACAATTATTGTTGTGTATCCATGCTTGGCAAAACAGATCGGGAGTACGCTTTGCTAGAGGTTGGATATTTGGGAGAACATACGTCCGCCTGCCAAGAATCAGATGTGGTTTAAGCTAGTGGCTGCAACATAACTTGTGACGTCACTACATCAGAAGGGAGTTTGAGACAATGAATTTTTTATCCTAAAGAGTCATCTTATATTTCTACTTTTTCTCAAAGATGTTTTCTTTTTGATTTTTTTTTACAACTTGGTCTCCCCAAAATGAAATAGTGATGTCCCAACGTATTGAAGTAGTTAATTTGTTGCGATTTTCAAAGTCAGGAATAATCGTTCTTTCTATACAAATTGCACCCTTACATATTTATAGTTGACATGTTCAATCATGTGCAACTTCAGATATAAATTTTGTGTACCTACACAATAATTTTGTGTAACAATTAATTATTCTTTGTGTGATCGATATGGTGTATGCATCTTCTCCATTGGCTTCAAAGGAAACATCAAACATACGAGAAAACCAAATCCTAAGTCCCTGACACATGAATTAAAGAAAACCAAATCCAGTTTTGGCAAAAGGCCCAAACAAAAACACACTGCCCACAACATGATGCCACCAAATTTGTATCTGTTCCAGCTCAATTTGGATCAGAAGCCATGAACAAGCTAAGTCGGCCGTTAGAGCTCCACAGGCTGAACGAAAAGTCGAAAACTCATAGCGACCCGTTATCATATCAGCCAACCCGTTAAGCAACAGAACAGAGAAAGTAGTGCGCGTGCGAGGGCGCTCGCTGATCTCATCAATCGTTGGATGAAAATCTGACGGTACAAATGGAAATCGACTGATACTACAAAACTTTTAGTCGATTGACCAATAGCTGATCCCTTATAATCCCACCTCACTATATGTCCCCCTTTTAAAACCACTCCTTTCCACAACTACTAAATGAAAAACTTAATTTTAAGCGGCATCTTCAGTTTCCATAAACCTTGTTACTCTCTACAGAATAATTGTTGATCATAGCCAAATTCATAGAGCAAAACTGAAAAATCACCCATTTAGCTGTAAACTACACCTACATATATCTGTGCTACTATCTTCGTTTTATAATGTAAGATTTTTTTGACTATTTGCTTATAATGTTTGACCATTTATCTTATTAAAATTTTAGAGAAAATATAAAAAAAGATAAATCATGCTTAAATTACTAATAAAATAAGTCACATACAAAATAAATGATACTTTCATATTTTTTTAAATAAGATGAATCATCAAACATTGCAAACAAAAAGTCAAAACGTCTTACATTATAAACGGAGATAGTATTAGTTAATTGGATGAGTATGCACATTTTTTGCAATATGTAAATTCTGACTAAACAAATCTCCACTAAATAAATAATGACGGTAGTTTCACGACTTACTGGCAGCAATGGTGGCGGCAGGCGGCAGCATCCAGGCAAGGAGACATGCTGAGGACAAGAGGACAAGGCTACGACAAGTCGTATCGGGGATCAAGTCGACGAGGAATGAAGCCTCGTGCCCTCGTCAACGCCGGGAGCCGAGCCAAGCCACGTTACTATAGCACTTATGGCTAATCATAAACTAATTAGACTCAAAATATTCGTCTCGGGATTTTTAGATGAACCGTGTGATTAATTTTTCTCTTTAATCTATATCTACAAATTTAAGAGCATGTTTCACAAAACTACAGATTAAGTGTCTCTATTATCATAAAACTTGAGTTTAATGTCTTAACTCTCAATTATCACAAAACTACAGGTTTTAGCAATACATTATCATAAAACTTTTTGTGATACAAGTTTTTAAATATGTAATTTTGTAATAGATGATGCAAAATACTTGTGTCGAAAGATTCGACGTGATGTTTTTGGATAAAAATTTTTGGAAACTTCTTCCTGAGTCGTTTGATCTCTAGTCCGTCTATGTGGCATTCATCCTGAGCAGGTGTGCTGCACGGAGGCTCTCGCCAAAACCCTAGCCGCCGCTCGCGTCGTCCAGGGGGCGACTCGGGCGGATCTGCATCGCGCTGAGCGCCCCGTCGCCTCCTCCGGCCCCCGTTCCTTCTCGCCTCCGGCCTCCTAGCCGGTGGCAGGGAGGAGCGGGGGTCTGTCCTCTAGCAGATCTACTGCTTAGGTTTTTTTTTCTGTTTTTTCTTTTCCTCCACAATAATCGGATTAGGTTTGGATCGTCGATTCGATGTTTTCGATTTGGCTTTCTATTTCGTACTGGTATTTCTCCAGGAGATCCGTTGTCCTCTTTGAGGGCAGCATGTTCTTCGTGAAGGGATCGAGATACGTTGGCCTAGTTCTCTTTGAGGAGGGATTGGATCTTTTTTCCCCTCCAGTGGAATCTTCTTTCCGGTCACTAGTATTATTATTGGCGGCGACGGATCTACCTTTCCGGTTGCCGTTGGTGATTGCTAGCGGCGGTGACGGATCTTATGTTCGGTGCAACCTTCAGAAGATATGGCCAATGTGCTTTCGACGCCTTTTACTCCCTTTAATGGTTGAGCATACAACGCCTCTTTTGCGGTCTCTAAAATGGTGGAGTCTTCTGGTGGTTGGGACTGTGACTCTTGAGTCCAGATCTGGCGAAGTTCCATGGCGAGGGATTCTCCCGAAGCAGTGGATGTTGCCGGATACAGGGAAGATGAAGGATAAAGACCTAGTGGCATGCTTCAATGTAATTTTATTTTATGTTGAGGTCTCAGTTGTAAAATGAGTTATATTTTAATAAAATCCAGTGTCTTTCTAAAAAAAAAAAAAGTTGTGCTGCACGGGGCATCCTTTCCACCCGGTGTGGAACCAATTTTTTCTACGCAATACGGCTCGGTAAGCCAACATGCGAAACACCAAAGATAAGTGAACACAAGTCGTGTGAAAAGCAGTGTGGCACGAATCAATAGCATCAGACAGTTCAAAATTTGACTATTTTTCTAAATAATTGTAGCAAAACCCAAAAATCTAATTACAGGTCTGGATACAGACACACACACACACACAAAAAAAACATCCAAATGATGCGCGCCTAATGCTTTCGGTCGATATATACCAGAACTCACCCGATATCACTCACTACTCATTTATTTATTTCCGAGATAAAAAAAAAACAAGAACACTAAGGGTTAGTTAATTAATTCTTTTCAACTTTCACATCGGTTGACGGAATAACTGGCTTCGGACACAGCCGTGGTTTCTTAGAGCTCTCCCCATTCTCTGTCAGCTCACCCTGGTTTTCATCTTTCGTATCGGTCGATGGAGTTGGCTTCGGACACAGCAGCCGTGGTCTCTTAGAACTCTCCTCAATTATCTCTTTCAGCTCAATTTTGGTATCAGTCGATGGAGTTAGCTTCAGAGACAGCCGTGGTCTCTTCTTGTAGTCCCGTATCTCAGTCAGTACACCAGGGTAGTTCTGAACTAGCTCGGTGTACACATCGGTCGATGCCACATTGTAAATTGGCGTCTCCGATAGGAACTCGATGCAGGAGGCTCTCAGTTTCGGGTACGGCCTCTTGTCCGTCAGCGCCAGCGTCGAGTTGACCGTGTCCGTTGTGATGCCGGCGCACAGCGTGTCCTCGCACAGCTGCTTCAGCGTCTCGACGCCGTAGATGTCGGCCGCCACGAGGAGGTGGTGCAGCTCGACGACCCTTTCCGCGTGGTCGTCGCCGTCGTCGATGTCGTCGTCGTTGTCGTTGTTGGCAGCGGCCGGTAGCTGGTTGCAGTAGAGGTAATGGAGCATGTTTTTGAAGGTGGAGGCATTGACATCGTCGATGACTATGGTCTCGTTGTTGTTGGAGTCAAACAGCATTGCTCTGAATTTCTCAGACTGAGCAGCCATCACCAGGCGGTGCGCGTGGAACTTCTCGCCGTCGACGTCGAAGCAAACATCGGTGAGATCTTGTGCACTCGACATGGCGGCGAGACGGCGGCACAGCGATTCGTCGGACGGAGGATGCGAAGTCGGGAGGATAACCACGGTGCAAATAGCCACGACAACATCGTCCTTCACGCAGTTCGCCTCGAGGAAATCCTTCGCGACGACAAGGCCACAGCCTCGCTTGCTGCTACCGACGGCCGTGTATCTCTTCTTCATCAGCGGTCGCGTGACGAGCGACCGGGTGTTGTCGAGGAGAGCGAGGTCGACGAACACGTTCTGGATCCCGTGGCTGGGGCCGTGCACCAACGCCATGACAGCCACGACGTTTCCACGCGGCTTGTTCATCGACTTGAAGGAGACTTCGCATCTGTACGCCTCGTCGATGGCGCACGTCGCCTGTGCCCTTGTGAGGCCGACGGGCAGTCGATCGATGACACTGAACCTGCCCTTAATCGTGAAATTGCGATTGTCGCTGCAAGGGATGATCTGGCACGGTGGGATGCCGACGACATTGACGAGCTTTCGATCGGCTGGGCCGGCAGTGGCCATTGGTGACGACGGCGGCGGCGGCGACGGCGAAGTGGGAAGAGCGACGGACTAGGATTATTCCGTGTCAATAGTTGTGGTGGGCGAAGGGAAAATCCGGTTGATTAATAATGTGATGCTCTTCTATTCTGAATTGGACATGGAATTACGTATGTTTTTGTGTTAGGTTTCTAGACCGTTGAGTATAGATGGTAGTCCAGGGGACTTACTGATTATGTATCAATGTATGTAGACATGTCGTCTCCAGGGGACTTAAAACTTCCATTCACCTATTCAACTTGGGCCGTTTGTTCCAACTAACTGAAGTGGGCCGAATTTGTTTGCGATCCAAATTTGTCTACGAATTAGACTTGGTGAGCCTTATGCTCAAGTGTCGCTCACCACAAGATCCGGCAGCCGGACGGTGGCCGGAACTCTGTCCGCCGCCGGAGCTCGACCTGCTTCCTTGCCGGCGATGTACTTTCTCTCCAGCCTCCACGATGATGCAAGTGTACAACTCCCCCCAATTACCATCCATTCCATGAGTGAGACAACCGCTGGTGATCATGGAGGCGCATCGTGGATCAATCCCCAATCCACCCGCCGTCGCTTCACTCCGGCAACCGCGTGCTCCGTCTCCGCGACCTCCTACTGGTGACTCCTGAGGCTCGAATCTATAATCCCCCTCGGCACGCCTATGGGACGACAATCTGCTGTTCTCAATCTACGTCTGCCGCGGCTCGCCCTCATGTCGCCCGCTGGGTGTTCGACGAATTGCCCGAGCGGGACAACGTCTCGCCGTGGGCGCGAGCTCGGCGGATACGAGGCTGCCATTCCCGAGTGGTGACGAAGCGGGCCGCGCCTTCGTGAGGAGGGAGTGGCTTTGGTGCGCATGTCCGGGTGGCGTAGGGATACCGGCGCTGATCTTTGGTGGTTGCGAGCTCGGTATATCTCTTCTTCATCTGTTTAGCTGTTCTTGTCATTACAAGATTCGTCCTGTGCTGATTTCTTTTCAATCTTTATGCTAAACAGGGAAATTTGTACTTACAGACATGTTGGAATATCAGTCAACATATTGACTGGAGTTCATTTGTGTTCTATGTTGTTGGAGGGAGGACTTCTTCGATTATTTGCAGATCTTTCATTAGGTTGCAGGTTCATTAGGAAACAATAATAATCAATAAAGCAACAAGGTTATCCAAAGGCGGAAGTTTCTTTGCATCCCCCATCTCCACAGGTACCTCTTTTTGGCTCTGTTTGCTTGTCTTGTTTGGCCTACATAGTGCTCGGCTGCATAGCTCTGTCAGAAATTATTTTCCTAAGCAGAGGTGGTTTCATAGCATGTCCTCCAGTTTATACTTTCCAGGTTATATAAAAAGGACAGTCTTAGATTAATTGGATGTCACTTGAAGCCGGTTATGACTCTACAATGCAACATTGTTGCAAGCGTTGGATTATGTGATAAGACATATTGCATAGCCAACTGTTAATGAATGGGTTTGGGCCAATTGTGAAATGCTAACAGTCTGTCGTCTGTACTCTGGAGGCTTCAAACCTGGTCAGCTGGCCGGCCTGCAGGACAGCTCTGCTCCCTTGCAAATATTATGGTTAGCAGTTCTCCCAGGCAGCAGCAATGGCACCATCTAGCTCTCATCATCTTCTATTCACACCGCTTTGCCTCTGCACCATGCTCTTGCTCATCCATGTTCATCATGCTACCTCACTCACCTTCAGATTTGACTTCTCCAAGCCCGCTTCCTACTGCACCCCAAGTGCAGAGATCTCCTGTGCTGGCGACGCATTCTACCGCACCCCTATGCTCGAGTTGACAAAGGACGACATCACCGAGGGAAACTACCGCAGCATTGGCCGCATGTGGTATTCGCAGCCGGTGCCACTCTGGAACAAGACCACCGGCGTGGTGGCCAGTTTCCTAACCACCTTCTCTTTCCAAATAAAGCCAGCAGTCATGGAGCACAGTGCCGACGGAATGGCCTTCTTCCTTGGGCATTACCCGTCAGGCATCCCTCACCGCAGCTATGGTGGAAACCTAGGTCTCTTCAACAGCAGCACTAACAAGAATACAACGGGTACTGCTAGGATTGTGGCTGTTGAGTTTGACACCTACTGGAACGAGGAATGGGAAAAGGATGGAAACCATGTCGGCATCGATGTGAACTCCATTATCTCTGTCGCGTCAATCTCACCGGACAAGAACTTAACAAGCGGTACCACCATGACTGCCGAGATCAGCTACAACAACAACACAGAGATACTGGCAGTCACCCTATGGATCAACGAAACCTCTTATCATGTCAATACCAGCATTGACATGAGAAGATGCCTACCAGAGGAGGTTGCTGTTGGCTTCTCTGCTGCTACCGGCAGCTCCATTGAGGTACACCGGGTGCTGTCATGGTCGTTCAACTCCACTCTAACATGGATGGATTCTTCGATACTGTCACCAGGACCAGCACCTGTGTCCCCAGAAATTGTCAGCACCAAACCAATAATATCACCAGGACCAGCTCCTGTGCCCCCAGGAATGGTCCGCTCCCAACCACAAGGTAAATTACGTGGCACGGTAGCAATTTCAGTTGCTGTATCCTTTGTGTTGGTATGTGCTTTCATTGGTTTTCTTCTAAGACGTCGATTAGCATGGAAGAAATCAAATGAAATCTCTGTTGGAGATTGTCAGACTGAACTCGACAAAATTGAATTTGTGAAAGGTGTTGGCCCAAGAAGGTATAATTACAGTGAACTTGCTGCTGCGACAGATAATTTTTCTGAGGAGAAGAAGCTAGGAAGAGGGGGTTTTGGTCATGTTTACCAGGGCTGTCTGCAAATTGATGACCAGGAACGGCTTGTGGCCATAAAAAAATTCTCGCCGGACTCATCTGCTCAGGGCAGGAAGGAGTTTGAGGCTGAGATAAAGATCATAAGTCGGCTGAGGCATCGGAACCTTGTCCAATTAATTGGTTGGTGTGACAGTTCCATGGGGCTTCTGATTGTTTATGATCTCGTACCAGAAGGTAGCCTTGACAATCATATATACAAAAATGCGAGGGTGCTAACATGGGCCGAAAGGTATGATAACTAACTCACATTTTGATAAATATGTCTGCCTTTTCAAATTAGACCTACTTGCAGAACAGCGATAAAAGTTGCACTCATAGACATCACACTTGCAGTCTAAATGATATGTTCTTCTTTTATAGAAATCAAGTGACGAGTCTGATAAAAAGATTAAAACAAATCATAATAAATTTATAAAATTTGAGATTAATAGAAAACAAACTGGTCAGTTTGGTGATTAAGAAACATACAGGGCTGTTTCTTGATTGAGACTCTGACGGTCTGACCCATAATCAAGCCAATTCAGGATAGCCCAATATATTATGAAGAATAAAATGCTACTCACTTGACAACTTGAAAATTGATTAACTAAATACAAGCAAAATTTTAAATTCGAATGTCAAGTTAATAGTTTTCCTCTAATTACTAGGCTATGAATGTGAGACCAGGACTCCTAAGTCCTAATCAACTGTTTAGTTTTTCTATGCTGTATCTATCCAACTATAACACAGGACTAGCTGAATTTTCAGGTTGATTTAAGTCAATAAAGGAACTAAAATCAAGTATCACATTTGCATCTTGTGTTGTTCTATTAGAAGTCAGCTAGGTAATTTCCCAGAAAATATAACAAACTGCATTAATTTTGCATTATGGAATTCAAATCCATCCATACTCACCAACAGTTATTCTTTTCGAGCTTCTACCCAGTCCTTGGGAGGTACTCCCTCTATTCACTGTTAAGGCGTATATTGATTTCGAAAAAGTGTAATCTTGAAGATTTTGACCAATGATTAGTTAGCATAAAAATATTTAGTGTATAAAAGATTTCCCTATATATTTATATTTCAGACAGCTTTCACATTATATTTGATTGTGCCTATTAAGAATATATATATTGTGCGAGTCAATGGACTAAGTTTAGTCTTGAAGGCTCTCCTAGAATCAAAATACTCCCTATAAAAGTGAACGGAGGGAGAGTACTAGTATTTTGGTTGATTAGCTACAAATAATTCTCCTCATCCTTTTCACTAAGCTAATCTTTCATCAACAGGTACAACATCATAATTGGCCTGGGCTCTGCACTCCGCTACCTTCATCAAGAGTGGGAACAGTGCGTCGTCCATGGCGACATCAAGCCAAGCAACATCATGCTCGACTCCTCGTACAACACCAAGCTTGGAGACTTTGGCCTAGCGAGGCTCATCGACCACGGCACCAAATCACAGACAACCAAAGTTGTGCGTGGAACCGCAGGGTACATCGACCCTGAGCTCATCAACACACGTAGGCCAAGCACCGAGTCAGACATCTACAGCTTCGGCATTGTCCTCCTCGAGATTGTCTCTGGCCGACATCCGGTGGAGGAACCAGATGACAGCGACGAGCTCTTCGTGCTTTCCAGATGGGTTTGGGACCTTTACAGCAAGAATACAATTGCCAAGGCTGTAGATGAGAGAGTCGGGTGCAGCAATGGTGATGAGCGGCAGATGGAGCGTGTGCTCGCCGTGGGGCTTTGGTGCGCGCACCCTGACCGGCGAGAACGGCCGTCCATGGCACAGGCTATGCACGTCTTGCAGTCGGAGGAGGCAAGGTTGCCGGCTCTTCGGCCCCAGTTGTACAAGGCTGTACCATTTCTTGCCATGGGAGAGCATGGGTTCAGCGATCTGTGGGTTGGCACCATTACCAGCTCCAGTACCGGTGGACAACACTCTGCTGCTACTGGCCGCACTGCCCATTCAGAGCCAATGAAACTATAAAAGGTACATGCTGATGGCGATACAAAATACAATCTGCAGGGAGACATTCTCTTTTGTCTGTAGTACGACATTGAATTTCAATCTAGAACTAAAACTGAAACAGTTAGCTGTAGTTTGACACACAAAGTGCTGTGGTAAAAACATGGCACACATAATTCCAATATGATGGGGGTTAAGTAGACTTATCCATACCTTGTCTAAATTCATTAACATCAATATGTATGTAGACAGATATATAAAGCACATGCATGGATCCATGTATAAATCTATTCAAAACATAAAGCATCTTACAATTTGAAAAAGAGGGAAGTGCCTTGTCTTCAAATTCTCAACAGCTGCCTATCAAAATCTCAGTTCTCAGAAAAGGATCACTGTCATGTCAGATCGTGTTTATGATGACATAGACGGTAAGGCCAAATGCCACAGCATTCAAGAACCAGAACTGTGAAAAATATTGGTCTATTATATTCTAATGTTTTTATACTGATCCTCATGAGGTATATATAGAGATACATGAGAGATATTTTAGAGTACAAGACAAGTTGTTATAGGAGATTTATCTCTAACTATTTTATCTCTATCTCTAGATATTCTATCTCTAATTTATCTCTCTAACATCCCCTCAGTCGTAACGGAAACGAAGTGCACGATTACGACTGTATTTAAAATCTGGTTTCACCATCTTCTCTCTTCACCATCATCGCTTGCCTCTCTGATGGATGGTGATCCTCCACCAGTGCAGTTCCTGCGTCTCCTTCTGGTGTCGCCCCTTACTCACCTTTATTCCCTCCCGCAGTCATATCGGGAGTGTCATGGACGAAGCGATGACACGAACGCTTTTGACCGGAGTTGTCGATGATGACTTGCTATAGACGTAGTTGAGCTTGTAATAGCCATGGTCATGGTAGTCGATGTAGCCGCAAATTGCCGAAGGCAAAAAAAATTCACCATCATGAAGTAGCATCTTGCATCTTTTAGATGTCAGAGGATGCAATCTGGGACGTCTTGTAGATGTCAGAGGACGTCATTATAGATGACGCGGTCGATCCCGTTGTCGCTGCCGCGGTCGTTGCCGTCGTAGAGGATTGGTCGATCATTGCCATCATCGATGAAGCGTCTTGCAGATATATTTGTCAGAGGATGCGATGATGATGTCCATCATTCTGGACGAAGCGGCGCGGCGTGCTACCAGTTGATGAAGACCTTTGGCGAGGTAGTCGTTGATGATGATCTTATTGCTCAGTGTGCAGGCTCGGTGTGAAGCAATCCTAATCGATCTGCTCCGGACATGGATTTGAAACCCCACGGACTTGATCTTTTCCAACGTCGTCATGCTGATTGCAGATCAATCTTCATGTACGTCTTGATTACTTGGATTGGGATCGGTGTTGTTGTTGTTGATGTTGTTTCCTCGCCCTCCGAAGTTGCCGCGGCCGCCGCGACCTCGATTGAAGCCACCGCGACCTCCACCTCCTCCGCGCCTGTGGAAACCTCCACGACCGCGCGCTTGCTGCTGGTACCCTCGGCCTCGGCTAGCCGAATTAGCCGAGGCGTTGCCTTGTTCTGCTGCACGGCGAAGTTCAAGCTTTTGCTCAAAACTCAAGAGTTGTGAGTAGGCCTCGCCGATGGTGGCACGGTCGGCGCGCCTCACAATGGACGACACCACTAGATCATAATCTTCGTCGAGGCCGGCGATGATGTACGAGATCACGTCTTCGTCATCAACAGTCTTGCCGGCCAAGGTCATCTCATCAGCTAGGGCACGGATCTTGCCCACCCACGTAGCTTGTGATCGTCATCTCTCCTTTCTTCAGGGTGGCTAGTGAGATGTGAGTATTGATGGACCTCGCTCTCGTCATCGAGGAAAACATACCTTCTATCATGCTCCAACAAGATTTAGTATTGGTGCAAGTAGCCACTTGTACAAGAATCTCTTTAGTCATGGAAGAAAACAAGTAACCAAGTACCTATTGATCGGTGGCAACCCAATTTTCGAACTCTGGATTGACCGTTGTGGTTTCCTTGTCTCCCGTCTTGGAGGTCAGCATGGCGTCGGGAGCCTTGGTGGCACCGGTGAGGTGACCCTCAAGGTGCGCACCATGGATATTCGCCAAGACTTGAGCCTTCCAGATCGTGTGATTCGACTTCCCGAGCTTCTCCATGATCGCATGGCCAAGGAAGGGGTTGGCGGCGCTAGAGTTGGACGAGCTCGCCATCTCTCTCTTTCTCTCGGTGTTTTATTAGATCGGTAGCTCTGATACCATGTGAAAAATATTGGTCTATTATATTCTAATGTTTTTACACTGATCCCTCATGAGGTATATATAGAGATACATGAGAGATATCCTAGGTACAAGACAAGTTATAGGAGATTTATCTCTAACTATTTTATCTCTACCTCTAATTTATCTCTCTAACAAGAACAAGTAACAAAACTAGGAGATAAACCCCCACAGACGGGAAACGCCGCTTGACGTGCCGACGCCTCCATCCCCAGTCTTCTCCGGCGATGGCACGAGGTAACAGAAGCAATGTGGTGAATGTCGGTGCCGGCACGGCCCAGATGAAGCTAAGAGTGACCTAGAAGGCGAAAGGCAGCACGAAGATGCCCCATAGGATATATTTTGTGGTGGTGTTGTCCAGCCCTGAGACGACGGCTGCCATGAAAGCCAGGATCAAGCTCATCAGAGCCATCCAGAGGAAGATCAGGGCCAGGCATATCCACGCCGTGCTTGAGCGTGCCGCTCCCCTGCCATAAGTGAGGAGCATGGTGGCGAACTGGCGATCACGGAGGATGCCATGGCCACCGTGTCGAGCACAAGGAAGGCGTTGTATGCCGCTGTTGACCGGAGATTTGCCGCGCCATCGGAGTTGACCCTCCTGGCACGTTGAACATGGCGGTGAGGGCGATGGTGGCGATCTGCACTGCGACGATGCCAAGGTTTTTTGATGTTTTTTCGTTCCATTCCTTAACTACGCTCACCTAGGTGCGTTTTTTGATCAACGGCTCACCTACGCTCTGAAGAACAGCAGCGTGCAAAGCATTCTTCCTCCCATTTGGTGATCGCTTTCACGGCGCCGAGCGACCGCCCGACGACGGCGAGGTAAAGCGGCGATATTCCGGCGTCGTTCACGCCGCAGGACAAGGCCGGAGCCGCAATCATCAGGGCCTCCAGCACCACCACGCGCCCGAGCCGTGCCGCGACATGCAGCGCCGTGTCGCCTGCACTGTTCTTCCTCAGCAGTAGACCGGCCGCGCCGGATCCGTGCGTCTGAGTCAGCTTGACGAGAAGTGGGTTGGATTATGCTCTGTAATAATTTTGTGAATTTGTTTCGAAATGATTTGTTGGGCTTTTAATTTCTGTTCCAGTAATTGGCTGCCATGAAGTTTGGAAGGAAATGAGATATAGGAAACAAATATGAACACATCATTGCCTACTCATTGACAAAGCATAGCAAACTAGGAGAGCTCGGGGTAATTGTAGACATTATTGTTATAATGGTCTGAAGATGTATTATTATAATGGCGTTATGTTTTATCTTTTACTGTTAATTTCTCCTATGGAGATCAGACTCTCGTTGTAGACCACCTATTGAACTCCTTGAGACTCTGGACTTGGGAGGATAATATAACACTATCCAAGCAGCTGGAAGATCTTCAGGTTGATGCCATCTCTAGTATAAGTTTGACATATAACTACATAAGTTATAATATTTCATTGTCGCTTTTTTTAAATAAAAAATCGGGCTTGTATGCTATGTGTGCAGGATCAGTTAAAAGTGTTAGCGATAGCTATGAACTCAATGTGTTCGATGAAATGCAAGTGAACAAACGAGCACAAGAGAGAAATTTTGGTGCTGCAAATTAACTGCCAGCTTTTCTGAAGTTTTACTAAACTTAAATATGTAGACTCGAGTAATGGCCGTCATGGCCTCCGACTTGTGCACGCCACACCCCTCGCCACTTCGCGCCATCCCACGAACTAGGATGGGGCGCGCACGACACCACGAACTCAACTTGGACTCCGCACGAACGCAGC
>CM002487.1:6155901-6181362 GCA_000325765.3 Leersia perrieri | reverse complement strand
TCTGTGCGGGGCGACCGACGCCAGATCTGGAGACCCCGCAGGCTTGGGCCGCTGGATCCGGGCGCTCGTGCATGCCCGCCGCAACCCGCTGCTTGCTGGTCGCTGCTCGTCAGCGCCGGATCCGCTCATGCCACCCGGCGCAACCCGCTGCTCGCAGGCCGCCGCATCCTGCTGCTCGTCGGACGCCGGCCCACGGCCACCCTATATTTTTGCAGGCGGGGTACTTAGTTCCCTGCCCGCAAAAATAAATCCATTTTGCGGACTTTTTATAAGGTGGCCTGCCTGCAATAATCGATTTTTGCTGGGGAGCCGGTCGGCCGGCGCCCCGGTATATATTTTTGCAGACGGCTTTGGCACCGAACCGCCTGCAAAAATGGATGGGGGCGTCCGCAAAAAGCCTTTCTATACTAGTGCGACCAAGAAGATGACTTTAACAAATTTGCCTAGGGAGGATTTTATATGTCGGATATATCTCCCCTAATTTGTTTCTGGACGGCTGATTAAATCTCTACTTATCTAATGTCTATTATTAACACGATCTATTGTTGTCATAAATCTGATTAACGACTAGCTCTTTCTGATTAATGTGAAAGCTCTACCCAATTAGTGTAGGTGTAGATAGATAGACAGTGTCACTGGAGATGCAGTTATGTAACCGCTACCTATAAGTAATAAAGGTGTCGGTCGCTCGATAGGTAGGGGCTCCCGTCACCTATGAGCTGTTTGGAGCCGATTAGGTTATGCAACAGTGTCTCTACTCTCAAGTAACATGGCAACACAGCCATGTCCATGAAACCAGGGGCTACTGTTGCAATCCAATGGTTTGGAGAAGAACCAGTTCAGAGCAAGAAACAAACTCCCTCAATCCCTCCCTCACATGATCCATCACATGAGCCGCTTCTGCTCTCACCTTCTCTGTTTATATCTAGTGGAGCAATAGCTGATGCGGAGCTCCTGCAATGGCGACCTCAGAGCAAACTGTCGTATTAGACAGATTGGGATTATTTTGTCTACAACGACAAATTACCACTAGTGTATAAAATGAATCCAGGGGTCAAAATCCAAAATCTGTGCCTGGTTACTCTTCAGTCTTCACTCACTAACTGTGCTCTGCTGGTAATCTCTTCTTGCCGGCGGCGCACTCTTCTCTCCAGGTGCGCTTCTAGAAATTTCCATACCCTACTGCATTATGTTCCTGCACAAATTTTGCGAGTAATATCCTCTGATTTGTGCGGCCTATGGTGAGTTCAGAGAGATGGATAAGGGAGGGATCGATGGGGTGGGCGTATTGGGCTATTGGCGCACGCCAATTTTGCGGATCTGTGTGGAGAAATAGTGGGAAAGATCCTGCCTTTGGGTAGTCAGAGGTAGGATTATTGCGAAATAGTTGATCTGTTGCGGAAAGCTGCGTCCATTTTGAAGACCGAGTCTGAACTGGAACATATGATTTCAGTATATTCTGCCATGGGAATGATGCGGTTGTTCACCTGTTTGTGAGTTCTGATGCATTGTCTATTATTTTCTGACGGGATTAGCAAGGCCACTTATGATTATAGGCAGAATAAGCTATGCTGCGGTTAGTATTAAGATTAATCAAGGTCAAGTTTTTTATTACATTCAGAGGTTATAGTGTACTTCTGATGCAGTAGCTGTCCTTCCTTTAGCTTTACTTTATAGATTAAAAATGTATGATTATTTTGTTCTTGTAACTTTTATCCGTGTTATGCCTCACTGTAATCATTAACACATTATCGGTGGTCGTACTGCCCCGCTGCCGCATTAATTGTAGTCAAGTTTGTTTTTTTTTTTCGTGTGCGAGGTGTGCCTCCAACTCTGATGAGTGAGCACATTGTAGTCAAGTTTGTTGTGCAGAGCAATATCACATTCTGCTTCTTTGCACATGGCACTTAGAGGTTAGAACCAAATCAGTGTCATCAAACTTCTTTCAATACTCTCAAATTTCAAGTGGGGAATTTGTGGGGAATGTTCGATCTTTCTACATAGGCGGCACTGGGTATATTGCCCAAGTGTTGCTATGCTTCTGTAAGCGTTTCATTTCCGAAGATTGTGTGTGAACTAGAATGTGAGATTTCAGTATTCTGTCACGAAGGATCAATCGATGTTTGAGATCTTTATAGCATTACCTGGATGCAGTTGTGAGACCGTCTCGATTTGTTGTAGATGTTAACCCTAGCCATTCTTGTGTATTTTCGGATTTTATAGTATTTTGGATGTTGTAATGGCCCTTTCTTCTCCCTTCTTTTACAGATATTAAACGTTGGGATCACTGTAGGCTTGTATTCTGTGATAGGTTGGTTACTGCAACTTTATTACTGACAGCACATTGCTGTAATATTTTTGATTGAAGTCAATTTTGATGTGCAGGGCATTATCTAGTTTAGTATTAATTCCTGAGCTGCTCAATGGAAGTTATTGTTGTCATCTCACTTATCATGCTTCTTGTATTGGGAGCCTTCTTTGTTATTACAAGACCCAACAACAATGGTAAAAGTTGCATTACTTGTAACATTTACTTGAGTTACTTTGAACTAATTGGTGCTAACTAATTTTGTAATGCAGGTAAAGGAAAGGAAACACAATCACCAAACAGCGGAAAGGTGAATTTCATTTTGTCTATTTTGATACTGTAGTTCTTTGGAAAATATTTACATGCAGTTTGATTTAACAAAAGGATTTGTCTTAAAAACACTCCATGATGCTCAAAATAAGATTTATGTTTATTGATCTAAGGATACAGTTGATTTGTAGGTTCATTAAAAATACACTCCATTCTCACTATTTGCCTAATGGAATGCACATTCAGAAATCTAGGAGTTATACAATGAAGGAGATATCAACTCACAACAAAAGGAAGGATTGTTGGATCATAATCAATGACAAGGTTGGTAGAAGACGATTTGCCAGTTTTGCAATTGTGTTAGTGTAACAAAACTAAGAAGTTTGAAACAGGGAATTTTAAATTATTCGTCTCAGGACTGTTGATTTTGTGATTGATCCAGGTGTACGACGTAACCTCTTATGTGGAGGAACATCCAGGTGGTGATGAAATTCTAAACAATGCTGGTGGTGATTCAACAGAGGGATTTTTGGGGTTTGTAACTTTTCTCCTGAAATTTATACCATATTATCTCAATATTGTTCTCGAATCATTCCTGAAACATATATGCTGCTGCTTTTGTACGAATCACAGAACAGTCTTCTGTTACTTGCTACATCGTTTTCAAGGCGAAATATTGTTTAGCTTTTACAAGGTAGTAACTTAGTAATTAACAGGGCTAGACTTATGGATCCCTGTATACTCCATCGAAATGACTCAATTGACTAACATAGTAAACAACCAAGGATACTTCTAGTTTTCTATGACTGCAAGAAGCAAAGGCAATTATGCTCCCATAGTACTGGTCAATAATTTTCCATTGCTACTGGTGTATTCCAATTGTATTGTGCAATGGCTTCCTGTGTTTGGGTAACGCTCATGTATTTTTGTTCTCATTGAAACTGTGCGTCCATCCACACACCCATAAATCCGTATCCGTGAAATGAAGGACATTAGATGTTAATTATTGAAATTCATACATTTAATATTATCTATTTCATGAACCAAATAGAAGATCTAGATGGTGGATGTTCCAAAGGGTAATGTTACTCTCTCAACTACGACATTGATGGGGATCTTTCTCCTTATATCACTCTCAAGAGTCGAGATCTCTGTTTCTGATTTTGCTTTTACCGGTTCCCTTTTTCACTTGCAAAAATTTTCTACGCGTTATTTTTTATGACTCAGATAAATGTAATAACTCTACGCGCTTTTCAGGCCGCAGCATGGCCCGAGAGTCTTTGACATCATCGAAGATTTCTGCATCGGCAAACTAAAGAACTGATGATAGAGATGAGAGGCTCCAGAATCTCCAAATGTGAACCCTTGCTCTGCACGGCTGTTCCTTGAGGATGACGAGTGAAGATGTCTCCTACCTGTGATGAGGACTGCTAGCTTTGTGGTTCTCATTTCATATTTGACCTGGCACTCTTTACTAGTAGCAGTGTTTGGACCATGCTATTTATGAGTTCTCAATGCTTTCCTCAAGTTATCTCTCCGAAAAGATGTTTCCTCACATTTATTGAAATTTCTCAGATAAGACAAGGAACTATGCCAACTTTCGTACTATTTATTGTTACTGCATGACAATGAAAGGAATTTTTACTTGGTCCAATTTTACCCTGGTCTGTGTCTGAGGATTACACGGCTGTTGGGTCTCAGGAAACACGTTTGAAGCTTTCATGTGCTTATGCTTTTGCTCATAAAGTACTTTAGGTGGCTACAAAAAGAAGATTTTTTCAAGATTTGGTCCATTTTATTCCTGATGAGAATCATGAGATTGCACAAGAAGAGTGAAAACTGCTGACAAATTATATTCTTGGATGCTCAGGAACATGAACAAGATCTTATTTTCCTTGACATAAATCAATAATAATAATATAACAGATCACTCTCATTTGGGGAGAAAAAAAAAGGAAGAACAAAAATTAAGTACTACCACTACTATTTCTCATCTCTACTGACCCAGGAAGAAAGCTTCTGCTCTTCCCTCTCTGTTTCTCCAAATTAAGGCAATAGCCAAGAACAGAGGATGGTCACTAACTCATCACCATGAACTTCTTCTCTAGTGTTTCATCACCTATGTGAGAATTCGATTTGCATTTGCATTGTTCTCATGCGAAGAAGCTGCTGATGTCGATGGTGAAATCGGGATCGAACTCGAAGCATTCGTCGGCGTCCATGGCGGGCGGCGGCGCGGCCACCGTCGCCGTCGCGGCGACAAGCGCTGACACCACTTCTTGGAACTCGGCGCCGCGCCACTCGGCGTCGCCGGCGACCGGGAACGGCGTGGCGCCGGCGACGGCGGAGAGGTGGTTAGAATCCGAGGTCGCCGGCGAGGCCGACGGCACGCCGCCGCCGAGAAGGCAGTAATTCTCCGGCGTCGACGGCGCCGAGAACGGGTGGCGCTCCGGCGGCGCGAGGCCGCTCACCGGCGACGAGAGGCAGAACGGCATGGCGTTCCAGCTGTCCTGACGTGGCAGCTCCGTCTTCACCTTCAGGCCGGAGCTCAGATCGTGCAGCCGGTTACGAGCGGCGTTCGTGTCCATCTCCGGCTGCGGCTTGCCGGCGACGGCCGCCGTCTTCTGGTGGTTACACGTGTGGTCGCCGTGGTAGATGACGTCGAAGAGCGTGGCGTCCTCGTCGGTGCGCTGCACCTGCTTCGTCGCCAAACATCCCTGTGAATTCCGGTGCGTGCAGCGGTAGTAACCCCTGAAGAAAAATTCACCATTTTTCACATCAGACAACTTGATCCAAATCACCAAATCATTCAATTTGATGAAAAATTCATATGTTTTCTTCGGAAAGATGGTTGCTTTGGAAAAATTAAGAACAAGATTAACACAAGGTAGTATGGGGCCATGGGCTATCATCTGATTGGGGGAGGGGGTCCTATACTCCTATCTGAATTTTCTGACAGGTGGAGGCCAAGCATTTGAGAACTGAGAAAAGGCCGCTACTGCTGCTGATGGAGAAAAGACAGCCACAGCAACCATACAGCAAAGCAAACAGATATCTTGATGATGCCACAGCACAAAGTGAGGGGCCAATGATTTTGTAACCACTTGTCAAAAAACACATGTGCATAGTAAGCTCTGAAAAGAAGGAAAAACACCCCTTTTTTTTGTACTGAAATAGTAATGAAATTTGGGAAAAAAGTTGTAGCAGCACAAAAACCAACCTTGGGTGCTTGGCTCCAAGAATCTCTTTCTGCCCATACTTTCTCCAGCTATGGCCATCATCAATCGGTGGGTTCTCCACCCCTCCCGTCGAGCTCACCCTAATCTGCTGCCTCTTCTTCTCCATCGACGCCTTCCTGCTAATAAATCAAAGAAATCAAAATCAGCACAAGAATTCATACGAAAAAAATCAACAATCCAGAGCTCAGCTCAACTGATTCATGGCAATCAACAACTCAAGTAAAGAAGTATTCACCTCTTCTTGGTCGCCTTGAAAGGCAAGTCGGAGACATCGCTGAGAGGGCTCGGCGTCGCCGATTCGAGGTCGCCAGCGGCGCGCTTCCGGTGATGGCCGTCGAATTGGCATGACCTGATGATGCCAATGGATCGTTCGGTGACGGTGAAGATCTGGGAAGTCAGATGCTTGCAGAGGTCAGGAGAGCCTCCTCCAAGATGCACCTCGAGCTGCTTAACCAGCTCCTTGATGTGGCTCAGCTCGGTCACCACAAGCCGTCCTCCTCCATTGCCTTCCATGCTCTTGATCTTGAGCTTTTTCACAAACCAATCTTGCAGATTAATTAGGTAGCTTATGGTAGTACAAGAATGGCGTTGTGCAAGGCAGGAGGTGATCAGGATTGAGTAAAGATTGTTTCTTTGAAGGCGAGAGCTGGTGGAGTTTGAGGCGAGGCTACTGGGAAGGGTGAGCTTATAAAGAGGTCGATTGGAGAGATAGAGAGAGAGAGAAGTAGGAGAAGGAGAAGGAATAGAAGGGGGGAAGAGAAGAGAAGCGAAGCGCGTTGGTGTGTCGAGTGGGGAAGAGGATTTTGACCGGTGAGCTTAGTGGTGAATGGTGATGGGGACTGCGAGGGGTTCATGGATTTGATTGGCTAACGCCATGTCGGATCGATCGGGGTAAGCTAGGTTAGGTAGCTGGTGGACTGTGTTGCGTGATGCGATGATGCATAAACTAATTAAGATTAGTGGAGTGTTGTTGCTAAAAGCGTCAGCTTGGACACTTTGGTTTGGAACATATCAAATCAATTAATGTATGTACATGCTGCAGGATTTTGTCTATTGTATGTATATATATGTACTTCTGGATGTTTGGGGGGATTAGTAGCATATACTAGTGGTCCGGTCTGTCCTCAAATGGCGGAGATACGCTATATATGTATGTATGTGAGGTTTAGGTTCGACAATTTCACAAAGTATATATGTAGGATATTATGATATTAATCGGTCCTGAATAAACATATGTTGTTGCTTTTCAGGTGCACTGGACGGTTGAAATTTGATGTATTTTGTACACAGATGGTTTTCATGAAATCGTAATCAATTCGATAATGTAAATTATGTCTGGAGGAGGCCTAAAGTCCAAAAGAACGCATAGCTTGTATAGTTAACTTGTGAAAAAAGTTCATCGATATAATATGATTTCATGAGACACGTACACACAGTCCTTTTGGCACCATTCCCTATCTCGTCTTTCTTTTTGCGTTGGCATCACATCCAAAATAAATATTCGATATACACAGCACGCTAAAAGCCTATACACATGATATATTGCGACGCTGTCTAGTTCATATTGGGAATATTTGCATTCTGTTTCAGCTAGACATACATCTCTTTCCTGCCCGTTCGGATGTGTGTTTGATGATGATGTGCTAGCTCGACAGCTACACCGTTCTTTTTGTTTCTGTAAGACCCTTCAGCTGCTATCATTTTACTCTGTTTCACACCGAAAGCACTGCATGCGTGTGTGCATGCATGGTCAGTATGAAATTCAGTGAGCACCTTTTCTCAACTCGTGCCTTCTTTACACACTTTTTTTTTAGCAATATATATATATACACACACATATATACATATACACACATACATACACATATATACATATGCACATACATATATACACATACATACACATATATATACATATGCACATACATATACGTATATGTATACATATATACATATATATATACGGATGGACTAATCTGTGGGCGGATGCAGCGAGCGTGGTGGCTGCACCCACCCTGGATCTACCTTTATGTTGCAGGCTAAACAAATCCCAGAAATAGCTAAGCCTTAATTGCTGGTTAATTCGGTTGATTAGGGTGTATATTGTGTACTGCATGCATTAGTTACGTGGTTGGGCAATGCATCAACCCTAGCGATGAAGCCACATAGCAACATAGCAGCAAATCAGGCACTCAATCACCACGAAAAATCAGGAGTTGAACTAACACGTTTGCATTGATTAGCGATTAATCAATTAGCATGCATGGCTTGTCAGTATATGGAAGCAAATAATCTACAGTACCAATTGTAATTCATTCTATACGGATAGCAAAGGGCTTCAGAACAACTGCAATCATTCCTTGATGTTTGCAATTTTATGATTTCCTCACTGCAATCTTTATAACAATCATTAATTTTTGCCTGTTTGTAAGTCACTATTGTAACTTATTACATCTTTGCAATAATCTTGGACGTAAAAATTACTATTTGTAAATTGGCATTTCCAATTTTTCTATTGCAAAATTAGTTTGTAATATTTGCAGGATGTATTTTTACTACTGTAAATTGGTGTTTGAAATTTACTATGGTATATTTATTTTTTCATGAAATTATTTCTGTAAAATTGGTACCTGGCTTGTTTGTAACAATCTTTATCGCTAAAATTAATATTGTAAATTGGTATTTGCAATTTTGCTATTGCAACAATATTATTAGATGCAATTTTTTAACGGTCTTTGTAAATTTACAAATACGTTACCGGTTCTAAGGATCTTTGTAATTGTACTGCTCCTTAATGGGTTATTTAAAATAAAAAACTTTCTAAAACAAACATAAGACAGGCAAAGAGTGATTAACGTCAGGGAATATTCAGTACCTCAAAGGATTCGTTAACCTCAATATATCTTTTCAAAACTGTGTTCAACGCGCCTTTTATACCGCTTCTGTTCTTTTGTTGTTTTCATTTCTCACCAATTAAGTACTTTTGTAAGAGACAGTGTGAAAACAAAAATCCCGTAGCAGGGTATCATTTTCATCTTATTGGTTAGTATGTTATGAATACAGTAATTTTTCTACTATAGTAAAACTATATATTACAACTTTTCATCTTTGCGACTATCGTAAAACTTAATTAATGGCAACATGATTAACATGACCTAATCAATTTGGAAAAGTCCTCCTAGTTTTAACGATCAAATATTGTCCTCTTCCAGATTCTCTATCTTTTTTACTAATAAATAATTCATACTAATCAATGTCATTTATTTCTCTTAATTGCATAGCTTTCCTAATATACTGGGAGATGGGTCAATGAGTGATGCGGCTCTGTCCTGTCAACTGCAGGTGGAGGCTGCACCCACCCATAGGATAGATATACTATATGGTACACAGCGCGGTATCATTTTCTGGTAGCGCTACTCACAACCAGCCCATGGATCGCCCCATCTATCAGATGTAAGTTATAATTTGACTGAAGCATCTAATCCAAATACCCATCCCGCATTATTCCTTTTTTAGTTAATTTTTAACTAGAACCTATGTTCAAGTTTTTGAGAGATACTTTGGCACCCTTATTTCTAGTTAATTTTTAACTAGAACCTATGTTCAAGCACCCTTATCGATATGGTGTTCTTCAGTTAGTTTTTTGCTAGACATCACATTAACCAAATCAGAACACATTTTCTTTTTATTGGTGAGTTATTTTGTACCTAGACCAATCTACATTTGATGAGCGGTACTCCAAGTCATCCTTTTCATACCTTAGTCAGATTTTAACTAGAACCTCTGTCCAAACACCCTTATCGATATGTTGTTCTTCAGTTAGTTTTTTGCTAGTCATTAAATTAACTAAATCAGAACACATGTTGTTTGTACTGGTTAAAATATTACTCATGACTGATTTCACTTTTTCTTTTTAACTCGAAGTTTTTGTTGGTGAGTTATTTTATAACTAGACCAATCTTCATTTGCTGACGGATACTCTGTCCAAGCACCCTTATTGATATGTTGTGTTTCTTTTAGTTTTTTGCTAGACATTAAATTAACCAAATCAGAACACATTTTGTTTATACTGGTCAAAATATTTCTATTCAGGATTGATCTCCCTTTTTCTTATTTTACCCCGGCACTACGCCGAACAGAAACATAGTCAGATTTTAACTCGATTTTTGTTGGTGAGTTATTTTCTACCTAGACCAATCTTCATTTGCTGAGCGATACTCCAAGTCATCATTTTCATGCCTTAATCAGATTCTAAACATAACCTCTATCCAAGCACCCTTATCGATATGTTGTTCTTCAGTTAGTTTTTTGCTAGACATCGAATTAACCAAGCCTGAACACATTTTATTTTTAATTGTTATAATATTTACCAAGCTTGATTTCCCTTTTTATTATTTTACCATGGCACTACTGCGAACAGATCATAGTCAGATTTTAACTCATAGTTTGTTCTGGTGAGTTTTATGTTTGCAAGTTAAAATTTTACTGTACAATGTTTTCCTGATTGTTATCATGTTCTATATGGTCTTTTCAGTTTGGTTAGGTAATATTTAACTCCAGTTTTAATATAGCGGGCACCATACCACCCTCGTCTAGCGATAGTTACAATTTAACTAAAGAACTCATATTGTGGGTTGGACAGAAAGTCTGATTTGTGTGAGGGATGGAGCTACGAGTAAAATCTTAACTCATCAGTCAATAATGCGGGATGAAACAAACTAGAACCATGAGTGAAATATTGACTCACATTTTAGTTTGCGGCAGGGGAAAATAGGGTTCTATGTGTGGCGCTACTACCTCGTACCAACAATCTGCACCATTGGTGTGGGAGCAATTAAGATCTCGACCGTTGGTGTTAAGTGTAGTTTATAATGAGTAAATGAATACTTTAGAGATTATATAATCTGAACATTATACTTTTCAAAATTATATTTTTTTGAAATTATAATCTGAATATTAACTTTTTTAATCACGTTTTAGGTACATAAAATATGTTATCTTTCTAATCTATCAGGGACACGTGTCACCGCTTCCATGTTGGTGCAGATGCACATATGGTCATAAAATCCTGCTTATATATATATATATATATGCTAAGGATTGCACCTAAAGTGTAGGTAAATCATACCTTTTGAAAATGAAGAGGTCTTATTATTGAAGTTATACTCCCTCCATCTCTAAATGATCTTCATATTTGGTTTTGGTGGGATACCAATTTAACCTTACATGTCACTTAATTTATATATCGATTTACGCATATGGTCATTACTACAATCTAGTGTTGGCCAACTAAAACAAACATGCATCCAAAAGGCATTTACTTCTGCACGAAAAAACAAACAGACTAGTACTCCCTTGTGTAAATATGAAGATTAATTAGAAAGATATTAAAATCCTTAATATGAAGATCATTTAGAGATGGTGGGAGTATATATCTACGCATAACATCTGGAATAACACCTGGGCTAATGTTGTATCTCAGCACCAAGTGCTTATGCCATCTAGACAGTGATATTTAATATATATAAATTCCATATTGATACACACACATGAGTATTATGAAAGAAATCCATGTGAAATTCCAGTTATAAGTACCATTTGTAAGTGTTCCAAAACATAGATAGGAGTGATGTAACATTTACTATTTTTTCTGTGTAATTTTTTTAAAATTTTTAACATAATTCAATTCATTTTTTTATCTTATTAATGAGTTGTTATGTGTTTGATGTATTCCAATGTAGGCTAATAGTGCTAATCAAGAGGTTTAAACGGCTCGAACCAACGGTTCAAATTAAATGTATATGATATACATCTAGGAAAAAAAAAACTTTGTCGAATGATGAATAGCTAATCCCTATATCCGTACATTCCAAATTGTTTTTCTTGGAAAATAGTACAAAGCTTCAGATGTATTCCAAATTTGAGCATTCTATTGATGACTCAATTGTATATTCATAATTTCATACAAGACCTTTTAATTTTACAAGCTTAGCCACATGTACTAAGGCATCTACCAGTAAAACTCATCATGTATTAAAATTAATATAGTAGCAAGGGAAGATCTGAGAGTCGCCAGAGAGAGATACTCGTATATTGGAATTTTTAAGGACGTTGATTGCTTATAATCTTCTCTCGATGCTGACCAGTTCAATTCTGCCCTTTGCATTCTCGAAAAGGAACCACACTAGCTCATGTATCGATTCGATGGATGTGTGTTTTATATATGTACTTACAGGTTTAACTAATACCAGATCGAAGCGAGATAGTATATTCGTTTAGCTAGCTACATAGGTCTCATTTTGATATGATAACGAATAGTATATGTATCTCCTCAACGCAGCCATGTTGCTGATAATACCGTGTTTTTTAAAATATTGGCAAGTGGTCATGTCATGTCCATATTTAATATCAATCATTGTTTGTGCCGTTATTTTTCTCAATCTGGTCTGTTGAACTTTCAAGCTCGTCAAATTAATTTCCCGGTATTTCGTTTTTTCCTACGATAAGGTCGGAAAACATCCCTGTTTGTTATAGCAGGAGGGAGGCGAGTATTTTAGTGTTACTCTGAGAAAATGTTTTTTTAGAATGCTCTGAGAAAATGTTGATTGCATCTATATATATGTACGTACGCAATCAGTCAATATTGATGTTCACTCAAATACAAAAAGCCCCGTACAAGCTAGACGCGTTAAGATGAACGTGTCACAGACGTTTTGAAAAGGGGTTCCAATTTCATATATAAGTAATTTTTGTTTGACCTACACAATATATGGATCAATCTTTGAACAGACAACCTTTTGGCTCTACTCTATCAGATCAGTACTATATCTGTACAAGGAAAAAAATAAGCCACAATCAACTTTATATCATCGTCTCACCCAACCTTGTTGATCATGTTTGTTAGTATATATAGTACTACTAATCGCGAGAAAAGCTTAACTACTATCTTTTGAGACAAAAAACAAATCAAAGCCGTTTCTAGTGGGGATAAAACAAATTAAGGGTGAAGTCAGAGCTCGGCTCCCCATTGGCGAAACAACGTGGAAGGTCGAGGCCGCGTGGCTGCAGGAATCTTGAAGCCCTTTCCGCGTTAATGAGGAAGGATGAGTGGATGACTTCAGCGATGGATGAGACCCTTACGTCGGAGAGAGAATGAGAGATATTAAGACAGAAAAAAATATGCGAGCCGAAGCGAGTGGCCATCAACACTTGCGGCTGTGAGCATCCATCAGTTTTTTTTGTAGAGCGTATTATTATCTTCTGTGGCTGAGCACATGTGTGCCCACCTGCGCCGCCGGCTGTGTGTAATTAACCTGCAAGTTCATATGATGTAGTGCTACATGTTTCTGTTTGGACTTTAGCCACTTATTAATTTCCTAGGAATTTTCGTTGGAGTAGTTTTTTGTCCTATAGCTACATGGCATCCTGTGTTCAGTGAACATATATATTGTGCTACTACAGAGGTAGAACTCCATATCTAGATGAAGATTTATTACGTACTTGAAATATATCAATGTACGAACTCTCTCTTCTTAAGCAGGACCAGATGATGTGCTAATTAAACAAGTGCATTATAATCTCAAAATTTCAAATCATTAATATGTGAAAGATATTAACATTTAGTGCATAGATGATATTAATAGCTGGATCAATAATAGAAAAGAAACTTTTATTTTTTATTTTAAAAATATAAATATGTTGGTCTCGTAGTACAATCAATATACAACACCCATATTTTCTAATCCAACGAATTATATAAATTTATACTGCCATCTTAATTATTGGTAGTAGAATAATTGATGCTTTTTTACTAGTAGGAGAAGAATAAATCAATGGTTAAAATCACTTGTATTGGTGATAATACTGGTAGTAAAATGCGTATTAAAAATACAACACAAGCATTGATCTGACACCTTGTGCACATACAAAGTGTCAAATAAAAAAGAGCAGGTGTACAGGACCTACAGGTGCCTAAGTGGATTATATATTTTGTCAACTTGGAGTAGAAAAGGTTGAATTCTAAAAATCAATCTAATTTTCTGTGAGGAAAGATAAATGGAAATATTGCTTTTTTGTTGGAAAACTACAATTTTTAATCCGTATCAAATGCATCATATTTACTGTTTTATACTATCTAATTAATATTTGAATACATACTATATGAATCCACACAATGACTTATAGGACCTGTATAGTTAGTTTTTGTCCAAGGCGCGGAGTGTGCTATTTATAATCCTACAGTAGCAATTGTAGTCACTGCTAAGTGTTAACGTAGTCTGTTACAAAATCTGTACATACTCCTAGCTGTTTATCCTAAGAAAAAGTCACATGTATACTGAATTACCTATCTCATCAAACAAAAACTTACTTGTCATAGGTTTTCATTCCGGGGGTACACTAAAAAAGTCTCTAGCTAGATCCAATTTACCAAGCCAGTATTTTTCATATAATTAGCCATACGAACAAACAGCTAGCAGAAACACGATGAAAAGGCGGCGGTCGTAAATGACCATTTCGCGAGCACTCTACGGCGGCCTAGCCCGCGCTCATTAGACTTTAACTGGGAGACCCTAGGCCTCCCACGCCATGATCTCTCTCGTATAAACGGAGCTATCACAGAGGACGCGGTGGAGAAAGTCGTAGCCCAGCTACCAACTGATAAAGAGACTGGACCGGATGGTTTCACAGGTGCCTTCTACGAGGCTTGTTGGCCCATCATCAGGGGGGACATCTACAAGGTCATCCTGGAATTTGATCAGCTCCGAAGCAACAGCCTAAACATCCTAAACACGGCCAATGTCGTCCTCATTCCCAAAAAAGCGGGAGCCGATGAAATCACCGATTACAGGCCGATCAGTCTCATCCATGGGATCGGCAAACTATTATCAAAAATCCTGGCGCTACGGCTACAACCATATATGAACTCCCTCATAAGCCACGCACAGAGTGCTTTCGTCAAAAAGAGAAGCATTCACGACAATTTCATGACAGTGAGAAACCAGGCGAGAAGGCTGCACCGAACAAACACGTCTGCCTTGCTGCTAAAGCTAGACATAGCGAAAGCTTTTGACACGGTGCGCTGGGATTACCTCATCGACCTCCTACAACAGCTTGGCTTCTCCCCCAAGTGGACCGACTGGATCACGAACATCCTTCTAACTTCTTCCACCAGGATTCTGCTAAACGGTGTGCCCGGAGAGCCAATAAAGCATGGTCGTGGGCTACGACAAGGAGACCCCCTCTCACCTTTGCTGTTCATCATTGCAATAGACCCATTACACAAACTCCTGGAGGTGGCGACTGAGAAAGGGGTCATTTCACCACTGCATGGTAGAGGGCCACGGCTGCGCACTTCGCTATATGCAGACAACGCTGCCATCTTTGTAAACCCTTCGCGACAGGACGTCGAAAACCTCACCCGTCTCCTAAACAATTTTGGAGAGGTTACAGGCCTGAAAACAAACATGACAAAGAGCCAGATTGCACCAATTCGATGTCAAAATATTGACCTTGGCAACATCCGCAAGGTTTTCCCAGCTTCCATGACCCACTTCCCAATGAAATACCTTGGACTGCCCATTGTGATCGGGAGGTTGAAAAAGGTGCATGTCCAGCCCCTCATCGACAAGTGCCGATCAAAACTTTCGCCTTGGCAAGGGAGGCTAATCAAGATGGCAGGCAGGACATGCCTCACTAAGTCCGTCCTCACAGCCCAACCAATCTACCACCTGATGGCACTTCGTCTACCAAAGGGGACACTTGAGACTATCGACAAGATCAGGAAAAAGTTCCTCTGGGCCAGAGGAGAAGAACTTTCAGGGGGTAAATGCAAAGTCAACTGGGAAAAGGTCTGTAGACCAAAGGACCTAGGCGGTTTAGGCATCCTGAATTTGGAGTACTTTGCGAGAGCTCTGCGACTGCGTTGGCTTTGGTTTCAGTGGAAGACACCATGCAAATCATGGGTTGGCGATGACACCCCATGCGATAGTCAGGATATGGAACTTTTCGCGGCTGCAACAACAATAACACTCGGAGACGGAAAGTTAGCAAGCTTTTGGCACTCCAACTGGCTGCACGGTGAAACCCCAAAGAAGCTAGCGCCACTAATCTTCGCAGCTTCCAGGCGAAAAAAAAGAACAGTGCATCAGGCCCTGCAGGACTGCGCCAGTTAGTCACTGCAGAACACTTACGGCAGTTTGCGACTCTGTGGTCCAAAATAAGACGCCTACCACAGCTGTCAGAAGACGCGGACCAGAAAGATGGAAACTCACCGTTTCCGACGAGTATTCCACCCAGTCGGCATACAAAATGCAATTTTTTGGAGCAATTAAGTCAGATTTCAACTCTCTAATCTGGAAGGTTTGGGCGCCTCCTAAATGCAAAACTTTTGCATGGCTGGTCCTCCAAGACCATGTATGGACAGCCGGTCGACTACAAAAAAGAGGATGGCAAAATCAAAGATAATGCCCGCTCTGCCACACAAACGGACGAGACAGCAGTACATCTCCTTGCTCACTGCGGCATAGCCAAGTTCATTTGGGAGGAGATACATTGCTGGGCGAACATGGACCTCCATATCAACGAGTGGAACAACCAGTCCTCAGTCTACACTTGGTGGCAGAGCGTGACGAATAGTCCTACCACTCATAGGAAAATTCTACAATCACTCATTCTCCTTGTCTCGCAAGAGATCTGGACAGAAGGAAACGCGAGAATTTCCAAGCAAAAGGTGACAACCCCGTTGTCCTTAGTGGCCAAAATAAAAGAAGCCCAGTCTTGGAAACAAGCAGGTGCCAAGTGCGTGCAGGAGGCATTTTTTTTGGGAGATATCACTTAATGTATTTACACCTTTTACGGACCGGCTCTTTTTAGCCGGCCCTTCCTTGTACTTTTCTCTTGCTTTATCAATATATTAGTGGCAAAGCTTTTGTCCTTCCTAAAAAAAAAAGCTAGCAGAAAAACCGTCTCATAATCATTGGAGGCAGAAGATCATGAAGGTTGGGGCACCACAATACTGATAAGCTATAGGTGGCTAGGATATTGATAACAGGAGAGGAATATGGATAAGTTCGGCACAGATTAGCAACATGTGACATATGTACGCACGTACAGAAGAAACAGTTAAACAATATGAAAGCTGATTAATTCCATGCGGCCCCCAGCCCCCAGGAAAGACAAGGACAGACCCGTTTGGTGGGCGGAGTAACTGCAAATAAATAAATAAATAAATAAAACTGCTTTGAAAGTGATATATGTCGTTGGCTCGTTGCTACTTAATCAACGCGGTTCTTTTATCCTCTTTCTCAGCTACTATACGTGTCCAATATTCTTTGTTTAGACAGAGTCGTAGATAGGAGTATGTTTTTTCTGGTGATCTTTACGTGGTAAATATGTGGTGGAAACATAAAATATGTAGGTGAAAACTCGTGTAAATCCTGATTGAAAAGTTTCTGAAATTCACTAAAAAATTCATACGTGTAAATGTGATGATGTTACACAATCATGTAAAAAATCCTGTCCAAACTAAAGATAACAAATTTCAAACCAGAAATCTGTCAGTTCGAAATTTGTTATTTTTAAATCTCACAAACGGTGTTGACTTTGGGCAAGATTTTTTACATGGTTGTGTATCATCATCTTACTGTATGTTTGATTTTATTTTGGTGAATTTAGACATTTTTTGTCAGGGTTTACACGAGTTTAATTTCACCTAATTTAGGGTTTTCATCACCACGTATTAATTTAACGATGTTTATGTGTTAAAGTTTTGGTGCATACTATCAAATTATATACCTGTACAGAAAAAAGTAGTCACAGTTAAGAGCATATATATATACGCATACTGTATGAGCTAGCTTGATGAAATGCTTCACATGACTATTTTTTTCCACGGGAAATTAACACGATTAATAATATATCATTTTCAATCATGTAGAGCAAATCATATAGTTCAAACCAGTAACTACTTGTCCCAAGCCAGCAATAATCTATTTTACCACCAAGTGGCATGCATGATTGTGTCACCAATCATCAGTTCCGGCGCTAATATCAGAAAGAGAACAAGTAAAAAAAATGCTACTCCTAGTCCTACCTCACCGGCAGCTTCATATCACATCGGGGACATCAAATAATCACCACTTGTACGCGGATGCCGAGTTTGGGAAGATCAATGAATTACGCTAAACTTAATTAAAGCGAAAAGTACTAAGGAAATATCCTTAATTTGGTTGCCACGGAGCAAGTGCATGTGAGCCGCAACCTGCACTTGCAAGTTGTAACCATAGTCTTGGATAGTACAACAGGACAGATGCATGGAATCCCAGCTCATTTAATCACATGGCTAAAGATCTAAACTAACTCACGGATGCATCCTCGACCAGTTCCTCTAATTAATAATACTAGACCAGTTCCAGCCATACCGTATGAGTATTTTATGGATATGGTTGTGCGCCGCAACTTGTACTAGTGCTCTGTAGTAGTACAACATGCATGATTGCCGAGGAGTACCCTATAGAACTATACACACAGTATACATATAGTACTATCCCCTTGTCAATTGTGACAGGAGCACACACATTAAATTGATAAAAACTCAGTGAGTAGGAGAGAGTGACTCTCTATGACCCAGCTGTCCGTCCTTTCCCAGGGATGGTTTTCGAAAACCGGCCGGCCCCAGGTTTTGAGAGCTTGGGCATGCAACTTCCTGCATGCATGTTGCTGTACACTCCTGCTCGATCTTAAAACAATTAATCAACAATCAATAAACTGAAAAGCCTATCTATCTACCACGTCGTACAACGCCCGGTCGGGCCGGCGGATTGCAATGCAGTGTGCAGTTGTGTGCAGTGTGCGATGGAACACGAGCTAGGGCGAGTAGTTTCCTGCGGGGTGCGTGGCCGCGTCCGTCGCACGCGTTCGGCCCCACGCGGGCGCACGTACGTACAGGGGATTATACGGGAGAAAAGTGGGGAGATTCCGCTGCTGATCTGCTCTCTCGCTTGACGCGGACACGCGGTTACGCGCCGCGCGACACGAAGCAACGCGGATTGTTAGCTGATGCTTCTGCTGCTATTACCTTGATATCCTGGTTTCTATAAGACGTATTGCGATTTTATATGAAAATTTATAAAATTAACATCATATAAAATTATATTAAAATGTGAATCTTATGTTGTCATGCTTACAATAAATATCTATATATGTAGTTAGTTTAATTATTAGTCAATTTTTTTAAAATATTGGTTTTAAAGATAACAAGAATTGTCATAGAGTTTAGAACGGAGAGAACAATATTTACTGCTAGTCTTCTGACTCGGCCACAATGTAGATACCCAGGATGACCGTGGTCATATGGACAGATAAGGGTAACATTGAAGAACGTGTGGCGTCCCTTGCTATTAATCTGTCGCCAAAAAGTTAGGAGCAAATCTTCGGTTTGCTTCATTAATGGTTGCTAAGGGCATCTGCAATGGTAAAGTAAGGTATTCTCAATGGTAAAGTAAGGTGCTCTCTATGGAACATGTATATGTCAGCTATAAACTAGACTAATAGTAAATCACCTTAATAGTATGTCTACATAGATATCTACAGCTGTATATATAAATGACAACAATCCATCTTAATCTGTATATATAAATACAACAATCCATCTTAATATATAGTAGCTATGCTCTCTCTCCATTTAATCCATCACTTTGTTTTTCTCTATAGATTATTTTCATGTTAGTTGATAGCTTTGCTCTTTCTCTCTTCATTAATCTCTTCTAAGTAGTAAAGGATGCTGACATGGATTTTTTATAAAGAGCCTATAGACAATCATTATGGATGCCTTAAGGCTGAGAAAAAAAATAGTTAATGAGTGTCGGGGTCAGGAGTCCAATCTAGCTCACTCGATGGGATTGAGGCCAAGTAGTATTACATCATATGGAAGTTACTTTTGTAACTAGTATATTTTTAATGTTATTACACTATATAAATATATAATTATATTTGGCAGATATCTATCCAAATTAATATCCACCATCAGATTTCTAGGTAGACCTTTAGGGCCAATTTGGTTTGTGTCCAATGTTGGCTTTACCAAAATTCATTCCAAAATTTCGCAAGTTTGGCATACCAAATTTTGGTAAGGCTGACATGTGTTTCGATTAAGAGAAATCTAACAAATGCCATCGACAGGTGCCTGGTTCTAAAAAATGCCATCGACAAATACAAGTTCTAAGAAATGCTATTATACAAGTGACTTTGTCTCTAAAATGCCATCACCATTAGGGTTCCATCCATCAATGTTGTTAAAATACATTATTCATACAGTGTATTTTAACGACACAGATGGATGGAACCCTAACAGCGATGGAATTTCTTAGAACTAGTCGCTTGTACAATGACATTTCTTATAACCAGCACTTGTCCATGGCCGCATTTCTTAGAATCAGGTGCTTGTCAATGGCATTTGTTAGATTTTCTATTGGATTGAAGCCAAATTAGCCAAACTTTTACTATATTGAAATAGCCTATGTTATATAGGCTTGCCAAAATTTGGCTCCAATCCAAATATATGCAATTACTATTGAATACCAAATATTGGCAGATCTTTCTATTTTGGTCTTCTTCAATAGGATCCTTTAACCTTCTCTTTGGAGCGAAAAGTTGAATATTCCCTATTTCCCTTAAATGATAGGAAAAGATGCTCTAGCCTCGGGCGCCATCTTTTCACACTATTCCATTCTCTTATTACAATTTAATCTTTATAGCATGTTCTACTAATATTATTTTAATTATTGAAATATGCAGCGGCTCATTATTCTTGGCAACACACTCGGTCTATTGATTAAGGCAAAACATGCCTCACAGCCTAATGGACTAAGGTTATTACCCAAGTGGGGGCCCGAACCAATATAAAAATCATCACTCCTCTGTGTTTGCTTCTTAGTCTTTCTAGTCTTGTTATCAGCAAATCCCCTAGGTATAACAAATCACGTATTCGAATTGTCAGTCTACGACAATTAGCGCACCAGACAGGGGGATTCTAGTATTCTGGTGCTTTCCGAATGGTTCAGAGAGTATTTTGTGCTCTTTGAATAGTTTCAATGCGATGTTTTCATGTGTGATGTAAAATAATTCAATTAGGATATTTAGTGGTTTGTCATTTTGTCTATTTTCTTTTCATATTGAAATCTATATTAGTAGCTAACTGGCTATGAGTAACTCGATTTTTTTTACACCGTAGAACTAAATTATTGGTTTACGGGCACGAATCTTTTATCCTGCGCTTGACGTCTACAGATCCCTCTAGCCCAAGATAAACAAGCCTAGCATTGAATATGGCATTTGCAATGAATATGGACATGTCTGTCCAGATTCCTTTTTTTTGGGAGAATGTTTGATCCGATCTTGACCAGTACTATACAATAGTGTTCTGGGTGGGCCTAGACAAAATCATGGGTATTCATCTGAATATCCATATTTATAGCAAGAATATATCAATTTGAGTATAAAACCATTGTTCTTGTTGGTTAGCAGGTGATTCAGACATTGAATGGGTTCGATCCCCATGCTTTGTTTTGATTTTTCCTGATTGTCCTATCATATTTTCCTATTATTTTTGACCAACGATTATATTTTTAATAAATACATTTTTCTTCACTTGTTATAGTTTAAATCTTGTATACCCACTCAGAATTTCTACGCCTGTCCAAGTGTTGCCATTCTTGAAAAATCAACCCTGATAGGGTTCAAATTTCCAGAACAAAATTTTGGGTCTATGGTAGGTCCTAATACCGAGTCAAAATTTTAGAAACTTTGGTCAAAAATTTTCAAAAAAAAAAAATCAAAATTCTCTAAATATGATAGGTCATGGCCCATGGATTGCATTGTTTTCCCATGCTGCTAGGTTCAATAAGTTGTAAGGACCTTCTACAGTGTAAAATATTCATTTAAATTTGTCTTGGAAATTCATAATTTGCGTGAATATTCCATTCAAACTTTCCAAAATAATCCTGAAATTTCAGAAATTTTGAGGAGCCCCAAAATTTGTCCCTAGCTGCTGGCTTGTCCCGACATCCGAGCTGACCATTAGTGTCACCGTCCACCAGTTTTTTCCTAATAAAATATAAATGTAACCCTATCGAATTAATATGCTCATGTATTTTGTTACACGGCTCTCTCTTCTTAATATATGTAAAATATTTATAGGAGTGTAGAAAAGATATTAGCAATGTTATTCAAATATTATTGTAGCCGATAAAACAGATCGATCAATAAGTCGATAGACTCGGTACGTGTATGTATATCTGTATGTATATATGCTCCCCTACGTTGCATTTATTAATCGGCTGAAATGTTGCCGACGCATGACAACTAGTTATTTAAGAGCCATGTTGCGAAAGCCCGGGACACGAGAGCCCAGCTTGCTTGTTAATCACACTGTATCTGGTCGATCGATCGAGCTATATATCGTTCGTTCGTGCATTCATTCGTTGCTACTCCACTTGCTAGCTACATAGTACACAGCGACCTTTTCTTCGCAAGTATGTGCAGGCAGAGATCGAATTAGCTCATCTAAGTTGCACACTTGCACGCCTACATGTAAGGAGAATCGATAGTTTACAAGTTTAGGGGACTTGGTCTCAGTGACACGTACCGATCGAGGTACGTACGTATTGTCTGATTATCGATCGATTGGTTGGCCAGTCTCTCTCGATTGATCATATATATCGTTGGTGATGGATCGAACCGTCATTCATTTTCAGTTCGTGGTTTTCTATAACCGCTCATTCATCGAGGAGTATATGTTATTAGACCGTGATTTAAATTATGAAGGTTACATATTTCTCTAAGAAAACAACACAGGCAATTAACCGTGTCTTCATATATGTATAGATCTAATAACGCTCGATTGACCGGGCCTGGCCCTGATGATCGATAGTTAAGCAAATCAGATCGTATCGTCGACAGCGAGCTAGCGATGCCACCATATATATATTTCACTTTTCTTGATTCCTACCGTACCGGTGCCAATTAATGGGATCTGAATGTTCAACTTGTTTGACTTCCTCCAAAAATATAAGGCTGCAAATATCCGTAGTTAAAGTGCTACCAATGGTGTGACTCTCTTTGTCCGTGACAGGTATCGATTCTAGCATAAAGAAATTAGGCTTTATTCGGCAGAACTACAACTTTTATACATACAATGCTAGGAGTTGAGTTATGGAGCGTAGTTGTGGAGCGGTCTGAACCAGCTACACATTTATAGTTTATTTTTTAATATCAGTCCACATGCTCCACTTGAAATCATTTGCTAACCTAGAGTTGTAGCTTTGCCAAATGAGCCATAAAGATCACTGAAGACAAAATCATTTGTGATGGGTGTTTGGACCATTAGCGATCACCAACAGCGGTGACAGGCTGCAATCGACACCAGCCACAGATTTTCCTCACCCAACGGTGTGACTGGAATATAGCATGTTAATTACTGATGTATATAGAAGATGGGTGACTGTTTTCGTCACCCGTCACTGATTTCTTCTTGTCGGTGACGGGCCTAGCATTTCAGCTCATCACCGAAGACCACTAATCACTGATGGGGCTGTCTTTGTCCATCACTATGATGATCATTTAACTAAAGAAAAAGGGAAAATCGGATGGCCTCTTTGCAAATGCCAGCCATGCCCTATGAAAAAAAGCAGTCAATATGTAAACAAATTCACCCCATATCAGTCTAATACAACTGGATATCAAATACGTCTCGTAAGCATACGCATAAGCATCATCAGATACATATGTTTTGGGCGTAGAGCCTAAGTTTTAATCTAGCTTTTTAAAATAAAAAGGTAAATGGCAGAAATTGCATGATACCACAGATATTCTTTTCGTTAATGAAAACCACAAATATTTTGGTTGGGTAAAGCGTTTGTACCCATGGAACTTTCTTCGATCGAGAGCTTCTCGCAAGTTGCAACTGTTTCATCACCTACAAATTAAATTGTGCATTTCTAACATTTTAAAATATAATACTGAAATAGGAAATAAAGTAATGTATATAGTACTTAATGATCAGAAGTCAAAAAGCACAAGAGTACTGCTGAAACTATCTGCGAAGTTCAGACGCACAGAAAAGGCGTACACAGCAAGTAGGTACTCCAAGTCTGCACCTAGGAAGAAAACTAAAATTCTCGGGGAGTATTTATATCGTAGTTGCATACATGGACTGAGTCGATGATGAACAATAACAACGTTATTAATATAATGTTATTTTTTAATTGTGATGGACCGATACGTAGGTTGGCCTTCACGGACACTAATAATTGAAGAGGAACGCTCTGGTATCTCTACTGGCAGTATTATACTGTCAGTAGAAATAATATAAATCGTTCGTTTGAAAGGACATATTAGTCATTTACTAATGAGCGAATAGTGGTTTTTGATCTCCTTCATGAAACATTAGAAGGCACTGGATCCGATCTGGATCGTTCGACCGCGATTCAGTGTTGGTGATTGACGGTGGAGGCGCATTGGCCGTGATTCCGGTGGGAGCATCACTCGGATGGCGATGCAAAATTATAATTTTATCCCTCCATGGCATTTTTTTCCTTAGACGATCGACCCCTCTAAATTTCTACTTAAAAAAAGTTTATAGATCTAACGATACATATTATTTTTATACTGCTAGTAGAGAGCACCGGAGCAAAACTCAAAGAGAGATCGTAGAATCTACATGGTGCTTTCTTCACAAAGAGCTACACAACAATAGAGCTACACAACGATAGGAACATATTACTCTATTTCATAAATCAATAGAATTCTTTCGGGTGGACATTTAGGGAGTATTCAAATTCGATACTCTTTGACGAGATATGTTTTAGCACGTGCGTTGACTGTGCGTTGACTAACAGCCAAGAAGGTAAGTTAGAAATAAGCTTGCAGTGGTACACCATTACTGCACCAGAACGTAGTTAGAAATAAGCTTGCAGTTGCGCATCCATTGCATCGAGAGGAAGTCCGTTCTATTTGGAAAGTCAACCATATGAAATTAAACAACGAACAGAATGGACACTGTCTGTATTTTTTTTAACGTATATATTGTTCTTCGTCATATTAATTAGTAGTACTGTGTTGATGTTGCCTGCCAGTATCGATCAACCTAAGGAAGGAACAATAAATAATAAGCTACACATGAGTATTTAGTTACAACCACTGCCATTTAGGGTGCTCACATGCCCGTGGTAACGGTAAATGCCATCACTTTCAGTTTATATGCGGCGGTGAGCTACCGATCAGTGCTGCTTGAGCTTATAACTGCCGATTTGACGGCAACTTGAGTATCACTGCTGCTCTATGCTTTCAAAACGGCAGTTATATACTAATTTGGGGAAAATCATGCATTTGTTTTGATACGCTTGCAATACAAAATGCTTACATTAACGAAAGTTCCACCAACACAATGAGCTTGCCTACATACAGCCATTAATTTGATAGTTTCCCACAAAGAGTTCCATACACTTTATCTCACAAAAGTTCATCAACCAAGTTCCATGCAGATTTTCTTCCAACAAAATATCCCAAAAGTAATAAATAATTCACATGATAAAATATCTTTGTGTGTGTGGGTGGGTGGGTGTGTGTGTGGGTGTGTTGGGGACATGA